>OX421495.1:46445955-46823455 GCA_949126835.1 Anisus vortex | reverse complement strand
TCCTATGGCACTTCTTGTAGAAGTTACTTGAATTGTCATTTGGAGGAGGGAGGGGGGCGCTTCCACTTGCCATTGAAAATCGCTCTACGTGCCAAGTCTGGCACGCGTGCCATAGGTACTACATTGGACTAGTAGATCCATTTCATATTAAGAATTGCAATGACTTCGGCACACTGCCCTGTCTTGCCTTCTAGTCACGTTAGCTTACTAATAAAGGAAAGCTAATATCCTTAATCTATCCATTTTCTACCCCCCTCCCCACCCCCTTCCCCCAATTAATAGACGCCATTTTTTTTATATAACTTACGTCATTAGTATTTTCGTTATCAAAGCCTTTGCGAACAGTTTTTATAAAAAAATTTCAACAAAATATTAAGCCTATAGTATAATTGTAGCCTGCAATAAAGCGAATCAATATGAATACAACAATTGTTTTATTTTTTAATACAGTAAATTTTATGTACCTAAGTGTATTCATTCACCAATAAGAAATAATTTTTGTTCGTTTTTTTTAAAAATATAAATTTGCGAAACTCTGAGCCGCTGCTTCGCGGGGCTTACATTTAGATATATTGATTGGTGATGTGTTCGCCTATAGACCGTATCGTAAACCTAAATCAATTTTATTCTAATATGTTTGTTATCGATTTGGTTGCTTTTTATTATTTTATTGATAAGCATCTGCAAAAATATTTTTTTAATTACAAACAAACAATCACAATTCCATAAGCCACCAATTTTTCCTTTCTCTCGGGTGCTTTACTTGTTTGTATTATTAATACAATGTTTTGAGCGGAAGTGGCACACCCCTTTTTAGTCACGTGCGCTTCAAGTACGAGGACAATCCAATACGGCGACATTTCAGTCATTTTTGCCGCTAGGGGGCGCTGTTGTAAAAGGCGGACGACGACGCAAACACAGGTAGCCCGTAGCAGACGAGAGCCGGTGGTGTACCCATCCCTTCCCCTCGCGCCGTTCCTCCTCTCTCTCTTTTTTTTTTTGTGTACTACATTTTTTTTAACCCTCTTCTTCCCGCCTCATTTGTCGGCCTCCCCCTTTCGGAGTCTCTCAGCCTTATAGGGAATTAAAGGACAGGCACATACGTTTTGTGGTGTGTTATAAAATTCGTACCAGGGATTTCTTTAATGCGGACATGCAACAGTGTTCTTGACTTAAAAGACTGTGGATTTTTTTCTTTAACATTACAAGTATTCTGCTTTTGGAGTTTATAACAAGATATTTTATTCTGATATTTCAAGTTTACACTTTCCATTGAGTTGTGTTGGTAGCCAAAATCAGAAATAGGCCTACAAACTTTTAAATTTTAATTAAAGGTAAGGTTTTGCGTTTTTGTTTACATTTTTTTTTCTGACTTTGGTTGAAACCTTTTTTACCAGGCAATGTCACAGAGCGGGCCTATAGATATATTTTAAAATCTATCTTTCTATCAGCATGCTTGTAATGATAACTCACAAGGGAGTTTTCTTTCTTTCTTTCAAATTAGGCCTACATGAAATCGGCGACTAATAATAATATTTAAATTTGCTTTGTCAACTGTTTTTACTGCGCCCCCCCCCCGCACACACACCATAATAAAATTTACTAATTAATTAACTAAGACCAGAATAATGCATTAATTAATGCAACTAATGGCACATCAGGTGACATCAGAGCGTTGTGTTGAATCAATGCTAAAAATGTTTTTTTTTTTTATTCTACAGAGGTTTTGTTGCCGCCAGCTTACTAATAATAGTTAATTAATTTGTAGTGCACAAACGTGATGTTATTACTAAGTTAAACGAAACCCCCCCCCCCCCCCCCCAATATTTTGTTATGGTGTGTGTGATAAGGAGGTGTGCTGTACGTGTTTAGTCTGCCTAAACGATAATTGGTTTTGATATCTTTTGATAGCAGAGTTACAAGATTGTACTTTCAATAAACGTTTTTAACGTAGTTCAGAGTTCAAATGCTAATAGTATAATAGGTAGAGTAGACATGTATATGATGCGACTATTTCGTGAAGGCCTATACTAGGCTATACTCCTATAGATCTAGATATAAATGGTTATAGCCACTAGCCACAGATGACCCAAGGAATTTTGGCAAAATAAGATGCCCTTTAAATTCTTAAACTTACAAGTTGGGAGCGAATGTGCGGGGGTGAAAGAAGAGTACGCAGTCCACAAAATACCCTTGCCGTTATCTTCTCCTTTTCAAGTTACGCGATGGCGAAAAGAAAAAAAGAAAATATAACGTAGATCAGGGTGTGGCCGGTTGGGGTGGGGGGGGGGGTGGGGGGCATACTTAGCAACTTTGGAAGAATCCCTCACTTTGAGAGGTTATTTTATTCTGTGCTCTCTAAAGTGTTTCAATAGTGCATGTAACATGTTGCTGTTTTATTTTAGCCATTTTCAACGCTTATGGGGTCTACTTGAAGCTTCACACAATTTTTGTTTTCAATATGACACTACGACTATATAGAATATAGGCCTACTACTGGTACTACTACACTGCCAACTGTGTGTGTTTGCACCCCCTGGCATTTCTCACCGTTTGTGACCATCCCAATAATAATTATTTCTTGTTAAAATTTGTGAAAAGTGTTGAATTGTTTCCATTTCATAAATCGTTGGTATGTAGGCCTATGTGTATTAAAACGTTGTCAATATGATAGCTTGAATGTCACCCTGTTTCTCCCTCCTCTTTTTTTCTCTAAAACACCCTCTCCCAACATAGACCATGCATCCTTTTTTTTGTAGCTACATATTATACTAGCTAAATTGTCTCCGTCTTTGCACGGGGTAACAATTAGCCTCTATGATTATTACGGACACATTTTACAAATAAATTATATTATGAGGAGATCGAACTCGGTTTGCCCGGATGCCAGGTGGAAATTCTAGCCACTTATAAAATAATACAACGGAGTTCACCGTTGGGAAGAAAAAAAATCACGAAAGTTAAATATAAGACAATAAGGTCATGTGTCATTATATTGACCAATGGGTATCGAAACTGACACATACATCCAATACATGATATATAATATGCCCTACATTCTGATTACTTTGTTGTTTTATTCACAGACAATATATATTTTAACACTTTAAAAACCATAACGAGCCCTTCCTGATGTTTTGTCGAGAAGGTGGAGTTAGGGGGTAGAGAGACACACCGTCTACATTCCTCGCCCACTCAACGGGCCCACTGTTTAGTTTGGAGAGAGACTTGTGTGAATATTTGCGTGTCATGTTACGGGGCAATTTGCAATGAATGTTCATTGCGACGACGACAACAACAGGCAATAAAATAAAAAAATAACAGCAGCAACAGGAATACAGTACAAAAAAGATTAAACCCTTGACTGATTCTTCTCCGATACACGGGGTTCTCAAAGTGTGTGCTTTTACTGCGCACAGTGGAGCTTGTGACTGTTTTAAATACTCTTGTTTGTGATGTTATAAAATTGTGTATGGTGCCCGCGAGTGGAAAACGTCTGCGGACCACCGCTTTAAAACAACCTTGTCATCGCAACTTCTTGTCTTGTGTGTTACATCTCATTGTAGGCCCGGGCCGTGCAGCTGGCGGACACAACACTGACTGCCAGACCTTTCAAAACTTACAATGACATTTTAAACATGATTATATTATTATCGTTTAAAACATTAATAAAGATGCAAGACTAGACTAGGACCACGGATGAGCGTTAGACACACAATAATCTTCTTTATAGAGGTTTTAGAGGCGTCTGTAGTGTATAAGAAACGATATTACAAGTGTACTTATATTTTCAAAAGGTTTGACCCATCTTGTTGTATTAAATTCTCTAAGCGGCCCAGTTGCCTTAAAATGTTGCACACCCCTGTTGTGGACAAACAATGGGCCACATAGATCTGCATATCTGCCAATTCGGGCCAAATCTAGATTTATCCCCGCCCTAGATACGAAAGATAAATTTAGTTTTATACGATGGGTATTTTAGCTTGCGTGAAATTTCTTAACAGTAGGAGTGGCATGTTATATAGGCCTATCATGGGTCGGCAACCTTCTGATAATAGTTTGCCAAAGGAGCATTTTTTAAAGTCATTCAATGTACCAACAGAGTAAAGTCCTATTGCTCTTTTCCTGTAGAAGCGACGTAGACTATCTTTTTTTTTGTGGTCTTCGCGTGCCATTGAAAATCACTCTGCGTGCCAAGTCTGGTGTAACGCGTTTGGTAGGTTGCCGATCCCTGTTATAGATGATTAGGGACAAGCTTGGGCAGCGTTTAGTGGAGACGTGTAACCAATACAATGATCTGATAGGCGAGGGGGTAGGCACTCAATGTTTTCTTTTTTCCAGCTCCAACAGGGGAGAATGCAGAAGCAAAAAAAAAAAAAAGAAACGCGATTCTCACAATAGTGCTACGATCGGCTTGTCCATCCGTCCCTATACGTTATTAAATGAGACCCATCGAATAATACATTAATCGACTGAAGATAAAAAGTGGTATTAAAATTTGATGATTGTGATAAAGAATACTGTCACCCGCCATGCATCACACTAGTGCTAGTCGTATCAAACGATCTGTCATCGTTGCAAACTCTGAAAACATAATGTGTTCACCCTCGTGAGACCTACACGAGTCGGCGCCCAGTGCCTACCCCCCCCCCCCCTTTCCACACACACCAGTAGTAATCTGATGCCCCCCTTCCCAGCACACACACACAAACCGTATGTCATTTATCTGACCTGTAAATGTATTATATTATGTCTTGACGCTCCGCTGCACCCAGGTCTGAATAGGGCTATACAATAATATGATCGTTTCTTGTAAGAAAATGGTTTCGATTGGTGGGGAATGCGTGTGTACAATCTTATAACTCTATAACGAATGTGTGTTCAAAACAAGCAACGGTGTGTGTTTTCATGGGCGCCCTTATGAATTTTATTCCATGGGCGCTGCATGTTGATATTTAGAGCATTTCCGAAAAGTTTGGGGGCAAAAAGTAAAATTGTTCTATTAAAAAACTTCACTATCTTCTTTTGGGTTATATATTGCTAGTTCTTTTTTTTTATATTGTTGTTGTTTTATGTTAAAAACCTCCTGATCCTGTTCTCTGTGGGTGCTCTCATTGTCAATAGGCCCTTATAATTAATCTTTAATTGGCTTATAACGATGAACTTAATTGCATTCGTTGATTGACGTGCCGATGCGCTGTTCGTACGACCACACGGTGTGGTGTGTGTAACAAGCACATTTGTAAAGCAAAAAAAAAAAGTATCACTCGGTTCTAATCTCGGTTTAGGATTTATATTAATCCGAATCTTTTCAGTGAGTGATAACGCTCGCGGTTTCGGTGACGACATGCCTTCTCAAGCTAGAGTTATATACCGGCATATTTCTTAAGTTCATAAACTTTGATGTGTCGGTTAGTAAAATAAAATGAAAATACAACCAAAATGTGTGTGAATCTAAAGGCCAAGGAAAAAAGGATCCAGTGTTATGGTGTGTTTCTGTCAGTATATCTAGACACGCGTCTTGTAATGGCGTCACGCATGTGTGTGTGCCGACACCAGTCCGTGTCGTTTAATCGCACGTGTGATGTGTGGTGTGTTCTTTTTAATTATTCCTTCTTAACACACGGTCGTCACAGAGTGTCGCCGACGCATTTCCTTTAGGTCGCGAGTCGAGGTTTAAAAGAAACTTCTACCGTGGCCCATTTACTAGGGCTGTGAACGTGTTCTGGGGTCCATGCTTGCGATTTGATATTTGGGACTCACTACATCTGCAAGTAAAGTAGACATGGGGAAAAAGGTGGGGGGGGGGGGGAGTTTCCTTATCTTTGAAGTCCTGGCCCAGGTGGTTTGGTTGATCGTCCGATCATCTGGCCGTGGAGGAAAAGACCTCTGCGGTTATTGATCTTCGAGTTGACCGCAAGGCCGAGTCGGGCGTTTGCCTTTGTTATCAAAACTCATCTCAGACGCACGTGCATGATAACTACGTGCTGAAGTGTATGTTAAGGGCGCCGGGGGTGGGGGCGCGGCTCTCGTAGGAGAAATGTGCTTCTGGGCGCAGAGAGAGAGACCGCCTTCTTGACTTGGACTTGTCTAGTTTACATCGAACTTCTTATTGAGCTTTCCTTATCCCTTATGCAAGAACGAGTGCATATTATAAGTAGCCTACTTTTTTCGTGCTAGAAATTCGTGAACGTGTTTTTTGTTAGCATTATGTCTGTGCATGGTTTCACATATTATAATAGTTTGTCTTCGAGCTAACGCCCAGGTCAGGTTAAGGTGACCTTCTCAAATGTCTCCCGGTTACAATTAGTTACAACCAAAAAAAAGGGGGATAATTTCTAGTAATGCGTGTAAAAGCGCAGACATATCGTCGGAAAAAACCGATACAATAAAAAAAACTCTGGGCTGGTTGTAAGGCGACTATTTCAATCACCTTTCAGTTGAAGACATTTGTTCTTGGTGCTTGTTTATTTCTTTCTTTGTGTGTGTGTGGAAGAAGAAAGCCTTTAATGTCCAGGAGTGTAAACCCTTTACAACATGTCAAGGCGAGCCCCACCCACCCATCATTGTTTTGCCGGCGGATATCACCGTGAAACTCCCACTGCCTCCCCCCCCCCCATCCTGGTTACACGCCTCGTCTAGACTCGATCGCCGTCTTTTGAAAGAATAAAAGAAAAAAGCTATTACCGGTCAAGGAGGTGGAAGGAGAGGGGGTGGGAGCGGCTTTTCAAACTCGAGTTCACCGTCCCTTGTTCTGGTCAAGCTATAGAATTGAATGACCATTGTGTCCAGTCGGGCGCCAGGAAAGCGCAAGTCCTCTACACGTTTGGGGGGCGGCGCGAATTCTTTTGGCAGTAATCAGCTTAGCCCACTGAAAAAGAAGCTTAAATGTTGTCGTTTTTTTCCCAATGGCTGACCAAGAATAAAATCCCGAATGTGTCGTCCAGCTGATGGGCTACTTACAGTTACATTACTGTCACTTTCTCATGTAGGCATACACCCGAGTCCACTATATGTAAATTAAATTAAAAAACAGACTTTCACACGTTTTATGTCTGTGAGTTATTAACTTGGTCTCAGATCGTCCGATTCATTAATAATTCGGTCGCAGAACTGTCCTTTTTAATCAATAATTTGTCCAATGCTGTCTGTTTATAATCCATTATTTGAAAAAGAAATCTAGGATAAACCAATACTGGTGCAACGATTTTGTTCAATATGAATTACCGGTGATTAGAATTGCCACATGTCTTATCCACACGTACAACCACTTTAACCGCTGCATGAAATCTTATATACATTATCCATCTTAGATTTATGACTTTAAAACACGCATCCTTAAAACACGCATCCTTAAAACACGCATCCTTTTTCTGTACACGTGTAAAGGGCTCTACATTTTTTGTTGAGATAACATTATTCATAGCACACAACTAGGTCTGTTGTCAAGAAGATTACCCAACTCATTAAATGTGGACTTTCATTGTTTGAAATGAAAAAAATAAAGAAGTTAAAAATAGCTTTAACTCAGACCATGCCCCTGACGACACAGTCTATTTATAAATCGTACCTTGTACCGTATCTCGTTATTCCGCTATCTCAACATTTCATATGTGTTTATCATGTATATTTTTTTTCCTTTTTGCTAAGACATCCATAGAAGGTCATGCAAGTAGTGAAAGTGTTGATTTACAAGCGAAAAGAAGAAGTACTGTCTCGGTATTTGACTTTCAGAATTTTACGAGTCTCCAGCAGCATTCCTTTCAGATTAACGATTGCGTACAGCGTTTTTATGACACAGGGTACGTTTATGACACGCGGTATTCATGTCATTGTATAACTAGGTGTAGAGCAGAGTTGTAAAATGTAGTTTATCATAGAAACTACCTTGGTCTATCACTTGTGTACATCCACCAATCCACAGAAACCTCCTGCATGTTGAGAATATGACAGGACCACGGGTAATAGGAACATTCCATGAAACTGTACCCATTGATCAAACTATTATTCCCCTGAGTATCCCGTCAGACCAAGTTGATCCATAGGGCCGGTGGGGCAGCGTTCACCAGTTTCTGTGGCCACGGCAAACTAGGTGATTGTGTGACCAGAACTATGCACAGCCGTCTTTTCTTTACCCCCAACTAAGGCCACTAACCCATCAGAGCTGGGTGGACACAGGGACACCCTCCAGACCATAGCCTTCACCACAATTTGAACCCAGGACCTTTTGTACGCCTCTCGAACGCGCTGCCGCACGGCCACCGTGTCCCTGAGGCCATTCATACCCTATACCCGTACCTTGACGGAATTACATTGAAAACCTTTACTTAATATAAAAGTAAAAAAGCACACAAGGCACGATCGCGGTGACGGTTCAAAAGTCGGCACTAGCTGATACCCCCCCCCCCCCCCCCTCAAGTAAACATAACCTTAACTCCAGCTCTACACTGGGTAGAATGACAGAATGACATTTGCTTTTTTCTCTCTTGTCCTTCCCGGGTAACGCATTCACCATTTTTAGTTTCAATATCTTTTCGAGAATTCCTGGAAGAAAACATTTCAATGTCGCAAAAAAATGGCCACGTGTAAGAGACACTGTGACGGTTAGTGTCGGCTCCCACTGCTGTCTTGAACACAGGCTGCTCACTGCTTGCACTGTTAAACTCACGTGGCTGTTTTGCATGATGTTTTATTTTCACATCTTTCCGCGATTTTTTTTTCAGTGTGTGATTTTTTACCTTCCTTTTCGGTTTCAAAATAATTAAATGATGGAGTGATGTCCCTTGGCACAATGGCTGTCATGGCAACACTCAGTACGCGGATGCAACTATTTGTTGTCTTTTTTTCCTTTTTGATTACTTCTTTAACCAATAAAAATGTCAAGTCTTTCTTACGTAGTCGGAAAGTCTGTCTAACGTAATCTGCAAGTCTGTCCAACGCAGTCTGCAAGTCTGTCTAACGCAGTCTGCAAGTCTGTCTAACGCAGTCTGCAAGTCTGTCTAACGCAGTCTGCAAGTCTGTCTAACGCAGTCTGCAAGTCTGTCTAACGTAGTCTGCAAGTCTGTCCAACGTAGTCTGCAAGTCTGTCCAACGCAGTCTGCAAGTCTGTCTAACGTAGTCTGCAAGTCTGTCCAACGTAGTCTGCAAGTCTGTCTAACGCGGTCTGCAAGTCTGTCCAACGCAGTCTGCAAGTCTGTCTAACGTAGTCTGCGTATAGTAGGTTATGGTGTACTCTATTATTGCATTAACTAACGTTACGTTTATCGTGCTGCTAAAAGACGCGGTCATTTATGTTTTGTTTTTAAAGCTTTCAAACGAGATAACTTGTATATAATTGAATATATGAAGCAGATCAATCTGCATCCAAATCACAACTATGACGCTTACTACAATTATCTTTAGATAGGATTTAACAGGCTGTCTTCACCTTCCCTTAACCCGTGGGTGGGTCGTTGAGGCACCATTGTTGACTGTTCACTATCTCACGCCATTTGTTCCGGTCCTGTGATGCCCTTTGGGAGTCGATGAATGATAGGCCGGTCCACTCCTTGATGTTGTCTTCCCCTCTCTTCTTTTGCCTCCTCTATTCCAGAAACTACCCCCTTTCCACCGCATTAAAATCATTAAAATCATTGCCACACAGCTAAAAAAAAAAAAAGGGGCATTTACTTCAGTCATGCCCTTCTCCTCTGTACCATTCTGTCCGAGTCGTCTGCTCCCAAGAAAATCCTTCTTAAACCCTACGAATAACTGACGCAAATTGAAATGCTGCAAATATACAAATATTGGATTTATTCATCTAGCAAATCATTCTGTCCGGTCCAACTTCTGGCCCCCAAGAAATTCTTCTTTAAAGACAACCCTACGGATAACTGACGCAAATTGAAATACTGCAAAGATACATATATTGGAGTAATTCCTCCATCTACCCATGGAGAACCCGTGTCTTTTAACACGGTCTAGTTTTCACAGACTTCGAAGGTTCTGTCTGTAAGCCCGTTTAAAAGCCGATTCCGGTGCTGTTTCTCTTTGACGACCGTTGACCTTAGAGCCTTCTCAATATCGGTCCGAAGGTGTGGAATCAACTTCCCATTCAACTCAGGCGAACAAGCTCTATTGTTACTTAAAAAAATAACTTTAAAACTCATTATTTCAATAATTACCATAGATAACATGCTTTAGACCCCTACTGTCTTACTTATATGTTAGGTCAATTAATGCTTCATTTATTTGTCCTTCGTTTGTAAACTTTTAAATCATCAATTATCTTCATATTTCTTAGCCTAGAGATTATATCCGTGTTCTTAGTTGTATGTTAAATGCGCTCTGAGCTTACATTATTTTTGTTGGCAGCGCTATACACATATTATTAATATTATGTTAAATTATTGTTCCCTGTACCTGGTATATGCATGGTCCCGATTGGGATTGTGTTGATTCTTGTGGTAACTCGTTTCAATACGGCCCCTCCATTGTGGCGCCATAAACGACAGTAAAAGAATGACTGCTTTATATCAAGGTCTTGATAGTCAAGACTCTTTTAACTATAAGTCCTACATAATTTATAACTTTGAAGTCTTTGCGAAAGTGGGTGATATTTCTACAAGCCCGAACTCCATTTTTTTTTACAGTGGATCTGGGAAGTCTTTAATTACATGTAAATGCTGCACCAGAGGGAGCTGTTGCTATCAGCCCACCCTTCCCTCCTTCGTCAATCTCGATAACTCCCATAGTAAAACATTAGGGCCAGTGGTTCCCAAAGTGTGTGTGCAGCGGCACCACCGGCGAGCCTTGGCGCCCGCGGAATACTGTCAGGGCGTACTTTTTTCTTTGCGATAGAATGCGACGCCCATGGCTTTGACTTTTTGAGGAAAGTCGTCATGGTGGAACCCTTACTTCATAAAGGGGTACCGTTAGTGGGGAAAAAGTTTTAGGGACCACTGCATTAGGCTAAAGGATATTTGGGGACCACTGCATTAGGCTAAAGGATATTTGGGGACCACTGCATTAGGCTAAAGGATATTTGGGGACAGCTGCATTAGGCTAAAGGATATTTGGGGACCACTGCATTAGGCTAAAGGATATTCAAACGAACAATTAAAAGCATTAAAGAGCCTATTGTTGTGTCTGCTATAGGTGATTGATTTAATGGGCTGCTATTGGGCATGGATTTTTGGTTTTCTTTTGGTAGTGGTACGAGACTTCAATCGATATATAGTGGAATTTTAAAATATATACTTAAGAGTTTTATTTGCAGAGTTTTATAACAGCCTTTAGAGTCAATCAGGGGTGAAGCCACGAGCGGGGCTGATGTGTGTGTGTGTGGGGGGGGGGAGATTTTGAAATACAAATTTGCATTTTAAAAAAGTTTGTACCTTATTCGGTTTGGTAAATGTTTGTCAAGTGAAAGTTGTTTATCCCCCCCCCCTCCCTCCCTTAACCCTTCCTTAAAAAAAAATTCTGGGCCTCGCTCCTGGAGTCTCTATGTGCGATATTTGAAATATTATTGTACTGAAATTATTGAACTCACAATGTCACCCGAGGCAAGATATACGCTTCGTGAAAGGCCGGTGGTTGACCGACCTGAATGGGCTTTCGACCATAAGTGAACTGTCGATTTGAAGATCAGTTGACCTCACCGTGACCTGTCCGTTGACCTGGTCTATGGGAGCGGAAGGTAGTCCCGATTGTTCGTCATCGAGAGGCTTGAGACGTGATCTACTTTTGAAAGTCTTGCGACCCACCGTCGATTTATTAAGTCGGTCTGTCTATCAGCATGTCCATCTGTCTGCCTGCATTTCTGTCTGTCTGCCCGTCCATGAACATGGACCAGGTTTGACGGTCTCGGGAGTTACTTTCTGTCAGTCCGTTCGCCCAAACTCCAATCTTGCATGTCTGTCCATCTTGAGCGAGGTCTAGATTGACCGTCTTGGGCGATACTGTCTGTATCTGTCAAGAATGTCTGTCCATTTAATATTTAACCAAACGCAGTCTGCCTGCCTGTCCGTTACCTAACGTGTTCTAGTTATGACGGTGTCGTGAGGCAATGTCTTGTAAATCTGTCTAACCGTCCGTCCATGTGCCAGCATGTCTGTCTGTCCGTACCTGAACAGGGTCCGGTTTAGACCGGCGAGTTACTGTCTAACTGTACGTTTGTCTCTCCGTTCGTTCAAACGCCAGTCTGGCTGACTTTCCATCTGTCCTTGAACATGGTCTTGTTTCGACAGTCTTGGGAAGTACTGTATTATAAGTCAGTCTGTACATCCGCATGTATGTTTGCTTCCCCCCCCCCCTGGTCTGTCCATTCGTCCGTCCGTCCGTCATTGGACAATTGGACATGGCCTAGTTTTATACAGTCTTTAGAGTTGCCGCCCTTGTGTGTGTATGCCTGGCTTCAATCTTCTCGTGTGACTTGTGTCATTTGCACGACAGTCTACAAACACTCGGTCCCATCTGATCGGTCCGTGTAACCATTACTCGCTCTTCTGATATCAATGCTGCTTTCGTCAAGAGCCACACAATAAAGTAGAAAGAAAAAAAAAGAAAAACAATTCTTGTGTCAATATCGATTGAATGCCAGGTGAATCATGATGGCAATAAGGATAGATATCAGATGACAATAACGGGGTAATAACTACGATAGACGATTTATACATAGCCGTGTCGCAATGTCAAAAGAACACACGGTGTTGCTGTAGATCCAGGGTTCGAATCCTGACGAATGCTAATATTCCCCACCCACCCCCTCCGCTTCCCCACCACAGGTCTGGGGAGGGGTGTCCCCGAGTCTAGCGGGGTCTTGTTGGTACACGGCAATTTAATTGGGGGAACGGGAAAAGACGCCTGGCCATTGTGCTGGCTACACAATACCCCTGGCATCTTGCGGTCACCTAAACGAGTGGACGCTACTTCACCTGCCCCTATGGACCAACACGATCTGAGAAGGATATTTTACGTGAGCACTCATTACATGTCTCTTCTATAATAAATTTAGTGCTAGAGCAGGATTTCTTATAGTATGTTATCACGATTAATTAATTAGAAGTCCTACTGTGGTCTGTGGCACACTATAATCCAAAGGTTGCCGACCCAAGTTATAAATATTATAAAGCATATAAACAGTAGAGAAAAATATAATACATGGTGATTATGAAAGGACGGGACCGAAACCTCTTAACTAAATGTAAATGTACACAATTTGGTTTGGAGAGTGTGTACGAACATCTGCAAATCTGTCAGTCTATCTGCCCGACCGTCTGCACGACCGTCTGACTGTGTGTGACAGACTCTCTGTCTGTGTGTGACAGACTCTCTGTCTGTGTGTGACAGACTCTCTGTCTGTGTGTGACAGACTCTCTGTCTGTGTGTGACAGACTCTCTGACTGTGTGTGACAGACTCTCTGTCTGTGTGTGACAGACTCTCTGACTGTGTGTGACAGACTCTCTGTCTGTGTGTGACAGACTCTCTGTCTGTGTGTGACAGACTCTCTGTCTGTGTGTGACAGACTCTCTGACTGTGTGTGACAGACTCTCTGTCTGTGTGTGACAGACTCTCTGTCTGTGTGTGACAGACTCTCTGTCTGTGTGTGACAGACTCTCTGTCTGTGTGTGACAGACTCTCTGTCTGTGTGTGACAGACTCTCTGACTGTGTGTGACAGACTCTCTGTCTGTGTGTGACAGACTCTCTGACTGTGTGTGACAGACTCTCTGTCTGTGTGTGACAGACTCTCTGTCTGTGTGTGACAGACTCTCTGTCTGTGTGTGACAGACTCTCTGACTGTGTGTGACAGACTCTCTGACTGTGTGTGACAGACTCTCTGTCTGTGTGTGACAGACTCTCTGTCTGTGTGTGACAGACTCTCTGTCTGTGTGTGACAGACTCTCTGTCTGTGTGTGACAGACTCTCTGTCTGTGTGTGACAGACTCTCTGACTGTGTGTGACAGACTCTCTGTCTGTGTGTGACAGACTCTCTGACTGTGTGTGACAGACTCTCTGACTGTGTGTGACAGACTCTCTGTCTGTGTGTGACAGACTCTCTGACTGTGTGTGACAGACTCTCTGTCTGTGTGTGACAGGCTCTCTGTCTGTGTGTGACAGGCTCTCTGTCTGTGTGTGACATACTCTCTGACTGTGTGTGACAGACTCTCTGACTGTGTGTGACAGACTCTCTGTCTGTGTGTGACAGACTCTCTGTCTGTGTGTGACAGACTCTCTGACTGTGTGTGACAGACTCTCTGTCTGTGTGTGACAGACTCTCTGTCTGTGTGTGACAGACTCTCTGACTCTGTGTGACAGACTCTCTGTCCAATTCTTTATCTGTGTATCTCTAGAAATGAATGCGCATTGGCGTTCTTATTGACGGGTGTAACGGCTTTTAGAAGACGTTACTTACACACCGCCCCATACCTAAAAAAATCTGCGTGGACGCCCAAGTGTTGTTTCCAAAGGTAAACAAGTGAAAGACCAGGATTTGAAAATATTTAAAACAAAAACAGGTTTGACTCGTTTCATAGGTCAGGGCGATAGCCCACCCACTACTGAAGGTAACTGACATCAATCTTTTTATGAAAAAGAAAAATAACAACAACAAGGATTCAGCCTGCTGGGCATTTCGTTGGCTATACCAAACCCCCATCACGTGACCTGGTTACTGATACTCGTAAAGTATGCTTAACAAAAAATAAAAATCAAAGTTGGCGCGTGCCATTTTGTGTGTGTGTGTGTGATGGCCTACCGTTGATTAATGAAAAGGTACATATAAATGTTTATAACTGATGATCGTTTCCATAAGTAAATTATAATTGATTTAATAAAAAGCGTAGAACAACTTCATTCATATTTTAGTCGTCTCATTTGCAGCAGCTTTAATACAGTTCTTTTTCCTACGGTTTCTTCGTGTAAATAGTCCCCAACACACAAGCTATCCATAACCATTAAAACTCAAACAAAGTATCACTTGAGACCAAATTGATCTATGGCGCCGGTGAAGCAGCGTTAACCAGTTTCTGTTGGTTACGGCACACTAGGAGATTGTGTGGCCAGGGTCTGGAAGGTGCCCGCTGCGTCTACCCAGCTCTGATGGGTACCTGACTTTTAGTTAGGGTAAAGTAAAGGCGTGCTGGCCTCACAATCCCCTAGTATGCCATGTCCTACAGAAACTGGTGAACGCTGCTTCACCTGCCCCATGGATCAATTTGGTCCGACAGGATACTTTGCTGCTATTTTTCTTCGAGGCATGTCAGATCTATATTTAAAAAAAAACACTTCTAAATTATCGTTTGAGACCTGTTTGATTGCGCGGATAGATATGACCTTGTGGTCGAGACATATTTGTTGTTGTTGTTTATTTCTCTTTGAAGACGAGGTGTAAAAACATGTTTGTGTCATTCACGTGTTTACATATCTGTCAACACAACATCAACATCGATCATTCAGTAGCATGCAGTGGGGGCGTAAAGACGACACTCTTCAAATCTATAATTTAAAAATGATTTAGATTTCGTATGAATTATCGTTGTTCCTCTGATCGAGTAAATAATGGACCGTGAACATTGAAGATAATTGAAATTTTTTATTTATTTCCAAGATATGTTAATGGCACAGAAACATGATTTGTATATTGCATAGTCGTAGAAAGAAAGCAATATGTAACTAGATTTTACTGAGGCATTGTCCTCTAGAGATGGAAATGAACAAAATCGTAAAAAGCCTAATTTAGACCTTTTTCTGTGTCCCGGAATACTACAACCACCGTTGAAAGGAAACTTGAGGTCTTCCAAATACCAAATACCAACGACACATCCTCAAGATCTTCTGGCCAAAAACTATATCGAATGAGAACCTAAAGTGAGATGACAGGAGTAGTCCAGCTATACAAGACAGCATCTCAGCAAGGAGATGGAGCTGGATGCGACACGTCTTCTTCCGAGTCTCATCTGACTCCCTCCCCAGGACAGCACTGAGGTGGACCCTCCCCCCCCCCGCTAGGGAGGATAAGATCGAAAGAAAGACCGCAGGAAAACGTGCAGATGGACCTGAACGCCAAAAGGCATGATCCCAGAAATAGCCATCGAACCCTTCGTTGAAGCTCCTAGACTTAGTAGTTCTCTAGAGAAGTGTGTGTTAGTGTGTATGCGTTTGTGTGTGTATGCGTGTGTGTGTCCGGGGGGCGGGGGAGACTGGTAGAAGATCTATAAAGAGATAGATCAATGGAATGCAGGTGAACAATGGCGCGTCACAAGAGTGTGTCGAAGTGTGTCCGCCAGTTAACCGTCGAGCTACTGAACCTTGACATAATATTTTCTCATGACCTTCCAATATCCTCACCTCTCCAAGCTCCCACACCCCCTCCCTTACGGACACACACGCACACGTATACACAAACTTACACAGACACATACACTCCTTAAGGCACTTTGAAGTCTATAACCTGCCAGTGAAAACCGTGTGTGTGTATATGTGTGGTTGTGTGTGTGTGGCTCGGGGGACCACGGATAAGCACTTGGCGGTTGGTGGATTTGGGAGCAAGGAGGAGTGGGGTCGGGAGGGGGTAACGTTTTAAGGATTTGTAAACTGTAAAACCCCTCTTAGGGTCAAGTGAGTTTAAACTTAAGCCTTTGACCTGATACACTGGTCCAGTAAGATGAGATGTGGCGGTGTGGCCTTTATTATAAAAAAAAAAAAATGTTTACACAAGTAGTGTTCGAACGAGTGGGAGCAGGGGGAGTGTGTGTGTGTGTGTGATGAGGGGGGGACGACAAATACTACTTGAAATGTAAGAGTCGGGGTTATAGATCTGCAATAGAGACAATGGATCTTGCTGACTAATAATAAAGTTCAGTGTTTCATTTATCGGGGTTTTAATTATGATATAATCTAAAATCAACATACAGAAATAATTTTTACTGGGACGTTTATTAGGCTGCACATTTAATTTTTCTTCATTACAAAATGTCCATTTTTTGTGTGTGCATGATTAGATATTTAGCTTTATTGTATAACACATAGGCCTACATTTTAAGAGTTAAAAAATACTTTGGCCTACATATCAAATGCATTAATTCCTCTAGAAATACAATGAAAAAGAAGAAAATGTTCTATTTATAAAGTTGGGACTATAAAAACGAATAGAAAATGAACTTATAAACCTTTAGAGAAAAATTGTTAAAAATAAAAATACGGAAATTTTCAGAATCAATAAGATAATATCTAGATTCTAGATTCTAGACTATATATATATAAAGATGACTGCATTATGTAGCACGTAGACTATTTCGTAGCAATCTGTTTTGGGAAACTGATGACGTTTTGCTAGTGTAAATGGCCGTCCGTAAATGACGTCACCTGATTTCCACCTACTTGTTACCCCCCCCCCCTCCCCCCCAATTTCCATCGTCACAATCATAATGGTTATTTATATAGCACTTGTATCTGTACTATTGTTTATACAACAACTGTTTTACAGTTTTACTTGTATATTAGGTCGGTTATTGTTACATTTATGTGCTTTGTCATATGTCTGCAAAGCTTTAAATTATTAATATGTTAGTCTAGAGAATTATATCCGTGTTCTTAGTTGTTTGTTGCTCAATGTTAAATGCGCTCCGAGCTTAACATAATGGTTGTTGGCAGCGCTATACAAATAAAATTATTATTATTATTCAAGTTAGCATGCTCAGTGCGCTCGAGGAATAAATTGCAGTGGCAGCTGTATTGGTATGTAAGGCACACATCTACAAAGTTAAAGAGAAAAGTCATAAGCGGACAAAAGAAAAAGTCAGACCCATTCCTATATGACGTCAAAAAGCTCTGAATTCCCCGTCACCCTCCCTCAACTCCACGCCACACCCTGTTTCCCATACAAATATTAGAATGTTTAAATACACACTATCTTGTTATTATCGTATAAGCATTCCAAAATATAAATAAAAAGAAATGCTGCTGTTAATTAAGCCAAACTTGTAATAAAAAGGAAGATTGTATTTAAAGTTGGAAATATTTCTTTTATTGCCAAGCTATATTGTTTTTAAACACCCCATCGTCACAAATGTTTGACCCTCCTCCCTCTCCTGTTTACTTAACGTCATTTATGTACAACCCCTGCTAGATTGATATTATGAGCTATATAACAAAAAAAGTGGAGATATTGTTTGCCACGCAAGCAAAAAATAAAACTATCCTGATCCCTTCTTGACCGCACCAAAAGCTTATCACTGCTCCCCCTACCCCCAACGGCCCACTTCCTTCCCCATCACGTGATCTGCTGGTTTCAAAATTCCGGAAACCAACTGGCGCGTTAAACGAAATCTGTTGTGACCCCGATGTTACGTCATGCGTCAAAAAAATTAAGGGGTTTAGGAACGACAGAAACACCGTAGAAGCAAGTCCTTGTTTAACCACGATGTCGACATTGCAGCAAAACATTGGATGTAAAGTTGTCGTTCCTAACATGTCAGCCCCCTCCCCCCCCCCCTCGGCTATAGTTACTCGTATTTTTTTTATTATTTATGATTCGACGAAGACAGCCCTGAACCGGATGCTTTTCACATGACCGCGGGGACAAGCATCTCCATTAGTACAACATGATGACGACCTGTTGCAATGCTCAGATAAACATAAGAACTTAAGGGACAACAGCATGTTCCTTATCCCTTATGCGAGAACTGTGCTCGGTAAATTTGGCAACGGTATTTTCGTCAACGGTATTTTCGGCAAGGTAATTTTGGCAAAGGTAATTTCGGAATAGGTAAATTCGGCAAAACACGCAAAGCGGTAAAATTGGCACGGTAAAACCCGGAATGGTGTTGCCTGAACAAACCAGGAAAACTAGTAACTTAACATCATTTAAAATACTAATAAAAATGCAAGGCTAGATTCGGACCACGGATGAGCGTTGGACGCAATAATCTTCTTTATAGAAGGAGCGTCAGTACTGTACAAGATAAGATCAGATACTGCAATTTTCATAGCTGAAAAATGGGTCTGCATGCCTTGCATGAAAGGTTTACTTCATCAGTGAGAGAGACCGGACCGCAAAGGCTTTCAAACGTTATCACCGTACAGTGCATCGTGCCAATTAACTATGACGTCCACACGCGGCCATCTTGTAGTACAGTCACACTTGCATGTTCGCGCAAGGTATACGACTCAGTCTGCCTCCAAAAGAACACGTCTTTTGAACAGCGTATAAAAAAAAAAGTTCCCATTTGGCCCTTACAAACAACGACAACAAAAAACAAAGCAACATGTTTGCCGACATCTTGTTTAGTGCAGCTTTTCTCCGATTCACCAATTAACAATTAAATGTTCTCACAGTAGCCCTCTGATTTATTCATTTCCACGCTTGACTCGTGCACCATGTCTAGATCTAATAGTTCTACATGTATAAATAGTCTAGTTAACCCTTCCCGTACCGACCTACTTCTATCTATGCTGCCTTCAGTTCCGTTATATACGCGCCCGGGACTGTAAGGGTTAACTGCACATTCCCAATGCTGAAATATGAACAACAAATGCGAACCAGGTTAAACATTGCATATTTCTTTCCCCGTTTAAAACATATTATGCAGTTTTTGCTTCATAGACGTCCAACCTTTCCCGTACGCTTTACACATGTGCAGCATATTTGTGTGTATACTGTATTTTTTCTGTTCATATCAAGCCCCCCACCACCCCCAACAAACACATTTCTTAAAGTGCACACGTAAGCAAAACCATAACACGCATGTCTCACTGTCGCCAAGGTAAACAAAAGACACCACTGTCAGCGAAGCCATTATAATATGTAAATAAAAATAAAACACATTAAAAATATAATGAACTCAAATATAACAATGATACTAGACTATATCTAGGATGTGTTGAACATTTAAAAGAGCCTGAAATGTAGATTTACATGTAGCCTACAAGAAGCCCAGTCCCTTTTTCACTTTGCAGACACAATTGACCATGCCTTGAATTTAGCTCATATAAAATACAAGGTACCATACTATTCACAGAAACTGGTGAACGCTGCATCACATGCCATGTGATCAATTTGGTCCGACGGGTACTTTACTTACTAGCATAATATTTTATAGGGCCTATAGACGTCTATGCAAGAATACAATTTGCGTTAATTTAAAGCTTTAGTTCATGTAACAAACAAACTGTTTTTATGCATACTTGCAGACAGTTGCATTAATAATAATGTGTGTTAATTATACTGTAGGAATTGTTTTTTTAAATTTCGCATTGATGGGGTCAGTGATAAGCGACCTGGCATTGTGCTGGCAACACATTCCTACTCTGTGTCAGCATGGGTAAAAAATTAGGTCTTAGGAAAAAAATGCGTTCATCGTTTTTTTTTTTAAAAACTTCAAATACATTCAACCGAAACAAACATACAAGAATTTAGGTCACGGCAATTTGGTTTTAAGACTGAATAAAAATAGCTGCGCGTCACAGCTACTCATTTTTGTTCACAGCTATTTCGTTTAAAGACACTTGTTCACAGCAATTTGGTTGAAAGACAATGTGTCACAGCTATTAGGTTTAAAGACACTTGCTCTCAGCAATTAAGTTTAGACACGTTTGAGACACTGCAGCTTGGCTTTAAAGACTAGATCTATAGGTCATGACTATTTGGTTTCAAAGAATTTAGGTTGCAGCAGCTCGATTTTAAAGGCTTTGTGTATGCACATTTAAACAATCTTTTGTACACTGAGGAATATGTCTAAATTATGTAAATGTATCAGTACTTTTTTTTATTTAAAGCACAAAGAAAAGAACAAACAAACAATAACAAAAATAAAAAAACGGGAAGATTTCTCAGAGAGAAAAAAGCCAAATGTTCACTGAAGTTATTTTTTCTGCAATTGCCCTCTGGACACTAAAACTCTACATTGTGACACTCGTTAAAACCAATTAAACTTCTGGGGCGATGTGTGACATCTGATGGTTCCCTGCGCCGCCCTTCATACGAACTGCGAGTAAAAAAAATGTCTCCCCCCTCTTTTCCTTCAATCCCATCAAACATCAATCGTGCCCCACCGCCCCCACCCCCCTCATCCACGGGATCATGTCGTCCTCTCGGGGGAGCTTTCTTTGTCCTCCAGAATCGCCTTACATTGACCCGGTCCGTGACAAATTGGGGACCAGAATGACACGGCTACACATCTGGCTTTTGCCAATGTGCCGTGTGTGTGGTGTGTGCGTGTTGGGGGTGAAAGTGAGTGGAGAAGGGGTTGTTACACGACATGTGTCTGGTGTGTTAGGTCAGCAGTGAGGTTGTAACTGTGGCAGTAGGTGTAGTTTCTGTGCCAAATAGGTGCAAACGTGTCATACCTGATGGGGCATTATTATTATTCCGGACACGCGTGTCGTGCCACGAAAGTGACCACAGTCTGAATCAGACACGTCGCCCTTTTCATTCAGGAATTGCGCCTGTCGGTGGAACAAATGATACATTCAGAGGGTGGGCCCCCGCGATAAGAGAATTGGGTACAATATTACAACTTACACTTACAGCTCTAGCCCCCCCCCCCCCCACGTACTGCTAAGGGCCGCCTTTGACTCTAGGGCATAAAGGTCAGACAATAATTTATTCACTTTAATTTTAATTAACACCGTCTGAGTCAGTCTTCCCTTGTGTACAAAACACTTTCAGGATCAACGTTAAAGTAGTCACAGGTGATCCTACATATTATCCCTTAGTCCAGGGGTCGGCAACCTAAAGCACGCGTGCCCGACTTGGCACGCATAAAGATTTTTAGTGGCACGAGAGACCTCCAGGAATATTTTTTAATGCAAGTCAAAACAACGTATATCAGCAAAATTAATTGGTGCTGCGTGGCGAACTACATGAGAATCACACTGGATGTCGACTGTTTTGGTACAGGAATGTTTTTATGCAAAGCTCTCATCATTGGACTGGCGATCTGTGATTGAATCTATTGTTAAGATAGACTAGTCAATTTTATAGTTTATCAAATTTCATCTAGAAGAAAGTGATACGGAGTATCAGTTAGAGTCTTGGATAGATTCGGTTCTTGACTGGAAGCAATAAAGGTGTTTCTTGATAACAAAAATATTCCGGTATTGAATGAAGAGAACTGACTGTTAAAGCCGGTGTTTCTGAATGACATGTCCACACGCTTCAGTGAGTTAAACTTGCATTTAATTTACAATAGGACGGGGTCGAAAAGCACTTGAAGTGTTGGACCACTGGAATGGATTTGCATTGAAACTGGAAATATCTTGCTGTGAAATCAATTTCAAAACATTTAACTCTTTCCCTAATTTAAGGCAAATTAAGATAGATGAGCGTTTCCATAAGTACACTAGTTATATTGAAATTAAAACCATTAATTCATTTGGCATCACTAGCATCAAATTTGGAAAAATTAAGTGAAGGTGAAGGGAGATAATTAACCCGTTTTCTAATATGTTTTTTTTTTGTTTCCTTCGAAAACATGGCTTACAATTTATAACTTTAAAATGATCAAACTATAAATGATAGGCTAGTTGGAAATAATATAAATATTATATGACCAAAGAATTTATTGGACTATGTACATTTTTAAACATTACATTAACTACCCAATTCGTATGATTACTACGTATCTCTTCCGCTTTACTATAATGGATCAACATTATACCTGGCACTTAAATAATATTTTAGCGTAAATCAAATCTCAGTTATGCTGAGATCAACTGATCAAACTATAAAGTATAAAGAATTAATAGCTATACTAGGAAAATATCTCGACAACTAAATTTAGATGTTGATATAATAACCATTAATGTGTAAGTTGAGTAGTTTAAATTGTGTATTAGCTATGAATGGATTTTTTTTTAATTTGATAATAACAAACAGGTTAATTTGTTATTTAATTTAAAACGCTTTAATGATTTTCTTTATAACGCTACTTTTCTTTTGGTCTTGCTACGGCACTAAATAAATTGTCTTATAAAAATAATATAGCTGAGCAGTTTGACTTTCACGCTGTTGGCACGCTGAATGATTTAGAAATCCTAGTTTGGCACACTATAAGCAAAAGGTTGCCTTAGTCTGTTGGACCGTTGGGGCGCCACAAGATGACTTGTACACCAGCTTCCTCCATTCCTCCCGTCTCTCAGCCCTTCTCAATGCATCGCACAGTTTTGTTCCTGTCCACTCCCTGATGTTATCCTTTCATTGTTTCCTTTTGTCTTCCTCTCTTTCTGCCTCCTCTGGTGGTACCCTGCAGAATGGTTTTGGCAAGCCCGTTAATTCTAGTTATGCGGCTCATACTATTCTAATTTCCTTTTCTTGACTGTGGCCAGCAGGTCGTATTGTCCAATTTCCTGAAGTATCCTTTTTTTTATTATCTGCTCATTGATCCATGTGGCTGTGAAGCAGCATTCACCAGTTTCTGTGAACATGGCATACTAGGGGATTGTGTGGGATTCATTCCCCAAAATGCCCGCCGCCTTTACTTTACCTCAACTAAAGTCCGGTACCCTTCAGAGCTGGATAGACATCTTCCAGACCCGAGAACAAATCCTAGCCTTCACCAGGATTCGAACCCATGACCGTCAGTACTTCAGCCGAACGATCACCGCTCCCCATCTCCATTACAATAACCTTTTTAATTATCAGCATATGCAGAGAACATTTCATTTTATAATAATTACAATTCGGTCAGTGCCGAATTTCGTTTGACTTTTTCCCCCTCCTTTCATTAATCTGACATTGAATGACTCAGCTACTAACTAATTCACGAATTAATGAGCTGGTGCAATTTAATTGCCATAATGGCTTCCCGTGGCCGAGCCTTGAACCTTTCAATATGATAGAGAGTAATCTTGCGAATGTAATCTCCAGTTGTTTCGTTTCACTCCAGTCTCCTGGGGCGTAGAGTTATTGAACAACAACCCTCGTGTTGGCCTCGGTGTTTAATCCTGCATCACGAATTGTTTTTCTCTCGTCCTATTCACATTAGCTACACCAAATTTGGATGTCGACTCTTTATTTTTGCAAAGAACTAATGAATAAATGTCAATAAATGCAACTAAAAAACTTCTGACTATCAGAAAAACTTGACTGTGTATCTATTTATTTATGTATCCATGTATTTATGTATCTATGTGTCTATACTATGTGTCTATACTATATGTCTATATGTCTATCTATCTATGTGTCTATACTATGTGTCTATACTATATGTCTATATGTCTATCTATCTATGTGTCTATACTATGTGTCTATACTATATGTCTATGTGTCTATCTATCTATGTGTCTATACTATGTGTCTATACTATATGTCTATATGTCTATCTATCTATGTGTCTATACTATGTGTCTATACTATATGTCTATATGTCTATCTATCTATGTATCTATACTATGTGTCTATACTATATGTCTATATGTCTATCTATCTATGTGTCTATACTATGTGTCTATACTATATGTCTATATGTCTATCTATCTATGTGTCTATACTATGTGTCTATACTATATGTGTATATGTCTATCTATCTATGTATCTATACTATGTGTCTATACTATATGTCTATGTGTCTATACTATGTGTCTATACTATGTGTCTATACTATATGTCTATATGTCTATCTATCTATGTGTCTATACTATGTGTCTATACTAATGTGTCTATACTATATGTCTATATGTCTATCTATCTATGTGTCTATACTATGTGTCTATACTATGTGTCTATGTGTCTATCTATCTATGTGTCTATACTATGTGTCTATACTATATGTCTATATGTCTATCTATCTATGTGTCTATACTATGTGTCTATACTATGTGTCTATGTGTCTATCTATCTATGTATCTATACTATGTGTCTATACTATATGTCTATATGTCTATCTATCTATGTGTCTATACTATGTGTCTATACTATGTGTCTATACTATATGTCTATATGTCTATCTATCTATGTGTCTATACTATGTGTCTATACTATGTGTCTATGTGTCTATCTATCTATGTGTCTATACTATGTGTCTATACTATGTGTCTATACTATATGTCTATATGTCTATCTATCTATGTGTCTATACTATGTGTCTATACTATGTGTCTATGTGTCTATCTATCTATGTATCTATACTCTTTGTCTATGTGTCTATGTGTCCATGTATCTATTTGTATGTCGGTCTGTCTGTCCGTTTGCCTGTCTGACCTTCTCGTCCGCCCGACCATGTGTCTGTCTGTCCACCCGCCTATCTGTAACTATTTTATCTATCTCCCGTAATGCTTCTTTCGCCTCTCTGCCACCTGACGGGCAGTTCATTGCTCCTCCTATGTCCACATGTTTATGCATTTTTTCCATAGGTCTTACACATCTGTCTGTAATGTCTTCCGCCGCCACCTGCCCAGATGCCCCCCTCCCCCAACCCCCTTAATCTGTGTGTCTGTCTGTCTGTCTGCGCACGTGGTACACACATTTCATCCTTTTTCATTTTTTTTTAAAAACATGTCTGTTTAATGTCAGTCTTCTAACGAATTAAAAGCCTACATTTAGACTAATGTTAATTTTGAGTAGAAATGGTTGGTATTTAGAAAAAAAAAGAAGGGTTAAACACCATTCGTCACCCTAACCTTGAAGTATTACTCATAGCCAGGTCCAGGCTAATATGAAATTCTCTCACACGCAATTGAGTTTAACGTGACTCCTGTCGCTCACCATACTGCTTCTTGTCTTGGGGTGTGTACTCATAAGCTGATGACAAGCGAGAGTGTGTGTCGATGCGTGTGAGCGAGAAACAGAGAGAGAGAGAGAGAGAGAGAGGGGGGGGGCGGGGAGAATGGGAATGAGACAAGTAGTATATTACTAATACTGCTCACTCGAATTTATTTCGTTTCAAAAATGGAGCCTAAAGAACGAGGGCGTTTACGAGAACACTGGCTCCGTCGCAAGTTGTGTGGTGAACATTGTGCAAGGGGCATCAAACGGGATTTCTGTTGCTGGCGTCCCGGGAATAACCTTTGACCCTCCAACTTCCGTAAATGTTTCCCCTTGGGGGGCGATTGAAGTCCGCAGCTTTGTCGTGCATCTGTTCTTTATTGTTATTGTTTTTATTTGGTTGTTGCTTTTTTTGTGTGTTTCTACAACGCTTTTCTTTTGTTCGGTCACGTGGTTTCCAAAAATAACACGTGCTCTAAACCCCCTTTACGAATCAACATTTTTAAACAAATCATTGGGACCCACCCCCCACCCCACCCTCACGGGAGAGCATTTCAGGGGCGACACAAGCACCATTTTGGTCGAGGTGGACGGGTGTACAACAGAAAAGGAGCGCCTGTAATAATTACATTGAAGGAAAGTGGAGGTGGGCGCGGGGCAGGGTGTGTGTTCGTCGTAAATGTCAGAGACCCATTAGTTTTGAGTTTGACTAAGCGGGCAAAGGAAAAAGACGTGATTCTAGTGACACACCCACAGATCTGTCACACGTTTTAATTCAATTGTATTTGTGTGCGTTTGTAATCTATTTGTGTTACTATACATATATATGAGATGTTTATGTACTTACTCTTTATGTGTCGATATATACGGTATATATACAATCTAAATTCCTCGGCGTAGGAGGGGGGGGGGGGAACAGGCTTCTATAAGCTACGGATAATAATTTCATCAACTACAATGAACAGAAAGCTGTAGACTCTAGATCGAAAAATTAAACAAATACATTATTTACTGAAGACATTCGTATATTTTAATCGAGTTGAAAATAGGCAAATCTTTTTTAATGAACGAAAATTTTAATCGCCCGGCGTTGCTCGTAGATTTACAAATCTTTTTAAAAAAGAAATGTTAAATTTTTTTTTATAGAAAAAAAGTTAAACACAGACTGAAGAATCGAACCCGGGTCGCCCCGATGGCAGTCCTATATGTTATCCACTCAGCTAGCGAGACACATATCCGAATATATCCAACATACAGTGGCATAACTAGGAAAAATGGGTGCTATAGAGAATTTGTATGTGTATAATGCATGGTCTATATATTATGTTTGTCTGTAATTAAATTATGTGTGTATATTATCATAGATAAAGTACAGCAACTGTTCACTACAGTACTGCTACGCTCAGCGCCGTGCTTCGTCCACATGTGGCGTCCGTCGTGAGTAACGTCAGCCACCGGAGCCGCTGCCCCCCTCCCCCGGTCGTCGAGGTGAGAGAGAGAGGGTGCGGGAGCGGTTGTGCGCGGCGTCTGGGATGTGGGGGAGTGGGGAGGGGCGCTCGACGCAAGACGGTGTCTAATGTAAACAGACACATGTGCCACTACCGAGCCCCAGGATACGTCAACTCCATTGGGGGGGGAGAAGGGGGAGGAGGAGGACGCTCTTCCCTCTCCTCCCACGACCGCGACTACGCCCCCGCCCCCCAACCCCCTTCTCCAGAGTACAAGACTTTTAAAAGAAAGAAAATAAGTTGGCGTTTTAACATTTCAGCATTCCGCCAAATGAAATGCAGTCATCGGTTGAATACACGCAAAACTTTACACATACACACTTGTAGGCTTTCAAAATATGAAGGGGCGAGAATGAACTTTTAACAGGGGAAGTAATTAGTGCATGACTTGGATGAAAATATATTTGACAACACTGGAGGAGCGAGACGCGTATGTACGTATCTACTGACTCTTACCTTTTTTATCAACCCATTAACAGTGATACGCTTTAACCTGGGTTTTGTTATCAAATCGATTTCGGGTCAACTAGCACATGTGTGTGTGTGTACGTGTGTCGCGTCAAACGCACACCTCTGAAACTTCTCACAACACGTACGGAATTTACTGTGTGTGTGTGTGCACACGTTTAAAAAACAACAAACAAGACAACAACTAGCTAACGTACTTCCGGACTAATATTGTGACATATTGAGTGTGCTGAAGTTTAGGAATCAATGCAAAGGTGAAGTTAGTGTAAAGAGTGTGTTATTCATTGGATCCTTAACTCAACCAATCGGGACGTATGCGAAGTTCAGTTGAAACTATTTTTATTTTATGGAACTTATCAATCAATGAACTATTTTTTTTTACAAGGTACGTTTCTGACCTGTGTAGAGTTCGTAGTGGCGTCACGCCTGGTGTGACTGTAGGGCGAATCCCGTGATCTTGATGTCTCACTGCGGCAACGCTGTTACCTTGTCACGGTGCAATGTCTCATATGTCACACGATGGCCTGTCACTCCGTATTTTCAAATGACACTGTGTGCTGTCTACTGTCACTGTGTGCTGTCTACTGTCACTGTGTGCTGTCTACTGTCACTGTGTGCTGTCTACTGTCACTGTGTACTGTCAATGTACACTGTGTACTGTCTACTGGTAATGTGTACTGTCTGCTGTCACTGTGTAGCCTACAGTCTACTGTCTCTGTGTACTGTCAACTGTCAGCATAGGCTGTCAACGGGTCACTGTTTACTGTTACGGTGTACTATCAACTGACACTACTGTCAACTGTCACCCTGTGTAATCTGTCACTCCGTGTTACCATTTCTCTAAGCTGTACTGTTATTATGCTATGTTCATATCGTTTTTTGGTGTGTACAGTATAGTGTGACAAATTTGTTGGTGTGTTGTCACGCTGTGCTAATTTGCATATTCGTGTCGCGGTGTGATATTTCAATGATCTTCCTCTCCCCACGCACGCCATGACAATGTCATCTAGCTAATAATACATGACAAAGTAAGTCAACTCCTATTTTTTTGTGTTTTATATTTACGTAAACTATATATATACCAGTTGATCTTGTCGTCTTTTTGTTTCCGCGCGAAATATTTCACCGACCTTTTGGCTCCCAGGCAAGTAGTAAACCTTTAACAAACATTAAAATACAATCCTTAAATACACTATGACACACTTCTGAAGAATTCCTCGCTTGCCGTCTGCCGTATTTGAAACAGAAAGGAGCAGAGATTGTTATCTTTTTTATGGTAATGTCTCGTCTAATAATCTCTAACCATAAAAACAAAAAGGTATCTCGTCTACACGATGTCAACATATTATATGTAGAAATCTAAGATTTAATAAGTGAAGTAAATATGTGCGTGCATTCAATGACAATTGTCACAAACGAATCTAAGCAAGAGATAAATTCAAATTTAATCTTTGAGCCTGTATCCGTTTAATCATTGTTATTCGTGTGACCTGAATAAGTTATTGATGTGTGTGTGTAGGTATCAATTGCGGATTGTTCACATTTGTAGCCTCTCCGTCCGTCCTTCATCGCCCAAGTATTTGATTGGTAGATATTGACATAGTGTTACTAGAAATAGCCAAAAGACCTGAGCTTAGACACACACGCGCGGTGAAAGTAATGGTATATTATATAAAGAGGCAACAGGGACTGTTCAGTTTGTATTGACTGGTGGTCTTCAAAACGCGTACTTGCAGTGTCATTCATTCTTTAGTACTGCAACGCTGGGTTTAAAAAAAAATTAAAAAGGGAGGGGGGGAAGAGGAAAACAATCACGGCGTCAGATAGTGTTGACTCGATCGAACGTTTAAGAATGAAGTGCTGCCCTCGTGCAGTGGCCTCGGGACGAGAAGCGTGAGTGTGTGTGTTTGATTTTTATTGGCGTCGCTCGTCACTATATCTATTTTTAGACCGGTCCTGCTTCCATTTCATTGGTTATTTTGTGTTCCCCATTCAGTTGCACGACGTCTGTTAAGTTTTAATTTAAATTAAGATCGCGGGCATTTATCGAATCAGCAATTATATCAAGCTTTTCAACAACTTTATTTCTCTCTATATAATTTTGAATCTAGATCTATGTGCGTAACTTTTATGCAATAATAGTCAGTTTTCGATAGATATTTTTTCTTTTACTTAATGCTAATTATTCTATCTCTTTTATTTAGTCTGCGTCTAATTAGATCTATACTTCTATAACAAACTTCAACAGCAATAAGACAACCACCCGCCACTTATTGTTTCAATGAAATGTATCGTTAAACTAAGCTTTTCACCTCATTGCCAGATTACAGTTTCATTTGATCTGTTCGGTGGCACGAGCGGCCTATAAATTTAGGACTTAATAAAACGTAAATTGGATTTACCTGGAGAGAAAAAAAAATGTGCCGGTCGCCGTGCAAGTTTGTAATCGTAGGATTTAAACACAACACCCATTGTCACTCGGAGCGGAGCGAAAGAGAGTGAGGGAGGGGTGTTTGCTGGGGTGGGGGATGGGGGGAGTTAAAGAGAGGAGTATGTTGAGGGGGGGGGGTGAAGTGTTTACACCTGGGCGAGTTTTTACGAAAGCATAAAAGAAACTCAAACAGGCTAAGACGAATTATTTCCTGTGGGCCACCCATGACACGGTTGGTCCTTACTCCTGACACCCTTAAATACACTCCCCCTCCCCTCTTTTCCATTGCCAACAAACTAAGGTGAGATGATATCAGATATCAGCTAGTTCCAACAAAATTGGGACACTTATCATAATATTACATTTCCTATTAATGCCTGTGACAGATATAATTCTACGTCGTTTTTGTCATTGTTTGTGTTTTGGGTTTCGTTCAACAAATTTACCTTCTTCTATAGTTTATAGATATACCTTTTTCTTTGTGTGCTGAATAAAGTGGTTTGAATTTTGTGAGTGATTTGGTTGTAGGTTCAGTTTACAGGTCCTTGAAATTATTTATAGTTTTTTTTCTCCCTTATCGCCAACGAGGAGGGTATGTCACTGACTCCTGTACAAGTTGCATGGTGCGCGGAGGTCGGGTGGGGGGTGGTAGTGGGTCCTTTAAATGTTTGAGTTAACTTGAACTATTTTAAATATTTTTTTTTACTAATCGAACTCCATAATTAAACTTTTAAGTGTGTTTATATACTTTCAGTGTGCTGTGGGGTTAGTCACCCATTGAGAGCTTTGTGTATAACCTATAAATGTCACGATAGTAAATGGAATTTGGGTTCCCAGATACTTTATGTCGTGAGGGCAATCATGAAGACATGAACTTATCTTTCTTTTTTTTTTTAGCTCGATAACATGTCTACTTAAAAAAAAAAGTCACACAACACCCCGACACTTGTGTGTGTCTTAGAGGGCCAATGTGGTAAGTCCGCGCTCGACTGGCGTTCCGAAGGTTCTGGGTTCGAATCCTGGTGAAAGGCTAGGATTTCTGCCAGGGAATGGAGGGTTTGTCCCTGGGTCTACCCAGCTCTGATGGCTACCTGACATTAGTTGGGGTAAAGTAAAAGCGGCTGGGCATTGTGCAATCCCCTGGTATGCCGTGGCCACAGAAACTGGTGAACGCTGCTTCATCGGCCCTATGATCAATGTGGTCCGAAGGGTTACTTTACTTGTTGGCGATTGTATTGACAACTAGAATTAGCGTGAATCCAACCTGGAAGTCTTTGCTCCAATATGGACCACAAAAGTTGTGTGTGTTACAGTGTGTATGTATGTGGGCCTACTTGCGTGCGTGCTACACATGTCCGTATGTAGGCAAGGGATTTTCAAGGCCCAAAGGACCACTGGAAATTATGGGATGGTGATGTGGGCTCTAAGTAAGTAATTATGAAAATGGGATTTTGTGTTCCTTATTAAATCTAGTTGCTTTTTTTAAAGTTTAGGCTATCCCTGCACGCCTCCTTTCGTCCCAACTTGAGACACGCCTCTGTGAACGGCTTGACAGCAGTGTCATCCCCCATCCACTTCACGTGACAACTGTGTAGCCACGCCCACCGGTTATATACTCAAGCGCTGTATTTGTGTGTGATTTGTTAAAAAATCCCTCTCACGGCATCGATTACTACCGTCCAAAGTAGTTTTAAAGTTAAATGTATAGATCTTTGACACGGATAGCACATATCCGAGTACATTCGTTGGTATCGGAGAGAGAAGGAACTCGCTTCACCCATTAGTAGCACTCGAAACGATAAGCCTACTCTTGATGTCATGATCAAATCACGATGATACCTAGCTTGAAGCCCTATGGAGGTTCTCAAAGTTAAAAGATAACTACTTTGAAAGTCCGATCCTGGTACTCAAAGTAAGCAAATGCCTAATTTGAAGTAAAGACAATCATTTGACTGGAATCCCCAGGGCATACTGGAAAGTAGGCAGACCCAGGCAAACTTGGAGGAGATCGGTCGTAGGTGAGGCAAAGGCTGTTGGCCTCACATGGACACAAATAAAGGGAGCCGCCCAAGACCGAGACCGATGGAAAAGTGTAGTTGCGGCCCTTTGCTACTAAGGGGATATACAGGATTAAGTCTAGTCAGTCAAGAAGTCTAATAGAGGTTCTAAAAGTTATGGATACTGCTAGTATATTGTCTTGAATGAATATATATTAATTCCAGCCTGCACTGGGTGGGTGGGTGGCGTTGGGCGGTATGAAATCAAGACTCTTTAACCGCCCCATGTCTTTAATTAATAAACGTGTTTGCTGACTTTGCATATTTTATGACGCCTTTGGAATTTAAGTGTATAGGCTACGAAACTCGTTCACCAAGTCATTCATTCACCCTTTGACATATTCACCAATTCACACATTCACCAATTCACACATTCACCATCTGACATATTTACCAATTCACACATTCACCAATTCACACATTCACCAATTCACACATTCACCAATTCGCACATTCACCAATTCACACATTCACCAATTCACACATTCATCAATTCACACATTCACCAATTCGCACATTCACCAATTCACACATTCACCAATTCACCAATTCACACATTCACCAATTCACACATTCACCAATTTACACATTCACCATTAGACATTCACCAATTCACACATTCACCAATTCACACATTCACCAATTCACACATTCACCAATTCACACATTCGCCATTCATACATTCGCCAATTCACACATTCACCAATTCACACATTCACCAATTCAAACATTCACCAATTTACACATTCACCATTAGACATTCACCAATTCACACATTCACCAATTCACACATTCACCAATTCACACATTCGCCAATTCACACATTCACCAATTCACACATTCACCAATTCACACATTCACCAATTCACACATTCACCAATTCACACATTTACCAATTCACACATTCACACATTCACCAATTTACACATTCACCGATTTACACATTCACCAATTTACACATTCACCATTAGACATTCACCAATTCACACATCCACCATTTGACATATTCACACATTAACCAATTCACACATTCACCAATTCACCTATTCACCCATTCACACCTTCACCAATTCACACATTCACCCTTTGATATATTCACGAATTCACCAATTCACACATTCACCAATTCACACATTCACCAATTCACACATTCACCAATTCACACATTCACCAATTCACTCATTCACCAATTCACTCATTCACCATTTGACATATTCACCAAAATAACACTGTGCCATACTGGAGTAAAGCAAAATAACACAATATGAAATAGGAACTAGCAATGCTTGACGTGTCCTCCTTTACAATCTATTCATTTGGTTTACCTGCCTGAAGAACCACCACTCCCAGCCCCCATTACTTTCCCGGATACACACACAAATCTACCCATATCGAATCATACACTATAACATTGGCTTGATAGCTGGTAGAATGTAGTCTAGCTCTAAAGTTGCATATGGCCCAATTATACCACGGTTAAACCATATTAAACCTGTACTAGCTCTTTGGCAGAAATTCAATCAATGTAACCTTGAACTTGTTCTATTAGTGCCCCATGGTTGTCTTCTTGTAAGAAATATATAATGTGTTTTTTTTAAACTTCTGTATTAATGTTGTGACCTTCTACTAATGAATCTCTATATTTGTTTTGCTTACGTATTACTATATATTTGATGACATGTATATACTTCTATATTGTATACCCCCATTAATAACAGTAATAAATGAATCGTGCGGTGTTAAAAGATCGGCATTCCCAGAACAGCATATAGGTCACTTGGAAAAGTGCAGCCTCGTTTTTAAATAGCTCAGAAAATACGGATGACTTCAGATAAAACAATTTGACTGCCTTAAATTCTAAATCAATTTTTACACCCTATAAAATCTATAATTTTCGAAATGAGAGCTTAGTATTTTAAAACTTTGTGATTATATGGCCATACAATTATAAAATATAGTACATTTGTTTATAATAATATATGGCAGACACATCGGTTTATCAATCTAATCAATCTAAAGGCATTTCCAGCTTCATATAAAATGCATTTTAAAGTCAGTTTTCGGCATGCTCTTATCTTATACATTACAGACGCTCATTCTATAAAGAAGATTTTTGCAAGCCCGATGCTCTGTGTGATCTTAAATACAGTAGACGTGGAGGTTTGCACATCTAATGTCGCCACTGTCCTTGTCCACACTGCGTTTGGTTATAATCCTGGCAGCAAATAGACATACCAGATTTGATATCAAGCCTCCATCACCTCCCCATCCGACTCCGATCTATATCGTATGCTAATCTTCCCCATGTGGGTTTTTTTTCTACGAGTGTCAACACAGTTAGTGAATAACAGATGGTCCGTTGTTGATGTGTTTTTTTGTTCACGCTCCACTGTGCTTGTCGATGTGCCACATTCCTTAGTTCCACTAGTTACTAGAGTTTTAGCACACTACCGTACTGATCATCTCCGTGGGGGCACGTTGACCGAGCGGAAGCGCGTTCGGCTGGCGTACCAATGGTCCTGAGTTCGAATCCTCGAAATTTTCACGGAAGTCGACGTTGTCCCTGAGTCTACCCAGCTCTTGTGGGTGCCTGACGATTAGTTGGGGTAAAGTAAAGGCAGCTGGGCAATGTGCTCCTTGGACATAGAGACAGTGAATGAGCAGGCCACAAAATGTATGAACTCGTTTCATTTGTACTCTTCTATTCCATTGTTCTTTTGGTATGGTTTATTCCCTATAGAAGTAGGCCTACTGTTATAGTATCTTTTGTAGTAATTGTCGCTATTGTTGAATTTTTGTTGGCTACTGGCGGATACATATGTTTTTGTAAGAGATAGTCTCCGTATTTTCATTCAAATTTTTTTTTTACATTTCCTACTTTAATTTTCAGTTAGGAGAAGAAGATTACAGTGACCGGAAATGACCGAATAGTGAAGCGCCCCATGCCTGCACGACACCATGTCCTCCCTTGAAACGCAAAACTTTGAAAAGGGCCGCATCAAGGCCCTGCAAGACGAAAGGGAGAGTATCCAGAAGAAGACCTTCACGAAATGGGCCAACGCTTTCTTGGAAAAGGTAAGGGGGAGATAACAGTGTTGACAATAAGGAGAGAGAGAGAGAGAGGGAGAGGGGGGAGGGGTCAGGTATTATCTTGTTCGTGTGTGTTTGTGTGTGTGTTTGCTCGTGTGACTGTGTGTGTTTGCTCGTGTGACTGTGTGTGTTGTGTCAATATCAATTCTGTAATGCTGAGTCTCGTCAGTCCAATAGGAAATTTGGGGAGGGGGGGGGGGTTTGCGTTTCTATTAAATCCATTTTTATAATATGTTTGTAATAAAATTAATGTGTTATCCAGCCACTTTAAGTCATAAATTATACAATAAGAATATTTGTAGGGATAACAAAAATGATCTTTTCAATTTAATGCACCTTAAAAATGCTACCGATTTTAAATGTCTCGAAAAAATAATAAACGGACGAGTCTTCAGGCTCTTTTTTTGTCGAGGGCGTAAATATTAAAAAAAGGGGTGGATCAGGGAGCAGGGGGCACACCTAGGTCCTTGTCCTAGACTAGTCACCCTGCGGCGTGTCGCTTAACATAGGGTACGGTCTCAGAAATCACCTGTACTACTACTCTGCTTCTTCCCATCTGCGGAATTTTGCCCTCGGATCACTTTCGTGTTGGCTCGTATAAACTACACTGTCGCCAGGTAGCATACATTCCAGACTATAGGTCTGGACATCCAGGCACCGGGGGGGGGGGGGGGGGGGGGGCTGGAGACGTACTGTTTCGCTCATTGCTTCCTTCCCGCCGAGGCTCGGTGCCTCTCGGTGGTGCGGACGAGCAACGGCGGATTACACACTTCGCCTGTCTTTGAAGCACATGGGTACAGAAGTCTTTTAAAACAAATGCTACCGTTCAGTCTCACTTATAACGCCACTAGTCCACGTAACTAAGAATTGTGTATGGCAGGGGTCGACCACTTACGGCACGCGTGCCAGACTTGTCACTTAGAGCGATTTTCCATCGTAATACCAAAAATGGTAATTCTAGTACCTTCTGCACTTCTATAAGAAGTTGACTGCTCAAGCAGGATGACTTTTACGCTTCTGGCACGCTTAATGAATTAGAAATCCTACTTTGGCACACTGTAACCAAAGGTATATGGAAAGGAATGGGGTATAATTCGCCTGTGGAAAGGGGTGCCTAAAACACTGGAACCCTTGAGTGCACACAGCTCCCACCTCTTTTATGTACCACTGTCCCATGTGACAGTTTTATCTGCGTAAGCATTTTGTTTCCGCCTGTTATAAAGTTGCATTCTGTAGTTTTAAAACGTATTCATTAAGTGACTCAAATGATGAGTCACGCCGTGAAAGTGTGTAATGTGTACAATAATATATTTACTGGGCCAACCGGTTCACTGACAGCTGGGGTTTTAAAACTTATGACGGTGACAGAGCAGTTTATTGTCTATCTTAAGACTCGCTCCTAAACAATAGCTATATCTAAAGTATTCTAAAGCTCCTATTTATATCCTAGCGCAAAACCGCCTGCAAGACTCGTGTAGGGTTGACATATTCATGGGTATCCAAAGGCGGACATATTCAGAGTTTTATTTGAATTGATCTAGATCAAACCAGGACACAAATACAATTTGATTACAATAGCTGACGAAAATGATTGTCTATTGGTAAACCGACCAAGAAACAGTCTTGTTAAAAATTAAATATGAATTTAATGTAGAGTAAAAAGCAATTTGCATTTGGACAACTTTGAGAAATAACTTTACAGCGTATGCAAGTGTTTAAGAAACCTTCAATCTGTTCTTGCACATATAGTCTAATTGTATCTAATTGTATTCTATGCATGTTAATATTTAAAAACACCTGTAGGCCTACAAAACATAAAGTATTACAAAAGCCGGACATTTTAAAGGTGATTGTTTAGCTGTGCATGTCCGGACGGAGGACATTAGGCTAACAAGGAGTACTCAGGACATTAGGCTAACAAGGAGTACTCAGGACATTAGGCTAACAAGGAGTACTCAGGACATTAGGCTAACAAGGAGTACTCAGGACATTAGGCTAACAAGGAGTACTCAGGACATTAGGCTAACAAGGAGTACTCAGGACATTAGGCTAACAAGGAGTACTCATGACATTAGGCTAACAAGGAGTACTCAGGACATTAGGCTAACAAGGAGTACTCAGGACATTAGGCTAACAAGGAGTACTCAGGACATTAGGCTAACAAGGAGTACTCAGGACATTAGGCTAACAAGGAGTACTCATGACATTAGGCTAACAAGGAGTACTCAGGACATTAGGCTAACAAGGAGTACTCAGGACATTAGGCTAACAAGGAGTACTCATGACATTAGGCTAACAAGGAGTACTCATGACATTAGGCTAACAAGGAGTACTCAGGACATTAGGCTAACAAGGAGTACTCATGACATTAGGCTAACAAGGAGTACTCAGGACATTAGGCTAACAAGGAGTACTCAGGACATTAGGCTAACAAGGAGTACTCAGGACATTAGGCTAACAAGGAGTACTCAGGACATTAGGCTAACAAGGAGTACTCATGACACGTGTATTATGATTACCTGTTGTTGAAAGAGACGCATTAATTTCCATGTTATAATAAACATACATTATATGTATTAGAGTAATATTTGTGTTTCTAAACATAATGTAGATGTAAGAGTTTAGTGTTTATATCATCGCGGTGAGGAATAGCTTTCCCCTCAACGCCGTAAAGTAAAGTATCCCCTCGGACCAAACTGATCATTGGTCTGGTGAAACAGCCAGTTTCAGTGGCCACGGGCATACTAGGGGATGTCTGGCCTGCGCAATGCCCAGCCGCCTTTACTTAACCCCAACTAATGTCAGGTACCCACCAGAACTCGGTAGACTCAGGGACACCCTCAAATCCTGGGATGAAAATCCAAGACTCCACCAGGATTCGAACCCAGATTGCCTGCTTTATATTGTCTGGAGTCGTCTTTTTAATTACAATTTTTTTTTTACTTCTATCGGGAACTCGTTGGGTCCCTCTCAGACCAGGGATAACAAAACAACAACACAAAAACAACACAAAAACAAACAAACATCTTAGCTTCGGTATAAACCCCAAAAACTCCATGTAGCAGTAAAGTAAAACTGAACAAGTCTAGAACATTGTTCGCTAAATAGTTGGGGGCTCAGTAAATAAGGGTCATCAGGCTATTTGACTTTTGGACTAGTTTTCAATTAACATTGATTAACGTTTGTATATACTATTGTATGGACATTAGAAAAAAAAATACATGAGAAATCATAAGCAGGTTACTGAGTCTCTTTAATATATACATGAGCTTACAGTGCTTGTCAGCGCAATACAAATAAACTTATTATGATACAGAATTATTTTGTTTACCCACCAAAATAAAGGTTTCTACATGTAGCATATTAGTTAAGACTCTGGTCTATTGGGAGTTATTTCTTTAGTTTCTATTTATATCCGCTTCTCCAAAACTAGTTTTGCGTGTCAAATGCCGGGGGGAGAAGGTCGCTGGTTTTGAAAACATCGCGCGCATTTACACTACACACACACAAAACACACACCACAAACACATCATTCAAACGCCTGCACATCCCAGTCTTCACATTCACGACACAATGCACATACAACGTAAACACGTGGAGTCATAAAGATACAATAAAGACACAGTGGTGTCCTTGCGACACATACAACGTTAAGAGTGAGTCCTTTGATAATTCTTCGAGACACATCCCAGGTGTATCGTGGCATCTTCTGGCACCTTTGTTGAATTCTCTGCTATACGGCTATACAGCTGCACATGTCTTGTCTAGACCTTGAAACCTTTCGCGTGACCATTGAACCTTCACCGTTGACCCCTAACCCCCCCCCCCCGAACCTATTCTTAATTTTTAAAATTCTAGTCTTTAGTTCACAAATCTACAAATCTTGTTTTTGAACTTTGAATGAAATTTTTCACTTTTTATTTTGTATTTTCACTCCTTAAAATACACAAACCACAACAACAACAAAAAAAAAAGGGGGGGGGGGGCGAACCGCTTTTAAAATGCGCAAAGAAAAGACAACCTTTACAATAAAGACAACTGTGGAAAAAATCAGCTTCGTTTTATTGTTTGCAGTTACTCCTATAAAAACGTTTAATATTTCCTTGTTTTATTAATTCTTTATTAATATTATTTTATATTGAAGTGTTAAGAATCGACATCAAGTCATAAAAAAAATTCTTTTAGAAACATTAATTATTATTCAATCCATGTTTTAATCAGTTGCAGTAACATAAGATAGACTGGGTAGGGGGGACTTGCCTATACCAGAGGTCGGCATCCTTTTGATATTAGTAGGTTAAAGTAGAATTTCTAATTTATTCAGCGTGCCAACAGCCTAAAAGTCATTCTGCTCTTTACTTGTAGAATATACTTGTAAAGTCTTTTTTGGGGTCTTCCGGATGCCATTGAAAATCGCCCCTGCGTGCCATGTTCGGCACGCGTGCCGTAGGTTGCCGACTCTTGGCCTATACGACCATAAGGAACCGAGATAGATCTTGAAATGGCGTTGGACGGTTCTACACTTTGGAATGCCCTGACACACTTCCACAGGACTAGCAAACGTTTTGGGCTGAATATGAAACACACAAAAACACATAAATACACACACGCGTAAACTCTAAACACACGAGGACACATTGCACGCTCAGCGAGCATACACAAACGTGTGCTGAGTTTTCAAAAATAACAGGTCTCCATGCTTCGGTTGGGTGGTTGGTGGTGTTGGTGGGAAGGGAGGGAATTCCACCACAATGCTCAATGTGGGAACTGGACCGTGGCTGAACAACAATTTAGCATTCTTTGCCTGCAGGGCACCGGGAAGAATGTGTGTCTTGTATAGAATAGTCACCGGGTTTGCCCAGACAGTTAAGAAAACATACAATAATGTCTTCTCTCACGAGAAATTATGTCTGTGCGTGACTGTATCACCTAGCTGTTGCCCAAATGTTTACGTAGATTTAAAGTTCCCATAATTGCGCATTAAATGCAATGTAAATAGTTATACTAGCTAAAAATGATTTAGTTCTGCATAAAAAAATGTCTTTATTTAACGGGGACCAAACTCTCGCACTAATATTGTACATGTTAATTAGTCCGTTTAATTGAGGTCGTACTGCACAGGTAGGTCAAGATGCTGTTGTTGACAGAATCTCGAATTAATGTTACGTACATCTCTCCTTGTCTCTCTTTATATCTCTGTCTCTCTCTCTCTGTTTCTCTCCGTCTCTCTACGTCTGTCTCTCTCTCTGTCTCTCTCTCTCACTTTCTGTGTTTCTCTCCCTCCCCCTCTTCAATGCTGGTAAACTAAAAAATAATGCAAGGGGACACAAGCATTTCGGGTCATATCTTAAAGGTCGGTTAACCCTAGCTATAAATAAACAATCCGCAGGTCATGAAAAGTAAATATAGACAAGAGAGAGTGGTGTCCCCCCAATTGATGGCACAAAGTGCAGTTGACATAGACACTGACTTCATCAAAAGCTAAAGTATAGAAGCCACAAAGTCACCAGAATGACAATATTCAGCCAATATTCAGCCAATTTTTGTTTGTTGTTTTAAAGTCTATAGAAAAGAGAAATGTTGTATAGAATTCAAAATCCAAGGGACCGTTTCCCATCCCTCTAAATAAACTGTAGAATACTTGTGTATACATCTTTGAAAATTTTAAACAAACGAATCAAATTTCTTATCTTCAATTCTCAAACTAACTCGTTCTCTACCCCACTCTATCTCTTCCTCCCCCGCTACTTCTCTCTCCCATCCATCTTCTCTCTCTCTCTGACTTTATCTCTCTCCCTCTCGCCCCTCTCTATCCTCCTCCCCACAAATCCTCGTTCTGCTACTTTCACTGACGCTCACTCAATGGTGTAGCAGCTACGCAACGCAGCTTATTAGTTCTTCCTAATACAGTGTTGGTTAATGCCCAGAAAGTCTCACACTAATTATGCATATACACTTTTTGCTATTTATTCCTTTCCTATCTGGTTCCGTGTCATGACGTCATTAATTTGTTACGTTAACGATTTGATTCTATTATAAAAGAGTCTCGGTTACCTAACGAGCTTTTCGGCTCTCGAGCCAAGTCTCGGAGAGTGCAGCATTGAGCTCGTCGAGTTCAGTAATGGATGACAATCTCCTGTTCAAGGCACGCGGACTGTGTTAATGACACTTTCAAAGAGCAGATCGGCCTGGATCGTGAACAAGAGGCAGACTTCACATAACTGTTTCGCAACCAATAAAATGACCAATTTACGGGTCGACCATATGCCTGTCTGCAGCGGACGCAACAAGACACGAGCCGTTTGAACTCCAGGCATAATGAGGCAAAGTTTTTCGAGACCGTACTTCCTCCCATCAGAGCTCAACAAGCCCGTGGGTTGCGGGGGGGGGGGGGGTGTCTCCATCGCGATAGCCAACAGTTTAGTGCTTCGAACACTTCATCAGTGTTTAGAGCATAGGTTCTCAACCTTTTTCGGCTCACCGCCCCCCTTTACAATTTTTTTCCGCTCACCGCCCCTCACCCCCCCCCCCATATCTTTCTTTTAGCGCCCACTCCCCCCCCCCTTTCCGCACATCTGGACTATAGTTTCCGCAATTTTTTTAGGGGAACTAGACTTTTTGTGTGAATAATTATCTTTAAAAAAACTGAAAAGGAAACATGTAAGAATTAATAGATCAAAAAATTGCCATAACAAAAGGTTTAAATAAATCAATATTAATGTGAATCGTTTGCCTGGTGTGTTACTAGCAATGTGTCTATTTTTGTTTCAATTTTGGTTGCAAAAAGCCTTAGGTCTAAAAATTAGTAATATTTGTTATATTACAAAACAGAACTTGTAATTGAATCAAATATCAAATCTAAAAAATCACATTTTTTAGTTAAAGGGAGATAATTAGTCCGTTTTATTTGAGCTAATATTTCTGTTTTTTTTTTTATAAAAATAAAATTGCTTACATTTATAACTTTGAAATGATCAAACTGTAAAATGTATTTGAAAATTATATAAATATTATATGACTAAATAAATTATATGTATATATTGAAGCATTACAATAACTACCCAGTTTGGATAATTACTTTTTATCTATGCCGCTATACCATAATTTTTTTCTCCATCCTTTCGTTTTAAAACACATTTATAAGACATCTCAGTTAAACTGAGATGATATATTAATAATAGCAGATGCTAAAGCGTAAGTTATCGGTCAGCATAGTTGATGGTCCAGTGAACCAACCACAGGACCAGCCGGCCGCACACTTTATTTGCCAAATGCAGACCCCTACTTCATCGAAAAGTTATTGCGATTCTTATTTCTTATTAATATAATAATATGTAGGCTTACTGTTGGGGATATCAGATATTTACCAGCACTTGCGTTTACATAATATTTCATCCAAAAACTAATAGATTCAAATGGCTGATGTGTTAAAATACATCAGGTACGTTTATACCGCCCACTTGCCCCTCACCGCCACGCAATCGCCCCCGGGGATGTCAGCGCCCCCATAAAGCTTCTCACCGCCCCCCGGGGGGCGATATCGCCCCCGTTGAGAACCTATGGTTTAGAGCTTAGACACACGATACAGGGGTACTCAATTACCAGAGTTTTCTCGTGTGTAATTATTTCTAATTTGTCGACCAGTCAGGACCCTAGGCAAACTCAGTAAGATGCGATGCCACCGAGTCATGAAACCCCATCAAAACGTCTGAACAGCCGATCCTCTATTTTTATTTGGCGCCAAATAGCGCGCGGTCGTCTAACCTTTCCCTTTCTATAAGTAAGTGAACGTGTAAGCATAAGTCATTCACGCGGGTCAGGCGTCATAGCAAGCCGTGCAAATAGCATTCATCGTGCCGCGCATCTATTTGTTTAAAAGAACAAGACACTGCCAACTGTCTATTCACACCAGGTCTGCTTACGAGGGCGCTCCTGTCTAATGTTCGGGCACCAGTTCCAATATATATATAGCCTACCCTGTAATGCAAACGCGCAGACAATCCTGCACCCGTTGTGATTCACCCCTGAAAAGGCGTGGATTCGAAAATTTCCCGCCTTGTCAACATGTGGCTACACCAGAGATTCATTTAAAGGGGGGAATAACTCGGCCAGAGAATTTTTATATTTAAAGGCGTAACTATTGCGGTGCATAAACTGAGCCTTCACTCCCCTTAGTTTCGCCCCCCCCCCCCCCCTCAGAATGCCTCCACAGAGAAGAAAAAAAGATTCTTAATTGGTGGTTAACTCAGCCTGCAATGTCTATACTCTGTACTCTGTACGTGCGAATTTAGGTAACGTTTAATGAGGCATTGGACTAGTTTATTACAAACTTGTTGAGGTTTGGTTTTAGTCCAGGGGGTGTGCTTTAGACGGCCCGCGGACCACAACGAGGCCCGCCAAACCTCTCAGTGTGCCCTTCCCATATCTCCTAACGGCTTGATTTTGTGTGTAGTGTAATACATAAAATTACTAATGATAGTAACGTAACAACTTTTTAACAAAATAAGTGACCCACCATGTTGTATCAAGTGCCTTAAACGGCCCACTGGCGAACATTGTCGCACAAGCCAGGTTTCGTCCTAGTTATTTATAACAATCGTTTGGAATTTTAAAAAAAAGTTGAAGAAATCCTTGGGAGTATACATGCATTGATTTATAATAATAGACCTACATTTTGTTTTTTATATTACAGTCAAGCACAATAGAAATATTAAAAAATGAGTAGTCCGTGTCTTGTTACTGATCAAACATCGGGTTTACACACATAATACACACATTATTATAAATGGGAAAACTTTGATTGTGTGTATGTGGTGTTTTTGTAACTTCATGAAGTCGTCATGACCTAGAACATAATGCACGTAGAGTTAACCCATAATCTGTGTTGTTTAATCTATAAATCTGTGTAAGAGTCTTGTATCTGTATAAACAATGAATGTATGTATCTGAAAGTATTTAGTCTCCGAAGGGTTAATATGTGTGCGTTTTTAAGTGTACGGTGTATAGTTTATGTACAAATTTGTAAGTCTATTAACTCTTTCTGAGCCAAAGCCCCAGTTTAACCACTCGCTGTGTAAAATCAATTAGCTGGACTGTAGGCCGCTATTCTAGAGCCAGTAAAAAATGTAAAAAATTATCTCCCATTCTTTCCCTCAAAACTAGATAAAAATAATAAAGGAACATACAATTTGGTCAGGGCTGTTGTTGCTTTATTTTTTTTTAATACATGCACAACAACCTGCTGGAATGGCGCGAGAGTAGAGGAGCACACCTGTGGATACCGGAGATGTAGATAGATACACAACAGGTAGATGTCATTGTTCAGCCCCCTCCCCCCCCCTGGTTTTAAAACGTACAGCGCGACCATGTGAAGTGAAGCGTGACAGTCGCTACAGGTGCACACTTGCATGATCAAAGCAAACTGTGTTGCTTTTTTAATCGTCTGGATCACCAGGACCTAGCAACGTGTGTGCTTTCGCATTTATAATTGACTTATTAATTAAAAAAAAACTTTAAACGTTAATATGCAGGTATTTAGACACACACAAGAATGCATTAAAATATATAGGCCTACATGAATGTAGACGCACACACAAGAATGCATTAAAATATATACATGTATTTAGACGCACTCATAAGAATGCGTTTAACAATAGTTGTGACCGGTGAACAATCGTATTGTAAAAATTTGTCTCATAAAGCATAGCTCTCCCCACAGAATAGGTATCTATTCTGTGGATCGCCCAGAAAATCCCCTCCCCCCCCCCCCCACAACGCCTTAATCGGCTGTACTTTCCCCCATTCCTACACATTCGGATCGACACCCCTGTACAGTCCTGTGCTCATTAAATCCATACTTATAATACTTAAACTATTCATAGTTGAAGAATTAGTCTAGTTTGCATTCGTGCCACCATTGACAGGTCCGTGTGTGCAAAGATGCCAGAAAAAAAGTACAACCTATAATAACACCTGATTGACGAGCAGCAATGTCAGCCACGATTTAAAACTAAAGAATCGTTTCGATCTAGAATGAAGCAGCCGAGAAGAAGCGCAAGTAGTAACAGAAATATTTATCTGACCACTGTGTCAGCTTTCTTTGTAGATCAACGACGGTCGTAGTTCTTGGACACTAGCTTTCAAATCCTTCCCCCTCCCCCCGTTTATCAATTTTCACATAAGTATCAATATGAGATATAATATATCGTTATCATAGGGATTGCAAATATGATCTGCAGTGTTCTCATTAGATGACTACGCTAGCGCTGCGAATTATTGTGGGGCTGTCCTCATTTAGACTGCCATAATAATCTATTGTATTTACACGGCTTTTGAGATACGACGCTCTCTATGATACTACTTAGTTCTGTGATATAGAGTTTGATATTACATTGACATAGTTGATAAACATGCATATACGTGACATATGTAACAGCAGCCGTAGAGATACTCAGTGAACTTTATTTGCTGTTGTCAAATTAACTTTAACTGCAATAGAGTGATTAGAAAAGATAACATAGTTAACCCTTACAGTCCCGGGCGCGTATATAGCGGAACTGAAGGCAGCATAGATAGAAGTAGGTCGGTACAGGAAGGGTTAATATATAAGTTAATTTACTCGGTGGATTCATACATTTAATTTGTTTCCTAATCAGTGAAAATAGTGGACACTTTAAGCTAATATACTTTCTCTGCTACAAGGCTACCTCTACCTCTATGTTAAATTAGCCACTAGCTATCCAAGTCCCCGTCTTGTATTCTATTGTTCTGTTCGGTTGGCAAAAACAAGGTCGTAGTCCCTATCTGGCCACAAACAGTGGTGTTAAGTCGTCAACCTGTCAGCTCTGGAATGTCGGTTTCTGTTTATTGATTTCTCTACAGGTAGGCCATACCTGCGGCCAGAACTCGGTGACGTTGAACGGAACGCAACGGCGAGATGGGTCGAGATGAGACATATTGAGTTGCGGTCGTTATCGTTTGCGCCTTTTGGCACTGGCGACTTTTGGCAGCAATGTCACCGGCATGTCATTTAGTGTTATTTTTGATATTCAAATGATTAACTTGTCTTGAGAAATCAGTATCATAATTTAAGGGCGGCAAACTAAGTCCGAGGTGGCACTGTGGCCGTGCGGAAGCGCTTTCGGCTGGCGATCCGAAGGTTCGAATCCTGGTAGGATTTTTTCCCCGGGACTTAAGGGTGCCCCTGAGTCTACCCAGCTCTGATGGGTATCCTGACACTAGTTGGGGTAAAGTAAACGCGGCTGGGCATTGTTCTGTCCACACATCCCCTAGTATGCCGTGGCCACTGAATCTGGTGAACGCTGCTTCACCGGCCCTATGATCAGTTTGTACCGAAGGGTACTTTACTTTTTACATGTCATTTAGTGTTATTTTCGATATTCAAGTGATCAACATTTTCGGCAAACTTAAGTCCGATATAATAAAACAACAACATGACATCAAAATGCAAAGTTGTGACCTTGTTGATAACACTTTGTGGTCACTGTGGGCTATAGGGCCCACTTGTCTCGATCGGAATACTTTCCAGCTTGTTAGCTTCTTTTTTTGTGCGTTTGTGTGTATGTTTGACGGGACTATCGTTTCACCCTCTGTTTTTTTAAAATAGTGTTTTCAAAGGGAAATAATAAAAGCAAAAAAAATAATAATTTAAAAAACATGAGCGTCAATTGACTGGTTTGAAAAAGTATTAAATGTCACGACTTGTCAGCAACTTTTTTGCCCGTTTCAATTTGACACTTAGTGTACGCATTGGCGGGTTTCAAGGTTGAGGCTGAGCGGGCCAGGTATATATAACCAGTGGTTTAGCATCACCGCTCCCCCTTCTTTCCGCAAAGAAAATGCAAAGTAATTTCTAGATTGACGGCCTAACCGGAAATCGTCTCAGACATTTGCCACGGCAGAATATCCAGTTGTTGTTTTACCTTAAGTATTTGCCTCCATAAATAAGACGCACACGAATAGTTACAAATAAGACGCACACAAATAGCTAAAAATAAGACGCACACAAATAGCTACTAATAATACGCACACAAATAGTTAAAAATAAGGCGCACACAAATAGCTACAAATAAGACGCACACAAGTATTTACAAATAAGACGCACACAAATAACTACAAATAAGACGCGCACAAATAGCTGCAAATAAGACGCACACAAATAGATACAAATAAGACGCACACAAGTAGTTACAAATAAGACGCACACAGATTGTTACAAATAACACGAAGGTACTATGTTTCTATGTTTCAATACAAAGCAAACTTTTAAATACATAGTCAGCAGGACTTCATCAGTTGTTGCCAAAGTCCTAACCACTGCCATTGTTGCAAGTGAGCTCGTAACGGGGGTATGTGCGCACGGGCGGGGAGGGGGATTCTTTGTTATTTTCAAGAGAAAAAAGGAACTCTGCATATAATGATACGATGTAGTCAAGTTTCATTTAAAGCATAGGTTCTCAACGGGGGCGATATCGCCCCCCGGGGGGGGGGGGCGGTGAGAAGCTTTAGGGGGACACTGACATTCCCGGGGGCGATTGGGGGGGGGGGGGCGGTGAAGGGCAAGTGGGCGGTACAAATTATCCTTAATGTGTTTTAAGAGGCAATGAATATGTCATAGTATTGTTAAGTGGTAGAGATAAGTTGTAATCATACAAACTGGGTAGTTATTGTAATGCTTGAAAATATACATAAAAATTCTTAAGTCACATAATATTTATATAATTTTCAAATACATTTTACAGTTTGATCATTGCAAAGTATTAAATTGTAAGCCATTTATTTTTTATAAAAGAAAAAAAAAACAGAAATATTAGCTCAAATAAAACGGGCTAATTATCTCCCTTTAACTAAAAAATGTTTCCACATTTGATTCAATAGTGATGCCGAACAAGTTCTGTTTTGTAATATAACAAATATTACTGATTATTAAACCTAAGGCTTTTGCAACCGAAAGTGAAACTAAAATAGACAAATTGCTAGCAACACAGCAGGCAAACGACTCACATTTATATTGATGTATTTAAACCTTTTGTTAAGGCAATTTTTTGATCTACTAATGCTTACAAAAGTTTCCTTTTCAGTTTTTTTAAAGAGAATTAAACACGCAAAAAAGTATAGTCCGCCTAAAAAAACTGCGGAAACTATAGTCCAGATGGGCGGAAGGGGGGGGGGAAGGGGGCGCTAAAAGAAAGTTGGGGGGGGGGGGCGGTGAGCAGAAAAAAATTGTCAAAGGGGGCGGTGAGCCGAAAAAGGTTGAGAACCTATGATTTAAAATAATCATCGCCCCGCCCCTCAATGATCGAGTCAGGGTTAGAGCTTTAGTTAAGAGTTAATGTGCTCGTGCTCGATTAATGAACATAACGAGCCTCCTTGTGAGGGACTATCGTTGTTCCATTTTGGTTTCGTGTCGTTTTATTGGCATCACCATCTTCCTTCCCTTATTTAAAAAAAAAATGTCCTTAATGTTTTTTTTTGTGTTTTAATTAATGAATGGTGTCCCCACCCACCCCACCCATTTTTTTTGTTGTCTGCTCAACTTTAATTAAGGAAATTGCCGCCGTGTAAGTAATTGTGTAACAGCTTCTTCCATTGGTTGGATGTAATTAGTTGGAGTTATCCCGCCCCTTACCCCCCCCCCTCCCCACCCTTTCCAACGGATGTGTTTCGTACATAGGGCCTACTGATCACTGAGACATATTATATATATATATCACTGTGCTACTGATAATACAATGTCATACGTTGGACCCACCTCCCCCCCCCCCCCCACCGATACTAAAACTGCGTGTAGCAGCTACTCAATGCTGTGTTTCTACACGGTGTCAACACAAATGCCTTACTGGAGATTGTTCTAGCTTCTCACGGAGGCAGTGATCTAGAAAGGCATCAAAATCAAATACTAGAGTACATTTGAAAATCCAGCAGCATTTTTGGGGAATAATTTCGGCCATGTGCTTCTTCTTGTTCTGCCTTTTATCTTTCCCATGATTACCCAGACCATCGGTTTAGTCCAGGGGTCGGCAACCTTTTGAGGCAGAAGAGCCAAAAGTTACAACTTACACAATTTCCCAGTTTTTAAAGAGCCACTAACTTTTTTGTCAATATTATCGTATTTGATTAGGAATAGGATTAGCCTACCTAAAGGGCCTACAAAATTGATTTTTTTATTTAAAATAAAAAGCTTTAAATATGAAATAATATGGACCTATTTAATCATATAAAACATACAAATGTTTCGCACAAAATATATTAAAGTATTTAGCTAGCTCTGCTAGAATAATAAAATTAGTAATCAAATAGTAGGTCTATAACTATGATTATTGAATAATAGATAGTTACAATAGTTACATCAATGGGAGCATTGGCCTTGAATGCCTTTTGAAAGTTTTGCTAAATCTTGCTCATAACTTGTTGTTTTCAGTTTCTAGCACGCCTCTAGATTTTTATTTGTTAGTTGGCTTCTTACTTTACTTTTTATTATATTTCATGCAAGAAAACGCTTGTTCGCACGAATATGTGACTCGAAGATCGTCAGCACTCCAAATGCCAACTTCTTCACCTCACTGTAGCATTCTGGAAGACTATTCCATGCGTCAAATATGAGTGCGTCAAATATGAGTGCCTCAACTAGCGGCATTTCTTTTAGAGTTGAAAACTGTCCAGTTGTGCAGCGTGTAGTGCATGCTTTTCTGGACCTCCAACTCAAAACTTTGCTCCGAAGAAGACTGAACACTACCGCCCGCTGGGTTGCTGACTGGGTGTTTTATATAGTAGTCGAAGTAGTGACTAGCGGCTGTCAGCTTCAGCTGTCTGTCTACTCTATCCTCCCAGCCTGTTCATGTCTACTATGGTGTGCCACAAGGGTCTGACCTCAGCCCAGTTCTTTTCACCCTTTACACCCAACCCCTCTCCTTTGTCATCGAACGCAGCAACCTGAAATATCATTCTTTTGCCGATGACACCCAGCTCTATAACAGTGATGAGCCTGAAGACTTCGACGGGCTCCTTGCTTCCATCTCAATCTGTTTCCTGGACATCAAGAACTGGATGACGGAAAACAAGTTAAAGTTGAACAGTGAGAAGACTGAAGCTTTTATAGTCGGTACGAGACGGAGGGTCGTGTCCCTCACTGAGTACGATCTCAGCTGGCCGACTCAACAGTACCTTTCTCCCCGACTGTCAAGAGCCTTGATGTCTGTGAACCCCACGCTGTCCATGCAGCCCCACATCTCCTTCCTCACCAAAATCTGCTTCTTCCATCTGCATCGTATTGCCGCCATCCGTCGCTATCTTACTAAGGAAGTTTGTGTTAAGCTTGTCATCTCTCTCCTCTTTTGCCGCTTGGATTATTGCAATTCGCTCTTGGCTGGCCTCTTGGCTGGCCTCTTGGCCTCCTCCCTTCAGGGCATCCAACGTGTCCAGAACTGTGCTGCCCGACGGGTACTTAAGAAGATGAAGTCGACTCATATCACTCCTCAGCTCCGATCTCTACACTGGCTACCGCTCGGCTTTTGATGCACTAACTCTTCAGATCCCTCGAGCGAAGCTAGTGTTCGCTGGCCAAAGTGCATTCTCATATGGGACCAGTCCGCCTGGAATGCCTTCCCTCTACAGCTTCGCCAGAGCCCTAGCTTCAACACCTTCAGGAGCCGGCTGAAGACGCACCTTTTTAAGTAGCAGTATTCACCTGTACATACATTTTCGTCTTTTATTCGTTGTATATACTCTGTCTGCAACTGTTGACGGCGCATAGAACTGTTCCCAACGGGAATTGTTATTACTCTACCTATTACTGTTCTCTGTTGTGTGATTTTATCCTGTTTTCAGTAAATAGGCTATATATATATTTGCAGTATAATATTTTTTATGAGTTTTGAAAATAAAATAATATAATTATTAATATTTGCGCATGGAACTGGAGAGCCGCATCTTGTCATCGAAAGAGCCGCATGCGGCTCGCGAGCCGCAGGTTGCCGACCCCTGGTTTAGTCTCTTCGGTGAAGGATGGCCTTCAGCTTATCTTGGAGCCCCAAGACATGTGTCATGTGTTTCGTTTTATTGTTTATACTATTCTACTTATTTTAAACACGCCTAAGGGGCCTGAGCCAAATATATTGGCCATCTACCATAGCGTTAGGTCACTGCGGTCTCTGCGCGGCCCTGTTAGTGACCTTGGGATGAAATGCCAATCAAAAGAAGAAAAAAAGTATAAAGTGTAATAAGGGACCAAGAGTTAAATTGAAAGATCCCTAATTGTGTGGTTTTCTTAAATTGAAAGATCCCTAATTGTGTGGTTTTCTTAAATTGAAAGATCCTAATTGTGTGGTTTTCTTAAATTGAAAGATCCTTAATTGTGTGCTTTTCTTAAATTGAAAGATCCCTAATTGTGTGGTTTTCTTCAATTGAAAGATCCCTAATTGTGTGGTTTTCTTAAATTGAAAGATCCCTAATTGTGTGGTTTTCTTAAATTGAAAGATCCCTAATTGTGTGGTTTCCTTAAATTGAAAGATCCCTAATTGTGTGGTTTTCTTCAATTGAAAGATCCCTAATTGTGTGGTTTTCTTAAATTGAAAGATCCTAATTGTGTGGTTTTCTTCAATTGAAAGATCCCTAATTGTGTGGTTTTCTTTAATTGAAAGATCCTTAATTGTGTGCTTTTCTTAAATTGAAAGATCCCTAATTGTGTGGTTTCTTCAATTGAAAGATCCCTAATTGTGTGGTTTTCTTCAATTGAAAGATCCCTAATTGTGTGGTTTTCTTAAATTAAAAGATCCCTAATTGTGTGGTTTTCTTCACGCCATACTATGCCGCGGTTAAAATTTAAAATGTCACCAGGGATCCACAGGAGGGAAAAAAAAAGAACAGCTTACATGTGCTGCCACACCCTTTATAAAAAAAGGTAGTTTATCTCCAATGTATAATGCATAGCTTAGATTCAGACAAGCGTGGGTCCATATTTTCTTACAGTGCCACACTCACAGGTACAAGTACACACCTACATAGATTCTAAAACGTAAAAGCGACAAGTCTATTTAAAATGTCGACAAGGAGTTAAGCCATCCGAACATGGTGGGACACAATTTTTTGGGGCCAGAGTTCGCTGTGACGTCTTGCGGCACAACCTGTAAAAGGTCCAGAAATAATTTGTTCAGAAACCCAAACCGGCTGCCAATGCTAGCTTTTGCTTTCTCGTCTGGTTAAATTGTATTTTTAAAGGTTCTTTTAAAAATTGAAGTTGAAAGAAACACGATAGACCTCTAGATTTCAGTTTTATGATAACATAATTGATTGAAAGTTAAAGATGTTTCGCAGACAATTAGTTTCATTAATGACATTGGGCAGTGGTTCCTACTAGTGTGCTCGGTGAAGTCCCAACGTCTTAACAGGGGCGTCGCGGATTATTGCAGAGGGTTTTATATTTATTATTTACTTATCGCTTCAATTCAAAATGCGACAACCAGGGTTTGGACCTTCTTTTTCTTTAAGGGGCACCGCTGGTGGAAAAGTTTGGATGTAGCGAACTGACCTGTATTTTTTTTCGAGTCTTGTTTGTACGCCTTAATGCGTAGCTTTTGGCTTGTGAATTGATGTATACGATTACAGGGATCGGCAACCTACAGAACGTGTGCCAGACTTGGCACGCAGAGGAATTTTCAAAGGGCATTTCAAATTTTGTTCTTGAAGAAATTATGTGCTGGAACAAGATGACTCTTAAGCTTTTGGCACGCTGAATGAATTTGAAATCTTACTTCGGCACACTATTATCAAAAGGTTGCCGACCCTTGTGCTAATATACTAATATAATATAGAGATGTAGGCTTACATGTTAATACTTCGGTCTCTGTTACACTTTTAACTAAGTTTTAACCCTTCCCGTACCGACCTACTTCTATCTATGCTGCCTTCAGTTCCGCAATATACGCGCCCGGGACTGTAAGGGTTAAGAATGTTGGTGGTTTTAGACCAGCTTGTCTTGGTTGGAAATATAACTGCCAGTGTTGCATAGACAACACGGCATAGACAAAAACTTTAAAAAAAAAGGAACACATTTATCCTCTCCTCCTTTCATTTCCTCTCGGATGTTTTCGGAGCAGCGGCGTCTTTGTCATGTCGGGCTCCGATGGGCCGCCTTCCCCGTAGACTGACATTTGAAACAAAATTATTGTCAGCCCAGAGCCAAGACCGTCCTAAGTACTTACGGTTGTCTTGCCAGAGCCCAATCTCTGTGAACACACCTTTCAACTTTTGGAATTTTTTCGTCTTTTTCTTTTTTTTAATTTATTATAAAGTTTTGTTTTGTTGATTTAGTGAGTTTTCCGGCTCAGGGATAAAAAAATTATGGAGGGTTGTAGGCGGTGGGAATGTGTGTGTATGTGTTATTGTGTGCAGGTGTATGTGTGTTTGGTCTGTTTATGTGTGTATATGTATAGTGTGTGTGTGTGTTGAGGATGTTTGTATAGGGTTTTCTGATAATAAATTTAACGCTGTATGCCGTATACGTGTTCAGAAAAATAGATAAGAGATTTTATAATGCAACATTACTATACCATGCCCTTCTCCCCCCACCCAAACCAGGCTTCTTTTTTTTTCTTTTTAACGAAATAATGTTGATATGTGATTCAATAGGAATTTTCAAACAAGTTCCTCATTTGAATATCTTTGTGTATAAAATATACTAGTGGGTTTTACTTGTGGTTTGGGCGAATACAAATATAGGCCAATAGTATACCATATTATCAAGAAATTGCTATTACTGAATCCTGCAATACTAGCAACTATTGGTAAAGTATTGGTAGACCATATATCAGTGGCCATTGGTTATGAAGTCGACCCTTATTGGATGCTAGATATTTACTGAGAGATACTCAAAGATAACGTCCTCCACAACTAGATTAATGGAATGGTGCACTATGGTCTAGCTCAGGTTGTCCTACGAAAGATCCCGGGGTGGAGTCTTGGTAAACGCTAGGTTCTTTCCCTGGTCTGAATGATATCCCTAAGTCTACCTGGCTCTTATGGGCATCTGACATTGGTTTGGGGAAAAGTAAAGGGGGTTGTAACCCACGGGACACAGAAAACTCGTGAACGTTTCGCAGTAGTAGTATAGTAGTTAACAGTATGTCCTGTAGCAGTAGTAGTATAGTAGTTAACAGTATGTCCTGTAGCAGTTTTAGTATAGTAGTTAACAGTATGTCCTGTAGCAGTTGTAGTATAGTAGTTAACAGTATGTCCTGTAGCAGTTGTAGTATAGTAGTTAACAGTATGTCCTGTAGCAGTTGTAGTATAGTAGTTAACAGTATGTCCTGTAGCAGTTGTAGTATAGTAGTTAACAGTATGTCCTGTATGTTCGCTCCTAATTTGGATAGTTAATCATTTTCTCCTATGCACAAACGGCCCTGGGGAAAGCTGTGGGTAAGCTGAGATAGAAAGATCGAAGACATTAAATACAAACTTAAAGAGTTACAGTGAGACACGGTGGCCGGGCGGCAGCGCGTTCGGCTGGCGTAGCGAAGGCCCTGGGTTCGATTCCTGGTGAAGGCTAGGATTTGTTCCCGGGTATGGAGTGTGTCGCTGAGTCTACCCAGCTCTGATGGGTACCTGACCTTAGTTGAGGTAAAGTAAAGGCGGCCGGGCATTGTGCTGACCACACAATCCTCTAGTAGGGCCTATGCCCAGGCCACATAAACTGTTAAACCGGCTCTATGGATCAATTTGGTCCGACCAGATTGCTTTACAAAATAAATGCCAAATAAAAAAGAATAAGAAACGCCTAGCCCCACTATCTTCAGTAAACAATAGTTATTTTAAAAGAACACTTATTTTTAAAAAAAGGTCATAAAACAAACTGCACGTCCCGAATAAACCTTTTAGGTTTATTGAAACCTATTCCAATGGAGGATTTCATGTCCTAAATGAACCTGTCAGTTTTGTTGAAACCTATCCCAATGGTTGTCTAATGGCGGATTTCATGTCCTAAACGAACCTGTCAGATTAATTTCAACTTTTGGCAGTGGCGTGACAATGTTTTCTGTAACTCGTAATACGGATTAAGGTATCATTTCCTGCCGCCTACCTTGGTTGGCTAAAGTACATCTTTTCCACAACACGCTCCCACCACCTCCTCAAATAAAAAAAATAAATAAAAACAACAAAATAAAAACTACATGCGCATACAGGCAAAAGCCTAATTAGCCCAATTAGCATATTGTCGCGCCTTCTTATAATGTTATAGGAATGTTACCCTCAACACTGTAAGGCGTAGACATTCTAGACATGCAGGGGACAACGCCTTTCAGATAACGCTGTTCCGTGATTCGTTTTGGTGACCACGGAGCTTCTCTCGCTAAATATAAGATTTAAAACAACAACAAAAAAACATGCTGTTTCAAATAGTCTTTTTTTTTTAAATAACAATTATTTATTTTAGTTTAGTTTAGGGCTGGGTTTAGGCTTGCACATTAAGACAGCTCAAGGGTCTTGTATATTTTCTTTTATTACAACAGTTTATTACGGTATAAGATTTATGAAGCTACCCCAAGTAGTGTTCTTGTAGTCTGGCGATTTGTTGCTCTTTATAGCATTACGGTAAAACCCCGACTGAACGAACTAATTGGGAGTCTATGGATCGTCTGTAAAAGCGTAATTTCCGTGAAATGCATAGGCATGTTCCAAACATTACTGTTTGCATATTGTTATGAGATAACTGTACATCACTGTTGATATTGTAGTAGGCCTAAAGTATAATTACATTTTCTTAACTTCCAAAGAATAGGCCTACATTTTTGAACAAACCAATATTATTAAAACAATTCATTTAAATATAAAAAAAAAAATAATTAAACGATGTAGATATACATGTTAAATAATGATAGATTTATTTGTCTGTTACATTTATGTTTAATAAATTCCAAAGCTTAAAAGCTTCCATGTTCATGAAATTGAAGTTTTACAGTAAACACAATTCCTTTACCAATAATTCAGGTCTTTATATTTCTGTGTTTATGATGTTGCCCTCCCAGCGCATTTGAACAAAAATAACGACAATGGTGTTGAAGATGGAGAAATACTTGAAATAGACAGTGTTTTTGTCTTGTCATATTTCATGATTTATCACCCCTTGTTCTGTTGTCACCTTGTTTTCATACCTTCAAGCATTTAATCTTGTTCTGTGAGTTTTTTTTAAAATAAAATAACAGCCATGCCTACAGTTTCATCAACATGTAATTACTGAGACTTTATGAAGCTTTACTGCTTTGATTAACCACGCATTTAAAAAGGAAATCCCACTTAAAACTAAATTAGTACCAAAAGTCAGATTTCTTTTCATTTCAATTTAGGCCTATCATTAGTAGCCCAATTGGTACACTTAAAAACAACAGCAGACTTTTAAAATTGACCAGGCTGAAACTCCATAAAAACACACAGCATAATTAGGCTACATATATAATTATAAATTATTATTATACATGAGCACAAAATGTATTCTAAAAAAACAACTAAACATATACAAAAAAGATGCACAAATAAAGAACATATTAATTTGAATGTGAATTGCTGTTGGCATCTTTGAAAAAAATAAATGTAAATACTAGATCTCCTCAAAAGACTAGGCTTGTTTATAGATGAAATAGAGGGCCATTGAAAAATAGAGAGTTTATTTCCATTGTATAAAAATTTGACTTTTTTCTCTTCTTTCTGATTCTGAAAGGTTCGAATGGAGATCAGGGATCTGTTCACAGACCTGGCAGACGGGAAAATTTTAATGAAGCTGCTGGAGATAATCTCAGGTGAAAATTTGGGCAAACCCAACAAAGGTTTACTCAGGGTTCAGAAGGTGGAAAATATCAACAGGTGCCTGCAGTTCCTGGCAACAAAGGTAATCATTATACATTAACATTGATCCATGTTCTTGCCACACTATCCCCTAATATACCATGGCCACAATAACTGATGAACGCTGCTTCACCGGCCCTATGGATTAATTTGGTCCGACGGGAATACCTTTTTTTATTTGATACTTTAGAACCATTGTATGACCAGTTTAAAGGATTCCAAACAAAATGTGAAATTGTAATTAATTCTAGAACCCCCTTCTCCCATGTTATTTGTTACTGTCTGTGCACAAAAAATAACTTTCTAGGGAACACACTTTAATTAACAGTTCAATGATTAAATAGGATACAATCATTTAATCACATAAAAAGATCTAAGCTACTTATTTCAATATGCACAAAAGCCATGAGCATTCAATTTAACATACATTAAATAAATCTTTGAAACAATGGAGGTTGGCTACGGGCAGCTTAACCATTAACAAGGTCTCTGATTTGAATCAAATCCAGGCTATGCCAGATTTTTTTTCCTGGAATTGGAGTGTCCCTGGGTCTAAGCAGATCTCACATTAGTTTAGAAAATGTAATGACTATTGGGCATTGTGCTGACCAGACAACCACTGGCATGGTCTGAAAGAGGAACTTTACTTTTTCAGTAATAAATGTAAACGTCTGCTGACATCTGCTATAACACAAAACATAATGATATTTTAGTAACCTGCTTTGTGAAAAATAATTTTGGATTGAATGTGTTTCAGGTTTATTTTGAAAACATTGGTGCTGAAGATATCGTAGATGGGAACCCAAGGTTGATCCTCGGCTTGATTTGGACCATCATCCTTCGCTTTCAGATTCAGGAAATCTTTATTGATGTTGTAAGTTTACTAGTTGTGTGTTACTTATTTCAACAATTTCAGCTTTAAGATTATTTTATTCTATTCATAAACTCTACCCTGAACACAATGGACCAAATGGAAATTAGATTGGTAATAGTAAGTCTTTTTATTATTTCAGTATGTGACTAAGAATTTTAAAAAGGGCTGTGTTTTTTTGTGTTTTTTTTTTTAGGATGAAGAGCATGAGGATAGTGAGAAAAGATCAGCCAAGGATGCCTTGTTGCTATGGTGCCAGAGAAAGACTGCTGGGTAATAATTATTTTTAGTATTAATACATATCAAAAGTGGAGAGTATGTATACAGCATCCGAATGTTAAAAAGAAGAGATTTGATTTGCATAATACAAATGACAATAGAATCATATAAAACTGTAGTATTTTTTTTTTCACTAAGAAAAGTTCCAACAGTCCTAAATTATAAAGAAAAGAAAAAAAAAACACAAAAAAAACAACAACAGCTAAATAAGACAATATTTGTTATCCATGGGAAAACAAAAATTCATTACTTATGAGTAATTATAAAAAAAATTATTATGGAATCCACTTGTTGTCATAATATTAAAAATCACAAGGACATTAAAACATTTTTCAAAAATGAAAAGAATAAAATGTAAAAAGTATACATGCTATACAGAAGATTATTGCATCCTATATGTGGTTTGAATCTAGTTTTGCGTTTTGATTAGTGTTTTAAATTATCATAAGTTAATCAGTATTCTTGGTTTGTTCAGGCAACATCTTTTTTTTTTTTTTAAATACATAGGTCATATTTGAAAAAAATAAAAGTAAGAGTTTTCATATTTAAATTCAGAAGATTTTAAGGAATAATTATTTGTTAAATATTTCACTCTCATTTCAATGCCATAATTTGTTGTGGCTCATGAGATGCTACTTTTTGTGATAATTTTATTTTGTTCCCTAATTGCAAATGTCCTTAATTATCCACATACAGATTTCAGCACCTCAAAGAAAATGAATAAATTTTGTAAAATTTAGATTTCTAAAACAAAAATACCAAATACTTTTACCCCCCCCCCCCCAAAAAAAAAAGTTAAACAGAAAATATTTTAGTTTGACTAATCCCAAAAAAAAATTCAGATCAAACTCTTGTGTTCCACTTTGAAAATTGAAGTCACAATGTTAGAGATGTTTGCACAAATGTTGCCTCAATGGAACAAGGCATTCCCCCATCCCCATTTTTTTTTTGTGTTAAAGGTTACTTGAGAAGTTGAACATGGTTGAAATGTTTGATTCTGGCATACACCTTTTGATTGGTCGGAGTCTTCTTGTTTGGTCTTTGTTATTGGCTGCCTGAGAGAATGTGATGTCATTCCTTCCCCACACTCCCCCCACCTCAGTCAATGTGTTGACACACACAATCTGGGGGCCCCCTTTTTAAATATTTTATTTCTATCAAGAGGCTAGCAAATAGCTTGAGTGCACAGCTTGAGATTCTATCAGAAAACATAGTATCAGATTGAAACATGTAAAATTGTAGTAGAGAACATTGTATCAGATTGAAACATGTAAAATTGTAGTAGAGAACATTGTATCAGATTGAAACATGTAAAATTGTAGTAGAGAACATTGTATCAGATTGAAACATGTAAAATTGTAGTAGAGAACATTGTATCAGATTGAAACATGTAAAATTGTAGTAGAGAACATTGTATCAGATTGAAACATGTAAAATTGTAGTAGAGAACATTGTATCAGATTGAAACATGTAAAATTGTAGTAGAGAACATTGTATCAGGTTGAAACATGTAAAATTGTAGTAGAGAACATTGTATCAGGTTGAAACATGTAAAATTGTAGTAGAGAACATTGTATCAGATTGAAACATGTAAAATTGTAGTAGAGAACATTGTATCAGATTGAAACATGTAAAATTGTAGTAGAGAACATTGTATCAGATTGAAACATGTAAAATTGTAGTAGAGAACATTGTATCAGATTGAAACATGTAAAATTGTAGTAGAGAACATTGTATCAGATTGAAACATGTAAAATTGTAGTAGAGAACATTGTATCAGATTGAAACATGTAAAATTGTAGTAGAGAACATTGTATCAGATTGAAACATGTAAAATTGTAGTAGAGAACATTGTATCAGATTGAAACATGTAAAATTGTAGTAGAGAACATTGTATCAGATTGAAACATGTAAAATTGTAGTAGAGAACATTGTATCAGATTGAAACATGTAAAATTGTAGTAGAGAACATTGTATCAGATTGAAACATGTAAAATTGTAGTAGAGAACATTGTATCAGATTGAAACATGTAAAATTGTAGTAGAGAACATTGTATCAGATTGAAACATGTAAAATTGTAGTAGAGAACATTGTATCAGATTGAAACATGTAAAATTGTAGTAGAGAACATTGTATCAGATTGAAACATGTAAAATTGTAGTAGAGAACATTGTATCAGATTGAAACATGTAAAATTGTAGTAGAGAACATTGTATCAGATTGAAACATGTAAAATTGTAGTAGAGAACATTGTATCAGATTGAAACATTTACTACTAAAACCACCATTAAAGGTGGAATGCTATAATAAAAGGAGTGTCTGTAATACATGAGAATCAAACTATGGATAGTTATAGGATGCAATAATTGTCTGTATAGAACAACCCTTTGTAACATGCACAAGTATATGATTATGATGCAATAATCTTTAGTATAAAAGGAGTATCTGTAACATACAAGTCTAAGAAAAGATCAGATGACATTTTTTTAGTGACTAATATTTCTTAACCCTTTAACTACCGGAGGTTTTTAATATAAATATTTGCTCACTTTGCATATTTTTACCATTTCTTTATTAATTATGATGTCACTGTGAGTTCCTCTGTATTTAAAGGGTTAAGATCCTTGTTATACATTTATATAAACATTTCTGACATTTATGTTTACTGCAAACAAATTCAGTTTAGTGTATGTTTTTTTTTTTAAAGATAGTAGAGTAATATAGTAGCAGATCGTTGGGCTAAAATCTGGTAAATTTGGAATTAAATGATCAGTTCTTGATTTCCCTGAGTATCTTATACTATACCCATGAAGCAGTAGAGATCACTTCCTGCTTTATGTGATAAACTGGCCAATCTGAAACATGCTTTATTGACCTCTCAACTCACAATCTAAAACAATACAGAACAGCTAAAAAAAGACATATTAGTAAATTAGTATAGGAAGACTGCAAGAGCGCAAAGCGCTCTGCAGCCATGTTGTAAGAAGAACAATAATCTCAGGGCAGTTAGTTGGCAACACTAATACATAGTTGCTGATGAAACTGGTGAAGTGTACTTTATGATCTTTATAGACCTGAAATAAAACTCACTTTTGTAAATACTTGTAAATTAAAAAAAAAACTGTTTAAAATTTAAACAAAAACTTCATTGTATTTTGGGCATGGAGTGGGTTTCCTGACTTAGAAAATCAAACACCTTAACAACATTTAAAACCTAATCAGAGTGCAAAAGACTAGTTTTGAAATACAGAAAGGGGAGGACACATTAATATTCCCTTTTTAAGGAACAATTGTAAATTATAAGATAAGAAGCAAACAAACCTGTCAACTTGAATGTATTGGCTGTTGATCCTGGTTTCATATCATTTCTTTTTATGTCAGCCTAGATCTGAGTAACGCTAAAATAATAAATAAAAAAATTAATTTGGATTGGCCACACTATCTCCTTGTAAGCAATGGCCATAGAAATAAGGGGTGAAGGACCCTACCATGCAAAACCCAAGTGTTCAGCTGTCCCTGGAATCAATACTACTGTGTGTGTGTGTACCTGCCAAGTTGAGGCTCATTAACTATTTATCTCCTGTGTGTGACTGAACAAACAACAAGAAAAGCCCACAGCAGTGTCTTCATTTCATTGTGCCTTGTGTTCTGCTCAGAATGTTTTCCTTCATCTAATCAGTTCTATAGAGCAATTATATGTTCTCTCTTTGTGTGTAATCACAAGCCTTGTGTATTTTCCATTGTTACCTGTTGAATTGAGCCTTAGTTAACCTATCATACTGCATGATTCATGAGTCCATGTGTAATTGAGTAAAATGTTTCCCTATGCTTTACCTAGACACTATTCAAGGTAAACATTACACAGTAGTGTCACACATAGATATATTAGCTATATAATTGTCAGTAGTTAATATTATAAGAATCAAATGGCACTTAGGAGATGTGAATTGGAAAGGTCTGAGGTGTCATAGATCAGTTTTAGTTAGTTTACATATAAATCTAAAATATTACTGTAGTTATGTTACACTATGGGGCATGGTGGTAGCTATTCGGTTGACGTACTGAAGACCCAGTGTTTTATTTTATGCTATGGGACATGGTCGTAGCTATTCGGTTGACGTACTGAAGGTCCTGGGTTTGAATCCTGGTGAAGACTCGAATTTGTTCCCAGGTCTAGAGGAATCCCTGTGTCTACCCATCTCGAATGAGTCTCTGACATTAGCTGGGGCAAAGTAAAGGCGGCTGGGCTTTCTGCATGTTACACTTTCCCCTTGTATGCCAAGGCCACAGAAACTGGTGAACAGGGCTTCACCAGCGCTATGGAACTACTTGGTCCAGCAGGCTTACTTATTCATTGTACTCTTATTATCTAATGACCATTTCTTTAACCAGTGTATTAAATTCAACAGATACCCAGGAGTGAACATTACAAATTTTACCACAAGCTGGAGAAGTGGTCTTGGTTTTAATGCTCTCATTCATGCACACAGGTAGATATAAATTTATACCGGTATATTAATTACAGGATAGCTTTGAAAAAATATAAACTTTAAAGTCTTTATTTAAATATAAGTTTTCTTCACTAAAATGGTTGTCTTCATTGTCATTAAATTATTGTCATCATAATTTTTCTAATTATTTTATGTAATTTAAAAAGCAGTTGAATGACTTAAGGCATATAAACAATGTTATTCAATTTGTAACCCCCATATTTCAGGCCCGATTTAATAAATTTTGATCGCCTCGACCCAGCAGAACACATCAATAATCTCAACAATGCCTTCAATGTGGCAGATAAACAGCTTGGGATTCCAAAGATTTTGGATGCTGAAGGTGATTTCTTAAAACTTTGGCAATCTGAGAGTAGACCTCTTTACACAGACACACACATATAAAATTTATATAGCAAAAACAATTAAAAAGTATCAATAATTCTTTGACTAACGCAGGTTTTTAATATAAATATTTGCTGACTTTAAAAAATTTGTACACTTATTTATGACGTCGATGTGACGTCCTCTGTATTTAAGTGTATGGAAATGATGACGTCGATGTGACGTCCACTGTATTTAAGGGGTTAAAAAAATATTTTTTTCTTTGTCGTTTCATACACATGCACATTCTTCAAATGTTTAAATTATTTAAGACTACATGGGTTACTACTTTTGTTTTCTAAGATGTGGATGTCAACAGACCAGATGAAAAAATCATTGTCACATATGTGGCCTCCTACTATCATTACTTTGCCAAGATGAAGAGTGAAATGACCGGAGGAAAGAGAATTGCCAAGGTGAGCATCATCTCACTGATTTTATCAACATATTTATTTTATAGTATTTTTTGACTCATGTCTGATAATAAAATGTTTTTACCTGCCAACTAAAAAATAGTTTGATTTTCTCTTTAAAAGCATGCTCACACGTTTTCTTGCTCTGTTTTAAGGAGTAGAATAATGATTTACCACTTTAATGTTTAATGCTGGTCCATAATTACAATATTTGAATTAACTGCCAAGATGCTGGTCAATAATACAATTTTACTTCACTGTATATACCTGTCTGTCTATAATTTTAAAACTACCTGTACAGATGTTTTATCTACAATTAGCAAGATAATCCTATTTTTTCAAATATGTAGGCCTACATGGGTGTCTACTACTTTTGACTGGTTTAGTTCTTTCTCTGTGAGACAACTGTGCCAGCTTTCAAATCTTCACTGACTAAATACTTACAGTGAAACTATGTCATCTGTTTGTAATTCTTGTTTGTGATGTTTTAAAATTATATATGTAGTTAAATTGTGGACTCTTTCCTCGGTCATCACGGGGTCTCCACAATAATATGAAGAAGAAGACTATTTTGTAGGCTATATATATTTATATCTACCTGTACATTGTCCATTATACTATTTTTGAATTATCCGTAGTGGTATCAGTCTCTAATACTATTTATAAATGATCTGTACAGATTATCGGAATGATGAGAGATGTACAAAAGATGCAAGATGATTATGAAGGACTCACATCAGATCTCTTGGCATGGATTAAAAACAAAATCAAGTCATTGAACAACAGAGATTTCCCAAACTCTCTGGAAGGCATTCAGAAAGAACTCATTCAATTTAAAGAATACATGACTGTAGAGAAACCACCAAAGTGAGAGTTTTGATTTTAGGGTTTTAGGTGAAATTATTTATTAGAACAGAACAGAATTTATTTTTTCAGAATAGATTCACGAAGTTATATACTTCCTAATAAATTTATAAATACTAATAATGTATTAAAGAACCACTGTGATTGTAAATGTATTGAGGACTACAGGTACTTAACTCTGATCACATGATTGTCTCTAGGTATCGTGAGAAAGGCAATGTGGAAGTTCAATACTTCAACATTCAAGCTCGCCTGAAAGCCAATGGACAAAAGCAGTACATTCCCCCAGAAGGAATGCTTATTCATGACATTGAAACAGCTTGGCTACAGCTGGAGAAATGTGAACACGGAAGAGAGGTGGCGCTGAAGGATGAGCTTATCAGGCAAGAAAGACTAGAACAACTGGCCAGACGATTCTTAAGAAAAGTAAGTTCAACATTCTTATATTTTTTTATTTCAATAATAAAAATGAATAACTTTTTGAATTTTCATTGTCCACTTTTTAAAATGTATCTTATGTAAATGATTTGTTTCATAAACATAAAAATCTATTGCAGTAATAACACATTTAAATTTACTTAAAAGTCATTGTTAGTTCTGCTATTATTACATTACGGGATGTACTTTAGTCAATTAATTAAACACCCCAATTAATATGATCAGCTCTCTATGTTGTTTTTTTTAAAAACTAAATACTATGTTATCTAAGCACATTATTTTATTTTGGTCACACCAGGCTGCAATAAGAGAATCCTGGCTAACTGATATGGAGAGCATCCTCGAGGAACAAATCATTTGCAACAATGCTGCACAAACTGAGGCAGCCGTGAAGAAGCATGAAGCTATCAGTGCTGAAATATTAGCCAGGGTTAGTCTCACAAATATTTTTTATATGTTATATGGACATACTTTTGTTAATATTGTTTTAAATGATTATTACAAAAATCCTTTCCAGACCACTTTACTTCTTATAGCTACAAAAGTAACCTTCACCAGCTTTTGTGGTAAAAAGATCTAAGGAGATTATGTGTCAAACACAATGTCCTACAACATTTACTTTCCCTAACTAATGTCAGGTACCCATCAGTTTTGGATAAATGCAGGGACAATCTCCAGATCTGGGGAAAAATATCCTGGTGAATTTTCTTACCTGAATTTAAGTTGATATCTTTAGAATGAGGATTTGAGGTGCCTGTTGCCTAGACTTGCCCTTGTAACAGTGATGTAACTAGTCATTTACCTTTAGTATACTTAACTCTTACAGAAAGACAGATTCCGTGCACTTAACAGTTTAGCTACTGAATTGGTTCAAGGCAATTACAGGGCCAAAGATAAAGTGAAACAGAAGTAAGCAAATTAATATTTAAAAAAATTTATTTCATTTAAAGTCAATTAAATTTTTAGTTTGTATTTGAAATGAATTAACCATTTGTTTAACAACTCTGTTTTTTCACTTTTAATTTCAAATATTTTAGGGATCAAGAAGTCATGACCAGATGGAAAAATCTATTGGACAAGTTGGACTCAAGAAAGGCAACTCTGTCTGGTTTCAACAACTTGATGGCCATGTTTAGAGAAATAGAAAGTATTTCTGAAGAGCTCAAAGAAGTGGAGGTAACTGTTTTTGTTGTTGTTGTTGTTATAATGTATAGGCCTACAGGATTAGTCTAGTATTCCATGAGTAGCTTATTCAAAACTATTGATATTACCCTGATAAATTATGTTTTTCATGAGCAAGTATAACTAGAAAGCTGTTATAGAAATGTTATTATATAAGATTGTGTTCTCTAGCCCAAGGTGAAAGCTGACAACTGTGGCAAACATCTAATAGACACACAAGATCTCATTCAGAAACATGCCCTTCATGAGGCCCAGCTCCACGCCCTGTCCGTCCGTGCTGGAAATCTAAACAGGCGTTCCACGCAGTACGCAGGTGAAGGCTACGAGGCCCAACATTTGGATAATAAACTTGATGCACTGAACAAAGATATTGCAAGGTCAGTTGCCAACCATTCAGTTTTACGGATAAATATTTGAAAAATATCTGACAAAAAAAATGACATTTTTTTAGAAAGAATGTTATTTGGATTGTTTGTCAATACATTTTCATGATTTAAATCAGTAATCTATAATTAAAAAGAATTAATTTTCTTAACATTTTAATGCCATTTAATAAAATTTTTAGATTTGTATTATATCTTTACTATCAACTTTGCATTTTATAAAATGCTTTCATTTTTTTTTACATTTCTTCTATTATATATATAACAAGTTAGATTGAAATTAAATACTTAAAAATTACTTTTTTCATGATTTTTAGCATTTTTAATATTTAAGTTTAGATAAAATACGTTTTTTATCATTGAACTTTTTTTTTCTGATGATGAATCGTCCAATAGAATCCAAGGAATCAGCAACAAGAGGAAAGCCAATCTGGAGACTGCCAAGCTGTATTATCAGTTCTTGGATGATGCTGAGGCGGAGGAGAGATGGGCGGTGGAGAAGATCGAAGAAGTGAAATCCACCAACCTCGGCAAGGATCTCAATGCAGGACTTATGCTGTTGAAGAAACACGAGGTTTTCAGCTTTTTTTCTTTATTTTTTTGGGATCCCAAGAAACTCATTGTTTTTTCCCATTACTAATGACAACAATAAGTTGTGCAAATAGATAGAGATCTAATTGGTTCAATAGTATTTATTAAAATATCTGTATTTAGAATTTATCTGCTCCATACCATGAATTCTTGCCCTTGAAATTGAAAAGTAAGACCAAATTGTGCCAAAGTAAAAAGATTACACTTTCTTAACTCTTTGGCTCCCAGTGCTTTTTTGATGGTTTTACCAATAAGCCATTTTTACAGATACAAGAAACAAATAGGATCTTTATTTTTAAATGTAAATCTTGGGACAAATAAAACAGATAAACCCTTAGTGTTACATATCAAAAGAAAGCAAATGAATGATGTTTATGATTAAAGTACTTTAAAATATGTTTATTGAACTATAAAAAAAAATTATAGTGGTCAACCACTAAGAAAAAATTGTATATACAATTGTTTTATTTTTTTTTCCAATAAAAGTTTTTTTATTCATAAAACTTGTCAACCAATTGATGCAGTATTTTAAACCTCGATAGCAAATCTAATAAATAATAACACTTTCAAATTTGAACAAAATTGATCAATAAATAACAAAGTTACACAATATTTAGCCAAAGACAGCCATCATAAAAAAAATATGTAGCAAAGTTGAAATAAGAAAAATCTACTCATTTTCTCATAAACTGGTTTAATATTAAAAATATACATGAAGTGTAATACATCAATGGAAATGAAATTAAAACTTGTCGTCTAAATCTGCAACCTTTCAAAGTGGGCCTTGCCCCCTTTTTGGACGCTCCCATTACATCATTCATTTCGCTTTATTCCAAATTATAATCGATCTCTTGTTCTGTGAAGTTTTCATTGTTAGAAATGATAAAATAGGTCATCGTCGTTCATAATGAATAAATTCGTTATAGAGCTCTTTATTAGCGGTATTAATCTAAGATATTACCGCCCCTGGACAGCTTGGCCCCATAACAGAAATAATTGAGCCCAATTATCAATCAAAATGTAAAAAAATAACGCAACAAATGTAAACAAATGGCATTAATAACAAAGAAAATGGCGTAACAAAAATGGCAAAGTAAAATTACAGCTTTACACTGTATAGGCTTTTTGCAAAATTATCAATTGATCATAAGCCGGTAGAATCGGCTCGCGGAACAGAAATGAAAAAATAAAAAAGCCGATTGTACCGGCTCATGGGAGTGAAAGAGTTAAAATAAATATATAAAAAAACATATAATCACACTATGAGTTTCTTTGACTTTTTAAATGTGAGAAATAAATCAGCTTCTTAGTTTAAAACCAGAAGTAAATGAGCTACTTAATATTTAGAAGAATTGAATAATTAATTTATTGTTTCATTCCAGGCTCTGGAGGCAGAGATACAAGGCAGATGGAGAAGGTGTGAGCAAATCTGTGGTGTAGGTCAAGACCTTGTGAACCAGGGTCACCCTGCCAGATCTGAAATAGGTTCCAGAATCAAATCCTTGATGGACAAGTGGAAGCAGCTTCAGGACGGTGCATCACTCAGAAAAACTCGACTCGAAGATGCTATTGAGGCTCTGCAGGTAGAGGTCTTTCATATGAAGTACAGCCAGTAGAGATATATTTAGCACTCACAGATTGGTAGGCTACTTAGATTAGAAAAAAGGAAGATAACTCTATCACAGATAAAATAAAAAAAAAGAATTATATTATTTTGTGCTGCAAATACCTGTAATATTTATATTGTAGAAAAACATTTCTTTAGAGAAAATTATTATTGTAATGCTTAAAGTTGGCTCTAAATTTTACTTACATTGGTTTTCTTAAACATTTTCATTGTTTTAAAGTTTCACTTTCATGTATGTTACATTGAAATTAAATACCTAAAATTATTGTTTCGTGATTTATAGCCATTTTGTATATTTAAGTAAAGTTAAAAACACTTGTAATTTGTCAACTTTTTAGTTGAAGTGTTTTAAATAAATCTTTATCTGATCAACTTTAAATGAGCATAGGTTACCATTGATGAAGAGTGCAGCATAAATCACATTTGAAAACCAATTAGCTTTGGTTGTCTTGTACTATGACGCCTGATTGGCAGAGGTGGCAGAACACTACATTATAAATTGTAAAGAAAACATTACAACGTACAAATACATATAATGTCTATTTAGCTCTAGGAGACTTGCATGAATCAATAGACCTTAATTAAAAGAAAATATTGATTAACCTTTGGATACCCATGACAGAAGCAAAAAGGTTTCATAAAATTATATTTAAAAGAAGTTATTTTAAAAAAAAATACTGTCATTTTGCTTTTATAAACCCATTATTTAATGAAATTATGGTCGTATAATAATTATGTCCTATGCAATTGATTACTTTTTTCATACACAATAATCTATACATGCAAACTGAGAACTTTTCAATTTCACAAATATGTTGCCTATTTGGACGCCTTTTTTGCCACCCATGGAAGTCAGAGCCTAATTTTCATAAATTTTAGGCCATCAAATATTCACATGTTTTAAATCAGTGATTAAAAAAATTCTTATTATAAGAACTCATTGTTTGTATTTTAAAAAACAAAAACAAAGAGTTGTGCCCCTTGCATATCTTTTATAAGTCCAGGTTAATGAAACAGTGTTGGCCATTTACGTTTTCATTATTTTATACTCTTTCTGACACCAGTCTTTTGTGAACTTGTGCTGTGTCTGTGCTATATTAATGACCTTTTTGTCCCCAGTACTACGCTGATGCAGATGAAGCCGAGTCCTGGATGAAAGAGAAGATGCCACTGGTATGCAGTGATGACTATGGTAAAGATGTGGCCAGTGCTCAGGTACATTTTATGGAAACATTTTTAAAATGTGTTTTGTCCTTTATACTAAGGAAAAAGGTTAAAATTTTGTGGGTTATTGTATATATATAATAAGACTTATATAGCGCATATCCCGTTAGGAACGGTTCTATGCGCTGTAAACACACTGCTTTAAGGATCTCAATTACAGCGGTCAATAGACTTTGTGATTATTAGGTCTGGTCTATTTGCATACAATGGCAGGGTTCATAATGGTTAGGGAAAATTTGTGGAATTTTTGTTTGAAAGTTTGTGTGAAAACTGAGCAAAGTATGGGAAAGTTTGTGAATTTCACTATAATGGTCAACACAGCATCCAAAATAATTCATAAAAACAACTAATAACTATATTGTTAAGGAGACCTTAACTCATATCAGGAATTTTGTTTCTATAATTATTCAAAAGCTGTTTCTATGAGTTCATGAATACTGACAAAATTTTTTAAAAAAAGCTCAAATTTGATTTCTTATAGACAGTATTGGTTAACATTAAGGCCATTTTACCCATAACAAACCTAATATATTTATGTTAGTTTTTGAATATTTTGTAGCATTTAAGAAATGTTTAGGAAATGTATAGTATATAATTTTATAGGTAGTTAAATTGTGAAAGTTTTTTTCGGGGCTAACACAGTAATATAACAAAGTAGAAGAAGAAGACCCCTGAATGGGATTTGTTGACCAGCACAATGGCTTATTTACTCCATCCCTTTTAACGTTTTGATGATTTGACTAATGAGATGATAATATCCATTGGTGATGATTATGATGATATTAGACCATTATTCAGTATAATCCATGTAGCTGACAATATTAATAACTAATCTATGTTTCCATTTTTTTTAAAGAATTAAAATAACCAAGAAGGCCCTTGTTTGTCAGTGGTAAATGCCCTTGTTTGTCAGTGCTAAAAGCCCTTGTTTGTCAGTGCTACATTCCCTATTTAGTTTTTCAGAATCTATTTGTTGTTGTTGTTTTTGACAAACAGTATTAAACGTGTTAACGCACACAACATTATGTTTCTGTGTTGTATTTTGTGTCCAGGCGTTGTTGTCCAGACACAACAGACTTGACCAAGATATCAAGGCATTCAACAGTGAGATCAAGAGACTGGACGACCTTGCAGTGCTGATGACCAAAGCTGCCAGTGAACACAATGTGAGTACTTTTAGCCATCCGACCAGTACTTGGAATATTTTCTATCCAGATCTAGAATCCTATTGTAAGACTGTCCAGCATCTGTCAATAAAAATTTCATGTTTCTTTCTGGATGTAAATCAGTCCAATAATAAGTACAAAGCATGTACTTATAATCTAAATATTGTGTACTTTAGTTAAATATCATTTAGCTACTCTAAACAAAATTCTTGAAAATTATTAACCCTTACAGTCCCGGGCGCGTATATAGCGGAACTGAAGGCAGCATAGATAGAAGTAGGTCGGTACGGGAAGGGTTAACATTAAATTAATAATACAGTGGTACCTCGGGTTACGAACTTAATTCGTTCCTGAACCCGGTTTTGTAACCTGATGAAACGTTCATAACCTAAAACATTGAGATCAATACAATAAACTCAATCCATTTCAAGATGAAAAAAATCTTCATTGTTTTGTAGCATCCAGTCATTTACTTTACAAAAGGCAAAGAATACATGTACGTCACATAATAAATAAAGAGAAAGAAAATAAACAAATAAAATAAAAGTTACTTTTCATTGATTCATAGAGGATAGCCTACTAGGCTAGCGCTAAGTTTGTACTGTAAGCACTAAGTTTGTACTGTAAGCACTAAGTTTGTACTGTAAGCACTAAGTTTGTACTGTAAGCACTAAGTTTGTACTGTAAGCACTAAGTTTGTACTGTAAGCACTAAGTTTGTACTGTAAGCACTAAGTTTGTACTGTAAGCACTAAGTTTGTACTGTAAGCACTAAGTTTGTACTGTAAGCACTAAGTTTGTACTGTAAGCACTAAGTTTGTACTGTAAGCGATAGTTTATACTGTAAGCGATAGTTTGTCTCCAATGTTAACCTTCTTATCTGTCTCTCCTCGTTCGTAACCTGAGGCACTGATTGTAAAATTACTTAATTGTTGTTCGTAACCTGAATCGTTTGTAACCTGAGAGGTTTGTATCCTGAGGTACCACTGTAATAATATTTGTACTGTGCTGCCAACAAACATATTATAAGCAAATGAGCAGCAAACAAGCAAGAACATGGATATAATTCTCTAAAGGGGATATAGAGCTAATTAATAATCTCAAAACTTTACAAACATGGGACAAAACAAATAACTGTAACATTAACCAACTTAATTCCAGAGCAATGTCTCAGTTCTGAAAAATTTAGACTTTGTCTAGCATGTTCATTACTGGAAGTAGTTATAGTTTTGCATGAAGGACTGTTATCACAAAACAGTGGACCAGGGGTCAGCAACCTAAGGCAGGCATGCCAAACTTGGCACGCAGAGCGATTTTCAATAGCACGCAAGAGACATCAGAGGTGTTTGTTAGTTTGTTATTAATAAAAAACGTTTTCTGTTTCTGAATTAAGAAAACTGACAGTTGAAGCCGCTGTTTCTGAATGACATTGCAAAACATTTCAGTAAGTTAAACTTGCATTTTTACAAGGACCACTGGAATGCATTTGCAATGAAACTGGACATATCTTGCCATGAAATTTCAAAACATTTAACTACATCCCTATAATAAGGCATATTTTAAGATAGATAGTTGGGCTTTTTCAGTAGTAATCAAAGCACTCAAAGTGGAGTTTTCTAATCAAAGGCAAGACTGTAGATGGACTGATGGACTCATTTTTTCATACCACATCTAGCCTAACTGGTTTTATTTTACTACAACCTTCTTAGGTGTAGATCTTTTTTTAAGTAAAGGGATATTGTCGATTCTAAAAAGCAGCAAGTTGAATTTTAATTATTTAAAAAATGGGCACTCCCAAATGTGCCTATTTGTGGGAAATAAATCTGGAAGTAAGCTGCTTAGGAAAGTCATATGTTATTCTCAACTGCTAGGCATTCACTCTTTTACTTTCAGGTTTTGGTTTAACTTACACTTCTAAACTATGAACAGATTTTATCGCTAATGAAAGCTGTTTTAAGCGTACAAAGAGGTCACTTACACTTGACCACTCAGAAGTGCCTAAATATGTATCTGACATTATACAATTCAAGACAAGGAAAGGCGCTCATCAATTGATACAGACTAATTACATTTAAAAGAGTTTTTATGCTCATCTTTTTTAATTAGCCTAAACATAATATAAGCAATTCTAAAATAAATTTATTTGTATTTAATAAATATAAGAGACTTTTTTAATAGCACTATATTATGTAATTTTTGTAATTATCAATGCTTAAAATATAAATTACTTAAATGGACAAACAATTAATGCAGGAAATGTTTATTTACAACTGTTTAACGTAAACTATTTTAATCCTCTGATAATTAAATCCTGTAATGAATATCATAATGTTGGATTTATATAAAGAAGTAATAATTAGTTCGTAATATTTGTTATATTACATAACATCACTTGTTTGGCAATACTAATGAATCAAATGTGGACAGGGTTTTTAATTAAAGGGAGATAATTAATCCGTTTTATTTGAGCTAGTAATGTTCTAATGTTTCTCAACCCAAATAATCGACTTACTTCATAATCACTTTTTTTAGAGGCTGTGCATTTGTCTCTTAATTATGAGCCAGATAAATTGTATGGGTGGGTTACGTTTTTCCCTTTTTAGGTCAAGAAATAACGATTTTTTAGATTTTTTTTTTTCACTTTATTTTATTCCTTAGGTGATCCCCTACACGAAACCGTCAACACCAACCGCATATATATATAGGGTATCATGTGTACGGCCCTAATCATTCAATCATCTAAATAGATCTTAAATAATATTCAAATGCTCTTTTAAACCCTCTCAATCCTAACCCCTCATTAGTAAACGGCCCTGCACATTAACATTATTGACATTATTGATATTAATTATGTTAGTTACTTAATAATAGTTTACTTCATATATAAGAGCGACAAGGGAGTGTATCGCTACTGTTAAAAAAACTGGCCTTAGCTAGCTAAGTCAGAAATTCAAGTCTGCGCGTCCTGTCTTCAGTAGTCCTTGTCACTGGGTTAAATGTGTTAAATGCATTAAAGAACATCTCAGTAAAATGAGATCAAAATATAATTTACAAATGCTGGTGTAATATCATTATCCTCATCTTATTAACAAATTCTAAGGTTTAGGCAATAATTACCATTAAATGTGAAAGTTCAATAATAAAATATTGTAATTGATATAAATTTAAAAAAATGATAATCACAAACGTGTTAATTTTGTTTTAAATATAAAATGCTTTAACGATTTTCACTATAAATAATCTCCTTTGCTTTTGGCCATTTCCTTATAGTTTATAGAATTATTTTTTTTCAATTAAAATAGAGCAGGTTGACTTTTAGGCTATTGGCAGTGAGTAGTCACGCTGAATGATTTAGAAATCTTAGTTTGGCACACTGTTAGCAAAAGGTTGCTTACCCCTGCAGTAGACTACAAAAAAAAAATGAAACGTGCTTTAAAAAAATAATGTGTGCTTGTTTGGTCCCAATAGATTTCACCAGCCAAGTTTATGCCATCTGAAAATGGTGAGAAAGAAAACGAGGAGCCAGAAGATGAAGAAGAGGAAGTGATTGAGGTGCCAACTGAGGTCGAGGTGGAGGAGATCGTGGAGAGGGAGGTGCTGCAGGATGTCATCGAGTCTAAGAAAATTCCACAGGTCAAGGCCATGTATACTTACAAAGGTCAAGATGGCATGCTGGTAGACAAGGGGGAGGTAAGCTTCAATGCTAATTGTTACACATTTTATTAGCAGCTACACTTTCTACTCTTCTGTGTTTTGTGTTGTCACCAATATCTGAGTTTAATATAGGGCAATATTGGTATAGGGCAAATGGATTTCAAACAGGATAACACTGTCTCGCTGGTAGTGGTTGAACCGCATGTTATCTGTGTTCAGCTTAGGGCATATTGACACTAATGGGGTGGGGGGGGGGGGGGAGAGTCATGTATGTTAATGACTGAAAATATACATTTAGTGACCATTCATAAGGTGGTAACTGGGTTTAAACAAAATTTGCAGTTTTAAAAAAGCCAACAAAACTTCAATAATACTTTGACCAAGGCCTCTACAACTTGACCCATTGGTGAATAACTCGAACTTCTCCAAGGTTTGCTTCTGACTGCCCCGGCTAGTTCAGGCTGCCTTAACCGATTGGTTATAACTGACCGATGGTTTTATCCAAAAATTTGTTATTGATTGATCTGTTAATGGACTTAGTTAACAGTGCAAGACTTTCAGCGCATTCATTTTTAGAACTTCATTATTATATTTATGAGGACTGACCACTCCAAATCACTACGCGTGACATTACCGTTTTTATTCTAAATGAACTTTAACAAAATGCAGGCATAGGCTATTTCCATCTGTAGATAATTATAAACATGAAGCCATTTTGAAATATTTTAGAAAATTTATTAAAGTTTTTTATTTTTATTTATTGACATGATGGAGCCAGATGTTCTCCATGCTGGCAGGTCGGCACTTTTCTTGTTTTACTGCAATTGATATTTTCTTCATTAACCTGTTTGTGTGGATTTATTAATTTGTCAAAGTATCTATCTCTGCAGATAGGCCCAGGATAAGATTGTGTAACCAGTTTATCTTGTTTTGATGTTGTTGTTGGATGTTAGAGTTGTGTGTGTGTTTTTTAAAAATAGTAAATGGATTAGAGAAAAAAAATTCTTTTTGAACTGTGTGGACAAAGTTATCATCTTCCACTTCATTCTATCTCTTTCCCATACCCTCTTTCTTATACTTTTTCATTCTTACCCCTCTAATCATGTCTTCCCTCTTTCTCTCTCTCTCTCTCCATCTCTCTCTCTCTCTCCATATCTCTCTCTCTCAGTAACTTTTACACTTTCCCTGTGTCTTCTAGTGTGGTTTTATTGTTAAAACTGTGAAAAGTTTTGATAATTTTGCTTTTAAAAAAATGTCTTTATTACAATCCCTACACTCCAGTGTCGCTGTCCAGTGGAGAGTATAAAAAAAAAGTCCATTATGGAAATATTCCCCTTTTGGCCGTTGTAATGCTTAGCCCACTTAATTTTATTTTGCTCCCAACAAAAAATAAATATTACTATTTACTTTCAGCATTTAATGGAAATATGTGTTCCTCAAATCGTGTGCATAACCTTTTTTTTTTCAGGGGTAAGGCTAATAGGTCTATTGTTGCCTGGTCATACCAGGTCGTTGTTTGTTGTTTTTTCTCACTGTCACACACATTGTACAAATTAGACCCTTAGGCCATACAACTTTTGTCCACTCTGATAAAATGAATCATACATTTAAAACATGGGGGTGAGCAACATTTTCGCCATTGGGATGTAATGTAGAAGATAAGATAAAGCAGAATAAAGTATCTGATGCGACGAGATGGGCCGGAAATTCTCAAAATTTATCAAATTTACAAATGGATAGTCGTTGAAAACTGTTGGAACCACACTAAAAGTATCAGCTGGTCGTCTTGTGGCCCGCGGGCCGCCTCTTGCACGCTATTATACGGAACGTATGTTGCAGTTGAATTTTTTTTTCTGTTTTGCAATAATTTAATTACAATTTTGATGAATTTGAAAGTAGGTTATAGCCTATGCGTTAAGATTATGTATCTACAATGTACAGCTAACGAAATCTGCTTTAGAATTGCTTATAGTAGGCTACTTCTAGGGAAATTGTATTTTTTACACTCCTTAATGCTGGGATTAGACAAACAGAAAAACAAAATTCAATGAGTTTTTGTTGTTTTTTTTTACATGCCTCTGCATCATTGCAAGACAAAAAATTACATTACATAAAAAGTTTTTTGTTAAAGTCCTGTTTGTTCCTCGAGCCAGGATGCCCGCTTACAATTCCCTCCCCCTCCCCCATTTTTTTCTTCTTCTCTTTTATCCAACCAACTGAGATCGATTTAGTCTGAAAATCCTTTCCCGCTTGTCCGTGGTTCTCTAAGGTTTAATGAGGTCTATGCACAATTCCTTAGAGACAGAAGATCGATCACGTGATACTATGTAAACTAAAAAAAAAAATGGCTGATTTTACATTGATCTTAATGGCACCTATGCTTATTAAAAAGTTTAATTTTTCACATATCCTTGAATATTGTGATAATATTATAAATGATGCTCACGGAAGCAACAATGATTATAGATATACAATTATTAAAGGACAACACCTATTTGTTGACCTTTCAAAGGAAATCGATGGAAAGATTTTAGATTATTTACATGATAATTTAGAGGTAGAATTTGCGCACCATACAGAAGCGCAGTAAGTGCCCATCTCATTCAATTCATTATTTATCAAGGGTATCTAACAATTATCACGTGACCGGAAAAGACTTCTGCATAGACCTCATTGTGTAGTCTCCTATCATTTCAAGCATAATTAGCTTTAGTTGAACTCAAGAAAAATAGGCCTACACGTCTTGATAATGTGATGTAGGCTAGTCTGTAGGCCTATGAATCAGCTAGAGGTACGATAAAGTCTATAGGCCTATGCAGTGCTTTTTTTGTGACGGTACGGCGTACAGGCACCTTTTTCAATGTGGGGAAAAAATTATTACTTTTCTTGTATTTCAACGTTTATCATTAATTTATTATATTATTAATTTGTTAAAATTGAATTATTTTAAAATTGCGCGCAATAAGAATTAAAATATAAAATGCGAAACTGATTTAAAAGTTAAACAATCCATCAATGAGTACCGGCACGCATTTTTTTTTTTTTTTTTTACAAAAAAAGCAATGGGCCTATGAGTCGGCTAGAGAGGTAAGGTGAAATTAAAAGCGTCGACAAAAACATTTTTTCAGCAGTTTCACAAATGCATTTCTAAAATCTCTGCGGAAAATTCCGTAAATCAGTGGGTTGATGGCAGACGAACAAAACTGGAACACACTAGCAGTTAAATTTGCATATCCCGGAAGTGCATCTTTGGAAGAAACGATAACCTGGAATGTAGAAAATTACATGAATTATCTCCAGGTCTTTGATATATATTAAATAATAATTATATCTATCTTTTGGGGCTTCGAAAAATTGAGACCATCTGAATGTCAACATTTGGGAGTGCCATAACAAAGAAATATAAGAAATTAATTCAAGCTATTTTATCCACAGAAAAACTTTAAATAAAACTGCGCAAAGGCTGATGATTATTATCATACCGTGCTGATGTTGACAAAAATATGTGAACAAAATTCAAATATATTTTAGATTTAACACAAAGAAATTTTGTCGAATGTTATCATAACATAAAACCAAAAGGCTATTTAATTCAACACGTACTATAATTTTCTCAACGAAAGAAAATATTAAAGTACCGTTAGAATTCAACAAAGAGCTGTAAGGTTAATTCCAAGTGAGTATATTCACAGCTAACAATAATTGTAACTGCGTCAATAAGAATCACTAGAGTTTAAAAGACTTCAGAAAAGAAGATTTAAAACAAACTAGATCTTGTTATAGTATAACCAATGACTACAGTAGTCCTAATATTTCTGCTATTTCATGACTCGAGTGACTTCTTTTTGGAATTCCCGAATCCTTTTTGGACTGTACACTTCCGTTTTATTTAATCGCTATGAATCACTCAATGAAAAATTAAAATCGAAAGTTGTATACAGCGGAAACATTTAGGCAAACGTAGGAGCGTAGAAGTAATTTAAGACAGCGTAATTGGATGCGCACGGAAAAAGTACATATGTGCTCTAAAAATAGAGCAAGCGGTCCATCTTATTATAGTCTTTGGTAGAACTTGTAAATAATAATAATAATAATTGTATTTATAAAGCGCTATCAACAAACATAATGTAGGCTCTAAGCGCATATTAAAAATAATTACTTATTCCATCTGCAATGACAAATTTTAATGTAGACCCTATTTTAATTATTATTTTGTTTATTGCAACGTGTTGCCTAAACAATACAACCTATCTCCTACAACATTTGGATATGGAATCGGTTGTCTGAACCAAAAAACAACAAAACTTGATATCATTTAAAAACCCTTACCCAATTATTAAAAAGGCAAGACTAAGCTCAAATTACATTATAGCGTATGACTTAATAATAGACCGTTGGTGTTTGTGGCATTTTATATAATGACTAAACATATACATTTATTGTGTATGCGAGGGTAATATCATACACTGGGGCGTTACCTTGTATAGCTTGGTGCAACTGAATGGCGTCATGCATACGAAAAATGCCAGGACCACGATCATCAAGGACATCACCGCCTTGCTGCTGACACCGTAGTTTTTCGTCTGGCGACGTGGCTGGAGGCGAGCTCTTGTGCCATCTTCTCCTTCTCGCCCACAGGAAGTGGTTATTCGATGGGAGTTGACCGCTCCTCGCTCGTCTGTGCTTCTGTCTACGGAGGATGTTTTGTTTTGTGCTGGGGACGCGATTTGGTGCAAGGCAGAGGTAGGTTGTGGTAAAACGCCTACATCTTGTCTGTTAGCACCAATCCCTTCTGTTAGCACCAAGGAAGCATTAACAAGTTTATTAGAAATGCTGAAAAACTCGAATGGTTTCGTTTCATTTGCCAAACTTTTAACTCGTCTTTTGAAGTTTGGTTTGAAATGTCTGAATAATTTTCTGCTGCTACTTGTTTTTAAAGGTGCCTCTCTTATATTTGCAACATTTATTTCGTCTGCAAGGGCCCGTCCTTGCCCTTCTGCTTTGCCAGTGTCCGCGCTATAGAACGTCGAGAGTTCATAGGTGGCGCTGTCCGTGTTTGGCCACGTGGAGACTTTATTGGAAGGCTTACCGGTGACGCGCTGGTTCGTTTTCACCCCGTTGTCATGGAAACCCATCGGCTGGATAGCGTTATGAGACTTGGCCACTTTCATCACCTGCTCAGAATAATTCCAAACATTTATGATTGTATAGATTGTTGTGTGGATAAACAATTAGGCATCCGATAGTCTAATTTCTTTAACGTGATAGTTGAGCTATATTATCATACTTTACTACACAGGTGGGGAGGACAGTAGGGCTATATTGAGAAGCTTTTCTAAGCTTTAAAAAATTGTTTTACTTGTTTTTTTTCTATCTAGTGTTTTTTTTTGGTTGTGGGGCTTTTTTTCTGTATGTTTTTTTTTATAAATAAAAAAAATAGGCCAGAAAATATATTTTGATAAATCATGCATCACATTGTAAATTTATAACTGTTAGGCCTTAACAACACATCATTATAACAAAAAAAGAATTAACCTATTTCATCAGGCATTCCTTGAGAACTGAAGCAATGTATCATGAAATTTCAGAACTGAAGCAATGTATCATGAAATTTCAGAACGGAAGCAATGTATCATGAAATCGGTTCATCCTTTTATAATAACCCTGTATTTAAGATCAAACTGATTTTTAACACACAAGAAAGTCAATATTAACGTTTAAGTTTAAGATAACGTAAATATAGAGCGAAACATAAAGTGGAAGTAATCCGATCAATATATATATAGCTCAGTGAGCGGGTAACACAATTCAAATAGGGAACCACCGCCTATAATTAGAACAAATGTAGTTTTACAGGGAAACTTTTGAGATCTGCACGTAGATCTATAGACTAAGCAAAAGTCTCTTGCAGAAGGCTAGACATTTTCTATATATTCAATGCTTCTAACCCAGAGTTTCCCAAACTTTTTTAGGCCGCGACCCCTTTATACAGTTTCTCATGCTTTGGCGACCCCCCCCCCCCCCCTTCCCCCAAATATAATAATTTCGTCCCTACTTTATTACTGCATCTCGCGACTGTTATGAATTGTAATGTAAATGTCTGAAATGAAGCAAGTATTTTTATTATTACAAATTGAACCTAATTAAAGCATAGCGATTAATCATTAAAAAAAAAAAGAAGACATAAAAACTAATGTGATGGCTTAGGCCTATATTTCTAATTACAACACGAACATCAGCTATTGTGATGGTTGACATTGCATATTTCTTATCGGGTTCAGAAATTCTCTGGACAGTCTTTGTAAGACCACAACTAAGAAGTTCATAAGTCTACTGAGTTTAATGACTTGATAACCAACAAGCTGGAAAAGCATGTTTACTAAGATATTTTGATACTTTTGGTCACTAATTCTGTTGAAATCCAGACCGAAAAGAATCTAATCTAAATTCCAAATATTCATGAAATGTCGGTCGTTTTATCGCCAATACTACCGCTTTTAGCACAATGGCTGCTTTTAACAGAGAAGAGGCTTTTTAACACAACTCTCTACACACGTGTCCGCATACGTGCATTACGGTGCCGACCTTGTCACACACACCTGCATTGATGTCATTACGCCTAGTAGCCTACACGACAAGCAGCTAAATACTGTGCGTACACACACGATGTATGCCGATGTAACTGTGTGTCAGTGGACTCGCTTGGAGACGGAAAGATCAGCTGTGTTTCGGCTCTTAAGACCATCGGTCTTTGGCGACTCCCGCGAAATGGTCATTCGACCCCCAAGGGGGTCGCGACCCACAGTTTGGGAACCGGTGATTCTAACCAAAGACTATAATAAGATGGACCGCTTGCTTTGATATTTCTGCTATTTGATAACTTCAAACCCTCTGTTTCGGAAATTTCCGATCACCCCCGGTCCTCTAGACTTCCGGTTTAGTAATCCACTTTGCTTTTCTCAATGGAAAATTATTATTAAAATCAAAAGTTGTATACAGCGGAAGTCTTTGGCCACGTTTAGGAGTCATTTATGACAGTGTTATTGGATGCGCACGGAAAAAAACAACACTTGAACTCTAAAAAAAGAGCAAGTGGTCCATCTTATTCTAGTCTTTATTCTAACATATTATATATATCACCATAGATAATGACACATTGTTATCTGCATATCTTTTTAATACCTTTTATTCCCACCAAGCCAAACGAGATGGAGTTGAGACAATATTGTGCGATATTAGAGAATGAGACTATGTAGTGGTTTAACTCAGGGGTCGGCAGCCTATGGCAGGCGCGCCAGACTAGGCACGCAGAGCGATTTTCAATGGCACGCGGGATGCCCAGAACAAACAATAATACAAGTCACTTCTACAAAACATTGATTGCTAGAACATAATGACTTTTAGGCTGTTGGCACGCTGAATGAATTAGAAATCCTTCTTTGGCCACTTTGGCACTCTATTATCAAAAGATTGCCGACCCCTGGTAAGCTTACCGTGTTTGTGTGGTACATTGAGTTTGTTGTTTTCTGTGAAAAGTTTGCTTAATTGTTGCAGCCTATACTAACCCATTTATCCCATATGCAATAACAAATGCACATGATTACTCTTTCTTCCTGAGTGACACCCGGCCACTGGAATAGGTTACCTGAACAAACCAGGAAAACCAGTAACTTAATGAAAGATTAGACTCAAACCATGAATAAGCACAGGACGCAATAATCTTCTGTATAGATAAGCTCTGTCTGTAACAGATAAGATAACTTTAACCATTTAGCTGTATGGAGCATAAATGTAAACATTGATGAGAACCCTCTATTGATATGGGAAGGTATATCTGCGTGTAAAAGGGAATCGAACAGAAATGAATGACCCCTTACCTTCCAGTAAGCAATCGCCATGATGACCCCTGGACCCAGGAAGCACACGACGAATGCAACAATAACGTAGATGAGGGCGCCGTTGTGCTCCCTGTGCCACTCTATGGCGCAGACCACCTCCCAGTAGTCGTACTCGATCCACCGGGCGAAGACTGGGGCCGCGCCGAAGCACACGCCCTGGAACCAGGCGTACGCTATGAGCGCGTAGATGCGGCCGTCGGTCACCCTGCTGTGGTAGTGGAGGGCGTGCACCACGGCCACGTAGCGGTCAAGGGAGATGAAGCACATGGTCAGCATGGAGACGATCATGAACGTGTAGTTGGCCCCGCAGACGACGTCGCACCAGGCGCTCCCCAGGAGCCACTCGTCCAGTATGAGAGACTGCAGGGAACTGGACATGACTACGGACGAGGTGCCCAGGTCGGTGACGCTCAGGTTGATCAGGAAGACGTTTCCCCTGTCCTCCCAGAGTCTGTGATTCGTCCTGATGCAGGCGATGACCAAGATGTTACCGAAGAACGAAAAGGCCATTAGGATAACGATGACGCTTGACCACACCACAATCTCGGCCACTGACCTCTTGTCCTCGTTGTGTTCAGCTGCAGAATCAGACGCATTCAAACCCACGGCGTTGGCATTCATATATAGGCTTAGTTAAGTCTGACAACGGACTAGTGTAGAACTTCAGTTTACAAACCAACTACCATACTACAATGTCAAAATCACTCCAGTTTTTCCACGGACCAGGAACTTGGGTTACGGTTACTGGCAAGCTGCGAACTCCGCCTCCGTTGTGTCATGGATGGGCATCAAGAGGATAGGAGGAAACGTCTTAAATACAAGTGGCATCATTATTGTGTGTTTAGTCATCAATATCTGTGTCAGTGCAACATGGCGGCCCATTTCCCTTTTCGTGTGTGGTCGAATCTTGGAAGAGAAAAAAACAACTTATATTTTAACAAGATAATAGGACATTCACAACTGACAAGAGTAACACCAAGAGTTAAACCACTCAACCTATACACACTAGAGGACAGAAGGGCAATAATAAAGTGGTAAATAATAATACAATATCAGCTTATTCAATGGTTTTGGTGTACATTGTGCACCAGTTCAGAATTAACATCCTATCGTGCACTAATTAATTCTAGCATTTTTTAAATATTTTTTTCGACTTCCTCCCATGTTATACTTTTTACCTCTACCCCCCACCAACCCTACTACTACCTCCTCCCCCGTTCTTTTACCCCCCCCCCCTACTTTCCAAATCTACCAAGTAATCTTGAGTCTCTGAGTTAAACTACTTTTGCGCATGTTGGTAGTTGAAACGTACATTTTAATATTGTGATCAATCATCATTTTGTTAGCGTGTTTATTATGGAACTAACTAAACCATATTCAAAGAACACTTCGTTCTGCCGACTCATCGCTTCTGGAAGAGCCCCGCTTCTCTCTGAAGACCGTTGGCCTTAGAGCCTTCTCAGTATCCGGTCCGAAGGTGTGGAATATACTTACCATTCAACTCAGGCAAACAAGCTCCATTGATACCTTCAAAAAGAACTTAAAAACTCATTATTTCAATATTTATCTCAGTTAACATGCTTTAGAGCCCTACTGTCTTACTTATATGTTAGGTCGGCCATTTTTTGTTTTAATTGTTTGATTTGTTCTAGTCTATGTTTGTAAAGTTTTGAATCATCATTTAGTTTTGTATCTCTTGGCCTATAGATTGTATCCGACTTCTTAGTTGTTATGTTAAATGCGCTCTGAGCTTGCATTATGTTTGTTGGTAGCGCTATAAAATGTCATAATGTCTATACAATTTAATGTCATCATGTTAATATATCAGGGGTATACTTTGTATGATAAATGTTCGCGCCTAATTAACAAACAAGGGGTGATAACGAGCAATATTTTGGATATTATTGAAACAATGGCCGTGATCAAATACTATTTCGGTAAGAAATGTCCACGCAGCCAGGACGAATCCAACAGGACTCCAGCTCTACCCGAGGTCATCAGCTCAAGCGGCATGTCCCTCACGCACGCACCGACGTCTACAAATATTCTTTTTTTTTTTCTGTCAGCCATTAGACTGTGGAACACCCTGGACCAAGTCTCCATCACTGGTCCTACTGTGCCAGCTTTCAAATCGTCACTGAAGGGCTGCACTAAAAACCTTTATTGACACTATATCATCTGTTTTTTTTTGTTGTTTGTGATGTTTTTTTTAAATGTTTAGTTAAATTGTGGACTCTTTTCTCGGTCCTAACGGGATCTCTACAGTGATATGAAGAAGAAGAAGAAATAAAACAAAACTAATTAATCCAACACTTATCACGTCAGAAGATTGCAATACATAAGAGGAACACTGGGGATCTGAAAAAAATCTATTAAAAAAAACATGAATAAAAAAATCCGTAAAATCGTTGGATAAATTGTGCTCCCCCCCCCCACCGTCTCTCTCCCCACCATACCCCTCGAGACTGTTGGAGAACAAGGGTTAATTGTATTACCATACGATCAGTCATCGTGGGTAATTGTAGGGATCTAAAGGAAAAAAGATAATAGATTTAAAAAAACAAAACAAAAAAAACCCCACTTCATTAAGTGGAAACACGATGTTACTGACACGATTACACGTGGCATCTTTTATAACGAGTTGATGGCTGGGGCTTTGTCCATCCAATTATTACATCACTGACTGATTGTTTTCTAATTACAAATTGTTAAAAGTAGTTGTGTTTTTTCAGACTCGTGTTTCTCTCTTACTCTCTATTTTTTAACAACAAACACACGCGTTTCCAAAAGGAAAATTAATGATGGACATGTTGGGTTTAATATAAATAGCTCTAAGACATTTATTTTTGTATGCAGAGTTAATTTCTCCTGCAATCATCTCTTTATTATTTGTTGTTTTACTTATTGTTGTTTCTTTAATAAACTATTTTTATAACGAGCAATTAAACTTAACAAAGACATTTTTTTTTTAAAGCTTGAGAATTTTTACTGGAAAACAATGTTTGAATATTAACACTTCTTTTCGTTTTCTTTTCTAATAATGGTTGTGTATTGTCGTGTGGATTTAACGAACTACTCCCCCAAGTGGGTCACAGTCTGTTCTATAAATAGTTTCCTCGATTTGTTCTTCCAAAAGTTATGATGCGTTTTATGACTTCAGTTTCTGTGGACTTTGCTTGCCCTCGTTATGTCATCGTTTATTAGTGTAGCGCCCTCTCGTGGAGATATTGAAATACACACCATGCCAGTACTTTTAGTCTCCCACGTGTCGTGGAAATGATCGGCGCACTAAAATCACGTGATTTCAATCTCCCGCGCGTCTCGTGGTTAACGTAATTGAAAATCGCCTTCTCTCCCTTGCCCTCCATTGAGAAATAAGGGTAATTAGTCGTTAATCAATAACTCATTTAGGCTGATTAATCTCGTTCTACAATTCGGATTGTCTTCCTTGGATACTAAAGGCAGCGGCCATGATGATGTCTAAAAATGATCGCCACACCGAACCGCACCACGCTGTCGATTCTCTCAATACAAAGTGGTTATTTCACTGCACATTGTAGTAAGTTCAATGTTCATACGAGTTGGGCAATTTCAGAAAAATTGATTAAAGTTTAGGAAAGCTGACAAGGTTTCTCAAGTGTGGAAAAGTTTGGGAACATTTTTTTTTTTTAAGTTTCGGAAATTTTGGACAAAAACTGACTAGAGTTGGGGGGGGGGAGGGTACAAACGGAAATGATTAATTTAATTAAATATTTCTTGACAAGTCTAAATGAGCCCTGACCTTTTTAGAAGGTCAAGGGTTACCGTGATCTTGAAATTCCGGTTTATTTCCGGCAACACTCTGTAAAATGATCTTTTCGCCTTTTGCTGGTGTTTAACAATTTATTTCAACCTCGTCGTCCAGTTCTGGTCTTTTAGAAATATACAAAGGCTACAATATTAGTCTATGAGGAATATTAAAAGTGGGTATACGATTATTACTAGTCGACGGCGATGACGTGTTAGTAGCTTTAAGTTAAATTTAGCTTGCTTTAGAAAATACATAAGGCATTAAACTCTAATTTAGAACCCAATAACAACCTGTTGGAATGCTCAGATAAACATAAAGACAAAAACACTTTCCTTATTCCTTATGCGAGAACAAATGCAAATAAGTACTTTTTCTTCCCGAGTGGCATTTGGGCATGGAATGGGTTGCCCGAGCAAACCAGGAAAACCAGTAACTCTACATCATTTAAAACATTAATAAAGATGCACGACTAGACTCGGACCACAGATGAGCGTAGGACGCAATAATCTTCTTCATAGAAGGAGCGTCTGTAATAGGCTATATAAGATATGATAAGTTAAGAGTCAAGGGTTGCGGTTCTTGCCTATCAAAAAACATGATCTATAGATACACAAAGACACAAAACGAACATTCTTTTGCATCAAGCAATGGGTTTGGAGATAAAAATAGTTGATTCATCACGTCTGACGTTCACAATCCATCGTTTTCCTTCGGCAACATCTTTTGGAATTGAAATAAAATTTCTTACTCGCAGTACAACCAGTAGCGCAGCACAAAGACATGTTTTGTTAGTAAATGAACGAATAGTGTCGGTAGGCTACAATATGAACTTTTAGGTTCACCATGCATGCATAATCATTAAGACTTGTCAATATTCTTAAAGTAAATTCACGTTTGAATGGTAATTTTAGGATTTAGTTTCTCTTAAAATGGACTTCAGTTTAGAAATTTAAATAAAAATATATATCATTTGATCGAAATGGATATGAAACCTAAAATGTACATAATTATTTTTTTTTTATATTTTTTTATATTTTTTTTTGTAACAAGAAAAGCACTGCTTCCATTTTGTGTTTCGTGTTGGTATGACTTAGGCCTATACATTATTTTTTTTTATTAAGAATACATAAAATCAATAAAGTCTGTTTAAATTCTAGGGCCGAATCAATTTTTTTGTTTCTTTCGGTGAATTAACTGCTGCAGCCTACTTATTAAAGTCTTAACGTATAATAAACGTTGAAATGAAATTAATTGGAAACACAGCTAAGTTTTTAGGACTACAGCTTATCACGTCAGAACATTGCAACATAAGAGGAATACTGGGGATCTGAAACATCAGATTTTAGGTACACGGGAAACACAGTTTTGTACTTAAGTCAGGTTTGTTAGGAATATTTCAAACATGGCATTACTCGTGGGCATTTTACAAAAAGGTCGACATTAAACCTACTTAGAAATTCTGTTGCACATGTCCACGTTATTCTGAAAAGACTACAGTAGTCAATGAACATTTCGTCTTTTGATCAGCAGACGACCGCTCTCTTTCAGATAAGCACATTAATTGTCCATGAAATATTAACCACCATCTTTATTTTCTTATTGTATACATTAAGAAGCTCCTTATATAAAGAAGATTATTGGCTCCATGCACATCTATGGTTTGAGATTACTCCCGCATTTCTGTTAGTGTTTTAAATGATGTTAAGTTATTGGTTCTCCTGATTTGTTCAGGTAACCCATTCCATGCCCAGTTGCCACTCATTGCCATCTTTTTTAAAGTTCTGTTACGGCTGTGTTATTAATAGGCCAATAGGTTTGCTCATTGTTCCTAATACAATAAATGGATATGACTAGTTTATTTATGAGTACACTACATTATTATACATGAGAGTTCTCTGTGTTGTTGTACGCATGGTCTCAATACAAAGTTATAAAGCCATACACACACAACTAACCTTATTGTTTTTGCCTTTCCACCCTGTATACATTGGAATCTATTTCCCACCCAGTTCATAAAGACAAGCTCTATAATTACTTTAAAAAAGAACTTGAAAACACATTATTTTAATATTTATTGTCGTTAAACATTAGACCCCTACTGTTTTACTTGTATATTGGGCTGGTTTAAATCTACATTTATTTGCTTTGTCCTATGTTCGTAAAGTTTTGAGATTATTTATCAGCTTTATATCCTTTTTGGCCTAGAGAATCAGAATTATATCCGTGTTCTTGCTTGTTTTTTTTTTGCTTAATGTTAAATGCGCTCCGAGCTTTCATTATGTTTGTTGACAGCGCTACACAAATAGAATTAGTATTATTATTATAATTATTATTATCATTTCTTAGATCAACAATAACAGTTCTTAGATCAACAATAACAGCTCTATCTGTATTGGTATTGTTTATTTACCGTTTTGCTCAATAAGCAACACTTTCCTTTTTTTTAAAAACCTAAATGTCAAGAATATAAACCTATAGGCTAACTAGGCTATAACTTACCTTTACATTTACCACCAGTTTTCCACGTGAATTGCGCATCTAACTCCTAGTTTAATATTTCACTTATAATTTCACAACTGCAACTCTAGATCAAGTTTTGTCGATTTATACTTTAGACAGAGAGATTCGTCTGATAATATCACGACTCATCTCAGCAAAACACTTGGCTCAAATATGACTCGCAGTTGGCATTTTTTGTACTTGTGCTCAACAGCCTACTCAATACTCGCACATGGGTCTCCCTTACCGCGTAATAGCCGAGCTGTTCCAGCATTGGCAGTTGACAGACGCGAATCTGAGAATACATAATTTGATCTATAGCGTTATGCTGGCTGTGGCACGTTGGATAGATTTTCTTTCTTTGTATTTTGATATAAGCAGGAAATATAACGTAGGCTAGATCTATAATAATAAGAATCTTAGGCCTACGTATTATTGCGAAGGAAATTTGTTGTACAATTGTGCAATACGTAGAGATTAAGACATCAAAGTATTGAAATGAATCATTTCATATAATATGCTACTTACATAAATTACAACCAATATAGTAGGCCTACATTGAATGCCCCTCCCCCCCCCCCGCCCTTTTCTCTTGATAGTTCTACATTGGAACTAGATATGTAGGCCTAATGTCATATATAATAATATACACAAGTATTTGATGTGGTGGTAATTTATATGGTACGCCTTCCCTTGCTATCACATTTTAGCATGTTTAGCCTACTGCTCATGTTTGATCATGTATTTTTGTGTATATATTTATGTTGTTGTAAAACCAGCATTTGTGTACCGTTCATTACTGGACTATATTTAAGGAGAAAGATAATTATTATAATTGACACTACATGCGAAGGGCTTGACATAGGGCGAGATGTCTGAAAGAAGTCCAATTCATATCTAGGAACAGTCTTATTTATGTATTTGAAAAGTTCATTTCATGTATAGAAACAATCCCATTCGTAGGCCTACATAAAAAAGATAGGCCAACCATTTTAACTTCTCAACACTGAAAGTCTATTTGAAAAATTGAATGGTCTATTTCGCTTAAAGGAACAGTTTAACTACACGAATTCGGGCCATTGTATATTTCTTTTAAGTATTCTAACTCACGCTGAATGCACTCCCCCACCCAACCCTTTCCATCTCTTCTTCCTCGTCGTAGTTGAGTTGAGCTCAATAAAGCTACTTTAGGAAAACAATTCACGTAGTCGATAGTAAACAGAGCGAACTAGCCGATAATTAACTCACTAACCCGAGGCGGTCAACGTTTCTAGCTTCGTTTGTTGATATCATCATTCAACTACGTCAACGATTGCTCGGTGGAAACTGACCCAGCGTTTGTCTGCCCCCGCCCTCCTCCCACCATGTAAACACAACACTATATTGTAGCCAACTGATTGAATACTTATAATAACAATGAGTAGTGAACATAAAAGTTGTAGTAGGCGCCTATTTCTTCGGTTGACCTTAGATTATGAGTAGTCAACATAGTGTTGTCTCTATCTGCAGTTGACCCATATATTGTCATGAGGCAACATAAAGTTATATTATCATTATATATACCGTAATATATACCGTAGTTTTTTTTAGTAGTCATCATGAAGATGTATATTTCGACGGATGACCTGAGCTATGTCCACGCTTGTGGCTCCTTATTACAATGTCGTGCCATCCAGCGAACAAATGTATGCTTATTAACCCTAGCTTCAATGCTCGGTATGAAGTCTGAAAGAAAACACAAGAACTTAAATTTTGAACTTTCCCTGCTAAAAAAAAAAACATGCGCATTTCCCAATGTTTCTTTTTTTTTTCTTTTTTTTTTTAAAATAAATTTCTCATTAATTTTCCGAAAGTACTTTTGGAGATATGAATAGCGGCATGAGTGGTCGGACTTGTAAGCATATTCATCATCTCCCCTGCCTATGGGTTCTCTCCCTTGTATTTGTGACATACTTTGTCTGGTTAGTGCTTTGGTAGATGAATGAAGAAGCGGAACGTAATTAAAGAAATATCTGGTTGGTATTGTTGGTAAGCTGATTACACCGTGAATGTGGGCTTCAAGAAAAAAATTATTTTACTTTTATCAATAATGTTTGTTTTTTTGTTGTTCATTTTACATGCTACAAAGAAGATAGTACTTTTACCTTGTGAATATGAATGATTGATTTCCCCTTGTTAAAGCCTGGATAGTGGACAGGAATGTTTAAACTTAAGTTTTATTCTTTCTTTATAGTAAGCTTCCCCTTTTATGCTATGTTGATCCACAGGGTGTTAGCGAGTCTATATGCCTACAAAAGTATACAATATAATTGTGTGGCCAGTACAAATCCGCCTTTACTTTCCATCTAGCCAGTGTCAGGTTTCCAAGAGCTAGGAAGACCCAGGGACAACCCTCTAACCTCCAATAATTCTGGCCCTGTTTCACCTGGGTTTAAACCAAAGACCTTCATAATGACCAGGCAATGGGTTCACCACTGGACCACCATGTTCCATGTTCACCAATGGACCACCATGTTCCATGTTCACCACTGGACCACCATGTTCCATGTTCACCAATGGACCACCATGTTCCATGTTCACCACTGGACCACCATGTTCCATGTTCACCACTGGACCACCATGTTCCATGTTCACCACTGGACCACCATGTTCCATGTTCACCACTGGACCACCATGTTCACCACTGGACCACCATGTTCCATGTTCACCACTGGACCACCATGTTCCATGTTCACCACTGGACCACCATGTTCCATGTTCACCACTGGACCACCATGTTCCATGTTCACCACTGGACCACCATGTTCCATGTTCACCACTGGACCACCATGTTCCATGTTCACCACTGGACCACCATGTTCCATGTTCACCACTGGACCACCATGTTCCATGTTCACCACTGGACCACCATGTTCCATGTTCACCACTGGACCACCATGTTCCATGTTCACCACTGGACCACCATGTTCCATGTTCACCACTGGACCACCATGTTCCATGTTCACCACTGGACCACCATGTTCCATGTTCACCACTGGACCACCATGTTCCATGTTCACCACTGGACCACCATGTTCCATGTTCACCACTGGGCCACCATGTTCCATGTTCACCACAGGGCCACCATGTTCCATGTTCACCACTGGGCCACCATGTTCCATGTTCACCACTGGGCCACCATGTTCCATGTTCACCACTGGGCCACCATGTTCCATGTTCACCACTGGACCACCATGTTCCATGTTCACCACTGGACCACCATGTTCCATGTTCACCACTGGACCACCATGTTCCATGTTCACCACTGGGCCACCATGTTCCATGTTCACCACTGGGCCACCATGTTCCATGTTCACCACTGGGCCACCATGTTCCATGTTCACCACTGGGCCACCATGTTCCATGTTCACCACTGGGCCACCATGTTCCATGTTCACCACTGGACCACCATGTTCCATGTTCACCACTGGGCCACCATGTTCCATGTTCACCACTGGGCCACCATGTTCCATGTTCACCACTGGGCCACCATGTTCCATGTTCACCACTGGGCCACCATGTTCCATGTTCACCACTGGGCCACCATGTTCCATGTTCACCACTGGGCCACCATGTTCCATGTTCACCACTGGGCCACCATGTTCCATGTTCACCACTGGGCCACCATGTTCCATGTTCACCACTGGGCCACCATGTTCCATGTTCACCACTGGACCACCATGTTCCATGTTCACCACTGGACCACCATGTTCCATGTTCACCACTGGACCACCATGTTCCATGTTCACCACTGGACCACCATGTTCCCATATTGTTTATCTTGCTGTTTGAATTCTGAATGAAGGGTGTTGTGCCTACTCTTTGGCATTTGGTGATATCTTAACTTAAGCCCTCCCCCTTCCTTTTTTGTTCAACTAAAACTTTCTTTTTCATTTTAAACTTAACTTATTCTATTACTGTACTTTTAACATCATCCCATCTTTAAAAGCTTTAAGACAGACTCAATACGTTATTGATAGAAGAAAAGGCATTAAACTCTAATTTGGAAATACAACCCAATAACAACCTGTTGCAGTGCTCAGATAAACATAAGGACAAAAACACTTTCATTATCCCTTATGCGGAAACCAAACCCACATAAGTACTCTTTCTTCCTGAGTGGAATTTGGGAGTGGAATGGGTTACCTGAACAAACCAGGAAAACCAGTAACTCTACATCATTTAAAACATTAATAAAAGATGCAAGACTAGACTGGGGCCGCTGATGAGCGTAGGACACAAAATCTTCTTTATAGAAGGAGCGTCTGTAATATATAAGATAAGAAATCATCACACACCTGTGACAGGGAACTGTATATTTTATTTCTGTGCTATTCCTCCCCACAGGTGATGATACTGCTGGAGAAAACCAATGCAGACTGGTGGCAGGTGAGGAAGTCTGACGCCACAGAAGGCTTTGTGCCTGCGAACTACGTCAAGGAAGTGGAGCCCAAGGTTGTGTCCAAGACCACGAAGAAGCCTGTGATGGTGCCAGAAAAGGTCAAGGTCAGGAAGACAGTCATGAAGAAAGAAGTGGTTAAGAAGAAGAAGAAGTCCAATAAACTCAGGAGAGCTCCATCAGGTAATAACTATTCTACCTGTGGTCATTTCCAATAGGTAATAAAAAATAGTTTACCTGTGGTCATTTCCAATAGGTAATAAAAAATAGTTTACCTGTGGTCATTTCCAATAGGTAATAGAAGTTCTACATGTGGTCATTTCCAATAGGTAATAAAAAGACTACATGTGGTCATTTCTAATAGGTAATAGAAATTCTACATGTGGGGTCATTTCCAATAGGTAATAAAAAGACTACATGTGGTCATTTCTAATAGGTAATAGAAATTCTACATGTGGGGTCATTTCCAATAGGTAATAAAAAGACTACATGTGGTCATTTCTAATAGGTAATAGAAATTCTACATGTAAGGTCATTTCCAATAGGTAATAAAAAGTCTGCATGTGGTCATTTCCAATAGGTAATAAATGTTCCACTTGTGTTCAGCTCTATAAGTTATAAGGTTATAAATATTCCACATTAGGTCAGTCCTGACAGGTATATAATGTTCTTCTACCCGTGCCAAACATTAGATTAAAAACATGTTTTTATTGTGTGATGTTCAACTAGAATTACCTCTAATCTCAAATGTCTTTGATTTCAGTTCGCTCCAAAGGTAACTTACATTTTGATAAAGATAATGTGGAAACAAGACAGAGAGCACTCTCCCTCCAATACTCCAAACTTGGAAAACTTTCTCAGGTAATCAATCTTGTGTTACATTTAAATAAAATGGTCCTATTGTTTTCATGAGGTCAATATAACAATGTGATATCATCACATACTACCTTCTTTCTCTTAGCTGACCTCTTTGTTAAAGAAAAAACAATTTGTAATATTTTTCACCCTTAATGAAATAGTTTTTATATATGAATTCTAAGCCATTAAAACATTGATTGCTTTGTCGCAGTAATATAGATATATAAAAAAAACGTACTGTCAGAATTTTAATTATCAGAATAATTCAAATTCTTAATACAGTGACGATGTAGAAAAAATTGAGGTATGTGCTTTTTCTAACACAGAATGAAAAATTTACCAAACAATTTTTTATTGGATTTGCTGTAGCATAGAGTAGATAGATATTAATAACTTGTCTAGCTAACTAGAGTTGAATTACTTTTATAAAATGTATTTCTCTTGAGACCAATACTGTCCTTGTCTTCAGGCACGCAAGATAAGTTTGGAAGATGCTGTCAAACTGTTCAACTTCTTCAGCGAGTGCAATGAGTTTGAGTCTTGGATGAAGGACAAAGTAAGTTGTGTTCAATGTATAGGTATATAGTAAACATGTCACTGTTATAGCCATTGACTGAAGATAACAGCTAATAAAACAGTGTTTACAAAGCAGGTCACTTAACTGATTTATAGTTTTGGAAACTTGTGTAGTTGGAACAATTTATATGTCTCAAATAGACTTAGCTAAGTAGCAATTGAAAGCATTTTTACAGTGTTTATGTATAGGAAGTGTGCTTTTTTCTGGAAACTTATTTAGGCCAAAATTTGTTTAGATTATTGATTTAGTTTTGTCCAGCAGGCCTTGAAATTGTGATCACTGTACCATGATAAAAATTCAATGTAGGAGAAAAACAGTAAATTACACTGTCAAAAGAGCATATTTTTGAAAAGTGATAAAGTGCTTGTGATAGATCTATTACAATAATCTGTACGAAAGTTATTTTCGTTTAAATCATTTAAAAACTAAGGACAAAATTGCTACATTATAAACCTCATATTATGAAATGAATAATTCTAGTAATTTGAAAGGCAGCATTCACTAATGAAATGATTGATATAATAGGAAGTTCTACTGAACAGTAAAGAAAGTCTAGCAGAAGACATGGAGGCAGTGAAAAAGAAATATGAGGTAAGCTGGTGAATTGTGCTGGCCACACAATTACTGTGGATGTCATGGCCCTTTGCTGTACACATACTTCACCTTTTAAATAAAGAAAATATCTTAAAGAAAATAGGTAGCAGTTATTTTTGTTAAAGAAATATTTTTTTTTTAAACTGACAAATAGTAAATTTTGCAAAACAACTTGAAGTAAAATTGAATACTGTCTGTTTCAGAACTTACTCACCAGTTTAGCCGCCAACAAAGGACGTCTGGACGGTATCAACCAGTTGGCAGACTCCATTATTAAAGCTGGCAGCTCTCAGAAAACAAAAGTTCAACAAAGACAGAAAGAAATTAATGACAGGTATTAGACAAATTAATGTCGACAATACATTTTAGCATTTGTTGCAAAATCTAAACACACATTTAATTTAGCCAAGTCTTGGTGCTCAAATCATTGAATGGTCTCTACTTTGATTTTCTTACAGATGGGACAAATTAAATAAACTGAAGATGGAGAAGGAAAAGAATTTGAAGGGAGCTTCCAGGTAAATAATATTTACAGAGGAATGGTTGTCCTTACAGAAATTATGGATAGGCTCAAGAATTATTAGCCATTCTTTGTTTCATGGGAAACAATTTTCTAGTGGTAGTGGCTTGTCCTACCATTATTCTATATGTCTTGAGTTCACGTCCTATAAAGATCTAGTTTTTTCTCAGAGTATTAGAAGTTTATTCCTGGATGTTATCAGCTCTAATGGCACACATTTATACAGTGACCAATAAATTTGTTAACTTTTTTTGTTGACCAGTCCTAAAGACCTTCAATATTTGCAATAGAAGTTTAATTTCTTTTTCTATGTTTTCTTTACTAAAGTTCTCATGATATACAGTGCTCAGCATACTAAAGGTCTCAGGTTTAAATCCTGGTGAAAGCTCAAATTTGTTCCCGGGCCAGGAGATTGTCCCTGAATCTATCCGACTCTGTGTGGTATCTGACATTTGTTGGGGCAAAGTAAATGTGGCCAGGCAGTGTGTTGGCCAAACAATCCCCTAGTATGCCATGGCCACAGTGACGCTGCTTTGCAGGTCCTTCAGATCAAATTGGTCTGATGAGGTTACTTTACTTTTGCTAAAGTTCTCAAGGTCTTTTTTGTAATCATCTATGTATCATTATAGATGTATGTTCAATATGTCAATTACATCCATTTTAAAACCTTTTGTTTAACGGAATTGTGATAAAAGTATTCTAAGCTATACAGGAAGGCTCTCATTGATGACTCAGCTAGTCAACTTATCTATATGCTGTTTCTCTTTCCTTGAATCCTGCAGCATTGAGATGTACAAATCTATCTGTGATGAGCTGCTTGAATGGATCAAAGAGAAGAAGAATGCCTTGGCCCATGACAATGTCCCTAGTGACCTGAAGGGAATCCAAGCCTTGCAGAGGAAACATGCTGTATGTTACATTATTTGTTACATTAGTGATACAGGGTCCTTAAAGCTTTTGACTTGATTTTTTAAGTTTAGGAAAGCTGGGAAATATGACTACGGTTTGGGAAAATGTGTCAATTTTACAAAAAAAAAGGAGAAAAGAACATGAAAAATACTTTACAAAATTTTTGTTATTAAAGTGAATAGACATGTAGTGAAATTGTAAATTCATGAATAAACATCTTATCATGTTGTTTTCCTAAGTACTTAAAAAACAACTTCAAAATTTTTAGTTGAATTACCTAGACATGCTGCTAGTTAACATTAAGAAAGTTTACACATGCCAGTAAAAAAATTGGTTTATGAATATTTTTTAAAGTTTGTGAATTTTAAAATGATTTTAGAGTAAGTACCTTGTGAAAGATGTGTTTGATATATTTAATTAGCTATTATTCCTCATATTTACACTCCTGTTTGTAAGTGGCACTAATTATTGGTACATTTGTTGTTTTATTTCCAGCAACTTGAAAGAGAGCTAATGCCCATGGAAGAAAAAATGAATCGCATGAATTTCTTGGCTGATACGTATGTTTCTTATATTTACTCCTTCAAAACATTTCGGTTTTATTGAGCTTAAGTTTCTAATGTTTTTTGTGTGTATACATTGCATTGTTTCATTCTTAGCAATGATAAAATTTCATCAGTTTAGAATTTTTATTTTAGACACCATTAGTACAGTAGGAAATGACAATTGTGCCCTTTTATACCCCTTGTCAGAGTAAGGTCAGCATATCCTGATGAGAAAGGTTATGTCGACCAGAGGCAGAAAGACGTACAAGGACAGTGGGGATCATTAAAGGTGAGATGAAATTAGACAGGTGATCTAAAAGATCAGCAATATTTTATTGTAAGATACAGGTTTGATAGTACTTTAAATTAGATATATACATGTTACTACTCTGTTACCTTTAGCCATACTTTCCCCCTGACACTAAAGATTGGTATATGAAATGAAATATATGGAATGTCTGCATCAATTGTTTCATTAAAAAACTAAATAACATCAATAAGGAAACCAATAACTGTAGTCAAAATTTGTGCAGGTTTTGATATGTTATTATTTCTCATTGTATAGGATCAAGCAGGCTCCCGTAAAGATATTCTAGGAGATGCCAATGATCAGCAAAGATTCCATGAAGATGCTAAAGATTTGGTAAGTTGTTTCATAACATTTTACTTGGTACTTTTATTCCCAAACACACACATGTTTTTGCTTGATAAACTTGTGCAGTACAAATGTAAACTATGAAAGAAATAGTTTTCTTTTTGTTCTTGTCTATGTTTTTTAAATATAAAAAAAAATGAGATAATTTCATTTAATTATCATTACTTAATATAATAAAATATACAAAGTGCAAAATTTCTATATTTATGCATATAGAAATTCTTTAATATAAAATCAAAAGATTGCTATGGGATATATAGACCTAATGCATCAAAAATTCTTGCTTATGTTATAATAAATTTTGTTTCTTTATTTATAAGTAAATAAAAAAAATATGCATACTTTTGGTATTAGCCTACACCAGTCTTGGCACCCAAACTCGACAAAAAAACAAAACAAATGTTATAGTAATATTGCTGACATTTTATTTGAATTCGAATATGGAAACATATGTGTTTCTGGAATAAATAAAAACAAGACTGACAACACATTCTGACTGTTCTATGTTTACCACCAACTTAGTGGTGTAACAAATGTCATTTCAATGTTTATTTTCCAGCTGACATGGGCCAGTGGTGTAAAGAGAGCTTTAGCAAGTGCCGAGAAGCCCCACGATACAAAGAGTGCAGAGGAAATGTTAAAGATTCATGCTGAAGTCTTGGATGATATCAAAGCTCATAAAGACAAGTAGGAACTTTTTTTTTGTATAGTCTACTCAAAAATAAAAATAAGAGATATATTTTTAATATAAAACTCAAATGCTGATTATGTGTTATTAAGAAAAAAAAATGTATGCATAAAATGAAGCTTAATTTTTTTTTATTGAAACTAGGATTAAGGCAACCTGTGAGCTGGGTAAAGGAATTCTGGCAAAGAATCCAAATGCTAAAGATGTGCAAGAGAAAGTGAAGAAATTGGAAGAAGAGGAGAAAGCAATCAATCAATTATGGGTAGCCAGAAAGAAAGATTTACAAGATGCTTATAATTTACAGGTGAAGCAATTTCTTTCCATTCAGATGTTCTGGTTTAATTTGGACTTAGTGTAGCTTGATACAAATGTTGATAATGCTTACACTCTGTCATTCTAGATACAGTCATACATTATAAGACGTGGCAAAGAATTGTTTTTCCCATTATTCATAATGTGTGCATTCATACAATAGGTGTTCAACCGAGAAGCTGACCAGATAGATGCTGTGACCAGTGGTCATGAAGCTTTCCTGGACTTTGATGATACAGGGGTAAGAAAAAACATTTCTGCGACAAATTTGTGCTTACTGAAATAATTTAGAATACTTACAGTTTTTGAAAGAACAATTTCTATCTAATGTAATTGCCTTCAAAATGTATACAACAAACTATTTGTATGTTTATTTTTGTTTCATCGTTCCAACAGAACACAGTGGATGGTGTTGAGGGGCTGTACAGACGTCATGCTGACTTTGAGAAAAAATTAAAAGCCCAGGATGAAAAAGTGAAAGCTCTGAATGAATTGGCAGATAAACTGGTAGCTGAGAAACACCCTGACAGTGACAGGTACGTTTTTTTCTTTTCTGAATTAACCGCAAATTGTTTCACTCATTCCTTACTTTAAGATGATAATTATTCTATTCATTGTAGTGTTATTGTTGTTGAATCCATGCTGCTGAATAATGATGAACTATACAAAACTGACTATGGGGCACGGTCGCCAAGTGGCAGAACATTCAGCTGGCGTTCTACAGGTCCTGGGTTTGAATCTTGGTGAAGGCTAGGATTTGTTCCCGGGTCTGGAGGGTGTTTCTGAGTCTACCCATGGGTACCCGACTTTAGTTGGGGTAAAGTAAAGGTTGCTGGGCATTATGCTGACCACACAATTACTGGGGATCTGACGGTATACTACTTTTACCTATACAAAACTAATGCTGTCAGAGCTTCACAGTTTTTGTCTATTTCATGTATATAGATTTTAGCTTATTGTATAAAATGGTTATGGGCTTGTGAATAATTTCATTACTTTTTTTTTCAGGATTGACAAACGTCGCAAGCAAGTCTTGGAGAGAAGACAAAAAGTGAAAGACAGAGCAGCAGAGAGACACCAAGCCCTTCTTGCATCCCAGGCTTTCCAGAAATTTAAACGTGATGCAAATGAGGTTTGTTTTTATAAATGATAAAAGAATGACATTCTTGTTTTTCAAAGTGATTTTCTCTAGTTTGAATTTTTAGTTCCTTTCTAAAGAAAAAAAACAACTTTGTTTGAATCAATACAGTAACATCTTGCTTTGTTTTATCCAGTTATCTGATTGGATCAAGGAAAAGATGAAAACTGCTACAGATGAATCTTACAGAGATTTGAGCAATTTGATGGCCAAACTTCAGAAACATGCAGCTTTTGAAGCAGAATTGAAAGCTAATAATGAAAGACTCAAAGGCATCAATAAGGTATTTGTTTGTATAAGTATCCAATACTTGTATTCTATAATCATCAGAACATTATAGAACATTTGTAATAGTTACTTCTTATATTACAAATAAAAAGATATTAAAATGTACATATTTGGAATTGAAGGTTTTTTTTTAAAACTGCACAAATCATAATGCTCTTCCTGCTGCAAACTGCATAACTTTTTTATTTCAAGAACTGTTGTTAACTCATTGAGACCCAATTATCAATTTTAAAAAAAATATTTTGATAGGTAATTTATTTTTGTTCAATCTCATATATTCTACAAATGGTGGAAACAAATATAGGCTTAGTTACATATAAGAACTGTTTGAAGGAAATGGTCAAATGGGCCAGTCAATGTTCATACACTCTGGCTCAATAATTTCTTATTTTCATGTAATACACTAGACTGGTGATGGGATGATTGCTGAAAAGCATCCAAAGTCTCCTGAAGTGAAGAAAATTGTGGACAACCTGAACAAGCAATGGTCAGAATTGAATGACAAAGCTCAGGATAAAGGCACCAAACTAAGACAAGCTTCAGCCCAGCACACACTCAACCAGGCTTTGGAGAGTGCACAGGTCAGTACAATTTGTTTTTTTTTACTTCATTACCTTTACAGAGGGAGGCTGGGCATTGTGCTGGCAACACAGTCTCCCTAGTGTGCCGTGGGCACAGAAACGGGTGAGCGCTACTTCACAGGTCCTATGTATCAATTTGGTCCAACAGAATTACTTTATTATAATTACCTTTATAGAACCTGATATTTTGTCTGCTTAAATAAAATATTTGTAAACTTTACCTTTAGCCACACAAAAAAAAAAGAAAAATTGTTCATGTTGTATTTGACAAACTGTAAGTTTAAGATCGGTATGTATAAAGTAAATCATTTCAGTATTTCATTAAGCAAATTATTATATATATATATATATATATGTTAAATGTTTCCATAGGCAAAACTGGATGAGATGCAGAAATCAAATTCCAACACTGATCTAGGCTCAGACTTGCGAGGTGTCAAACAACTACTTAAGAAACATCAGGTAGGCCTATATATTTTTATAGGTTAATAGTGTTGGATTAATTATATTTAGAACATATTTATTTTCTCTTCTCTCTCTCTCTTCGGCATCCTTCCGTTTCTTTTAAACTATGTTTATTCTATTTAGGGAATTTCCTGTACTTTGTTGACTACAATACTCCACTATCTTAAGAAATGAAAATATAAATAATGTCTTAACATTTTCAAATTGTATAAGAATGTAATGTATGATAAAGAGTGAATAAATAATATTTATCATTGCAGAATTTGGAGAATGATCTGGCAACTCTTTCTGAAACTATTCAAGATATTATCCAACAAGGAAAACAAATGGCAGATTCTGGACATTTCAACTCTGGAGATATTAAATCAGCAGTTGATGAGTTTAACAGAAGGTCAGCCCAGTCTCAAACATTGTATTTTTTTGTAATGCTTTAGTAAACAACTAATTTATGCAAAAATCATTAAAACTTATTCCAGTAGTTCAACCCACCGTTATTATTTGTTTGTTTTTAAGATATAATGTTTTTTTCCACCTTAGGTTTGAGAGACTGAAGCCAGCTGTGGCCCTGAGGAAGTCCAAACTGGAGGAATCCTTGGAGTATCACCAGTTCTTGTTTGATGCAGACTCGGAGCTGCAGTGGATCAAGGAACACCTGCCAGCAGCTTCTTCTCACGACTATGGCAAGAACTTGGTAGATGCCCAGAAGCTACACAAAAAACATCAAGTTGGTTTCATTCTATAACTGTACATTTGTTCTTTGTATCACTGAAGATAATTCTACTCATTTAATGGAAAATGCCTCTAACACTGCAAATGTTATTGGTATATTATCAAATAATTTAGTACACCATAGAAATTATTCAGTGCTCTAAGACAATGCTTTCCTGTTGGTAATTCCGCAGGACATGGACAGGGAGATCCAAAACCATCAAGGCGCCATTGACAAAGTGACTGCTGAAGGGGAACGACTGGTCAATGCACATCACAACAATGCCAAGGCCATTCGTGACAAAAATCAAGAGCTGCAACTTGCCTGGGAGGATCTTGTGAAGAAATCAAAGAGCAGAAAGAAGAACCTGGACATCTCTCTGCAGACTCAGAGGGTTAATATTTACATTTTTTATAAAGTAGTTGAAAAGTTGGTTTTGAGATTAGACATTCTTACTTAAGTTTGGTAAAAACTGTTTCTAGTTGTTTAGTCTATACATGATTTTTATTTGACTACAATGTTTTATTGCACATAAATTTAGGTTTTTAATTGTTTAGAACAAAGTATTCAGATTGCTTCAATACTTGATGCTCATTAACAACAGAATGCACAGTTGTGGTAATTATACATTGTTGTTTTTCCTCCCAGTATTTCTCTGAAGTGTCTGAGGTGGATGCTTGGATCAATGACAAAATGGCTCTAGTGACAAGCGAAGATTTTGGCAAAGATGAAAGCGCCGCTGATAAACTATTGGCTACTAACAATGTGAGACTCCACTGACCTATATATCTACTGTACACCTAAAATAACATATAAAAAAATCTGAGCATGACTACAATGTTTAACATTTGTTGATTTAATTGACAGGTTCTTGAAACAGATATCCAGACATATCAGAATATTGTGAATGGACTTGCAAAAGAATCAAACAGGCTGTTCAAACTGGGATATTCTGATCCTCAATCTATCAGAAAAGCACAGGTAATTTATTTTTCATTATGAAATAGTCTAAGCATAATTCAGTCATAGAGAAGTATGGACATGTTAATTTCTAACCATAGATTTAATTTTTTACCATTTTTTTATTGTATTGCTTACATACCTTCACTCCTTTAGTTAGGTGTTATTGCTTATTTTTTGTCCAAACAACTAATTTATATCCCACCAATAGAAGATCAATATTGAATCACATGATTACACTAAATGCCTAGAAAATAACAAATAGACATAACTTTGAAACAAATAATGCTGTTGTAAATGCAATTTTTCTTTCTACACTAAAAATGATGTATAAAATGATATATGATTTAATAAAAAGTTTTAAAAATGTGTATGTAAACTTTGGAAATCATGGTACTAACATAAAAAAACACTCTACTTGTGCATACTCTAGGATCAACTTCAAGAAAACCTGAACAAACTGAAAAGACTTGCTGCAGAAAGATGTACAAAGTTAGAAAGATCAAAGAGACTTTATGCTTACATGAGAGAGGCAGATGAATTTGAAGACTGGATCAATGAGCAGACGCAAACTGCTTCATCAGAAGAGTATGGCCAGGATTTTGAACATCTAGAGGTGAGCCCTAGTTTAAGTAACATAAGATAGTGAACAATTAGTATAATCTTATAAATTAACCTTAGAATTACTTTGTTTTTTCAATAATTGTACAAGTACAATTAGAAATGTTAAAATCTTTTTTTCCCCTAAAACCAATTATCATTTAAAGAAAAAAATTTTTTAAGCCAGTTATCAGTTTTTTGTCTTTCATATCCAAATTGTCAATCAAATAAAACTTCCATTTCCCCCATAACCTGTGATATCACAGACAAGAAAAGCCAAAATGGCATTGTTTATACAGTATTAAAAAGCTATAACCAGGATTTTTTAAAATAAGACTAACTGTAATACTTCAAAGCAATAGATTAGTTAAAAATCAGTCTTTCCAAACCAATAAAATGGTGGGATGCATGTAAAAGAATAATCCTCCCTTAAAACTGAAAATTGATTTCAAAACTGGTTATTGCATTGAAAGCAAAAACTGAATTATCTATTACCATTTAACATCCCTAGATACAAAACATTTTGTAGGAAGCAATAACCTTTTGTATTGAAGGAGCATCTTTAATATCTAAGATAAGACAAAACATAAGTCTTTTAAGTTTTAATCAGTTTGTCTTAACTACATACCGGTATGTTGTTGTTTTCTTGTTTAGCTCCTGAGAAGCAAGTTTGATGAATTCAAACGCAAAGTGGAGGCTAGAACTGAGAGATTCAACACTTGTGATAGACTAGCCAAATATCTCATTGACGACAGAGGCCCACATACTAAAGATGTAACAGCTAGACAGGAGACCATTCAGTAATTTACGCTTTGTTGTTTATGAATAATTTCTTCTAATTGAGGTTTTATTATTCACATAAATTTACACAAGTAAATGTTACAAGTGTGGTAGTTAAGGAATGGAAAACTGTTTAGTTTATTGAATGTTATGCATGAATTAAAATACTTGAACATTTTCTTAAACCTACGTTAAAAGTCAGAAATGGAACAACCTTCTGGAACAAATCGACAACAGAGATCAGAAACTTCGTGGTGCAGGAGATATTCACAGATTTAACAAGGATGTTGAGGAAGCTTTATCAAGGATTCAGGTATTCATTTTCTTATGTATTAGTATAGGTTAAACTAATCACTGAAACAGACAATAACACATGCACAAATTATTTTATAGCTGATGGTTTATCTATTAATATAATTTTTACCTTCTATGTTATATTGTTAATTAAGCTTTTTCAGTCAGAAAACTAGTAGGGCTATAGAGTAAATTTTGATTGTTGCAGGAGAAGAGCTCAAGCATACCGGATGATGTTGGCAGAGATTTCAATTCCACCTTGACCTTCTTGAAAAAACATGAAGCCTTTGAGAATGAGTTGGTGGCTCTGGAAGGCCAGGTAGAGTCATAGTTTTTTTAAAAATGATATATGATTGAGCTTTCATCTTCATTAAAAAAGCTTGTGTATTATTTTATTTTTTACATCTTAAATATCTTCCTTAGCTTCACGTTCTCATTGATGACTCCACTCAACTTCAAGCTGCTTACCCTGGAGAAAATGCCGAGCAGATTGCCCAGCTGCAGTTAGCAGTAGAGGATGACTGGGCAGAGCTGCAAGCAAAGGCTGATGACAGAAAGGCCAAACTGTTGGCCGCTGCCGACCTGCACAAATTTCTGGCTAGTGTGAGTAGTGGATTTGTATATATTTGTGAACCAAAATATTTGTTAAAGATGCTCTTCTGGCTTACTGAGGGATAGTGTGGCCAGCAGAGTAATTCTATTTCTATTACTGTTGAGAATGAATAACAATGGACAAGTATTAAATAAATAAATAAATTTGCGACTTATATAGCGCATATCCCGTTCCCGTTGGGAACAGTTCTATGCGCTGCTGTATTAGTGTGTTCGGCTGGAATATTGAAGGTCCTGGGTTCAAATTCTGTTGAAGACTAGAGTTTCTTCCCTGGTCTGGAGGGTGCCCCTGAGTCTATCCAGCTCTGACAGGTATCAGATATTAGGTATAGCAAAGTAAAAGTTGCTGGGCAATGTGCTGGGCACACAATATTCTAGTATGCCATGGCCACAGAAATTTGTGAATGCTACTTCACCGAAACTATGGATCAAGTTGGTCAGACACGGATACTTTACTAATTTAACAGTTCAGAGCCATGATGAAATAAAGAAATCCTTACTTGATAACAATCTTCACACATACAGCAATCTAACCGTGCTACTATTGAACTATTCTTTCAGTAATATACATTTTTCTTTCACTAATAAATCCTGTTTTTGTCTTCTAGGCTCGTGACCTCCTTGGCTGGGCAAAGGAAATGGAGAGAGAGATGAAAATGGACCATAATGTTAGAGACCTAAATGGAGCGGACATGCTCAAACAGAGACATGAGGAAATAGCAGCAGAAATTGACGCAAGACAAGATACCTTTGATTCAGTTATTAATACTGGAAATGCTCTAGTTAAAGCTGATCACTATGCTAAAGATGATGTAAGTTTCATTCATGTTTTTCACTTTCATTTATGTTTGAATTAATTGAATGAAAGCCAAGAACTGGTATGTTTGTTCACAATAATACAATTTACCTTGAAGTAGTAGGATTACTGTAGAGTGTTTCTAGTCATGCAACAAAGCAATTACATAAATCTAATTGGCTTTGTGGAAATGGAAAAAAACAACTAGTGAAACAAAAAAAAAATAAACAAAACCATATACATTTTTCATAAAATCCTCACACAGTTTACTGAAATTTTTTCATAATTATGAGTTTAATGCTTTAATTTACTCTATAGTTGAAACCAATCATCAGCTTCCCCTTTTCCGCCCTCCCCTAAAAAAGAATAAGCTTAACCCTAACTATTTAATAATTAATTAATTTAATATTTGACATATTAAATCTACCACTGTTATTGATATTTATTTGTTCTGTTTTCAAGATCAAGGTCAAAGTTCATGAGGTTGAAAAAGCAAGGGACCAGCTCAAGAATACCTGGCTCAGCAGGAAAGACCTGTATGACCAAATCTATGATTTCAACGTCTTCCTTAGAGATACTGAACTGCTGAACAGAACTAGTGCAACTCAGGAGGTAAATAGACAAGTTGGCAGCAATAATACACAAGTTGGCAGCAATAATACATGCACAAAAGCTTTTCGCTGTGTCAGCTTGTAGATCCAAAGAATATATGTATAATTGTCATAAAGTAAAAAAACAATAAATGTTCTTTCACTTCTCATTCCAGGCATACTTGCAAAGTCCAGACTTTGGTGACAGTGTGGAGCAGGTTGAAGCCTTGACAAGGAAACATGAGACCTTTGAAAAGTTTTTAGAACCTCAAAAAGAAAAGGTTCAACAAATTGTCTGAGTCAAATAAGAAATTGTTTACTAAAGATATTTGTGTTACAATATATTTTTTTGGCATAGAGAACTGTTAGACAATTTTTTTTTTTTTACTGATCTAAAATCTTTCTTTTTCCAGCTGAAGAATGTTGTTGACCATGGTCAAAGATTAGTCGACGCTGACCATTTCCAGGCTAAACAAATCAAACAAAACATGTCAGAACTAACTGAGAGGTTAGTTCATTGCTACACTTTTATTTGGCACATCAAAACAAATGACAAATGTTTTCATTTTATTAAAATACTGGGTTACAACTTTTTTTTTTTAATCAGTGGAAAGATAGATAAAAACATCTCACAAGATGTAGTTAAGTAGTTAATTTGTTGTTTTTAAAAAATGATAAGCATCAAATTCATTATGTAACTTACATACATTTTTTTTCACAGACGAAAGAACATTCACAACCAATCAGTGGTCAGAAAAGGCAAACTACAGGATTCATTACTATATCAACAGTTCTGTCGAGATGAGAACGAAGTAAATACTAACGTTAACTAGATTATCATTAACTTTTCTTTTACCAACTAATAACAAACAGAGAATATGTTGTAACTATCTAGTATATTCTTTTAATAGAATGGCATATTTAGCCTCTGTATAGTGAAAGCTAAGTCTGTTGAACTAGTAGCTCAGTTGTATATGACATGTCTATTTCAGGCTGAACATTGGATAGATGAGAAATTGAAAGTTGCCTATGAGGATGACTTCAAGGATGTGACAGATCTATATGACAAGATGAAGAAACTGCAGAAGCACCAGGCATTCCACGGTGAAATTGTGGCCAACACCGACAGGATAAATGGCATCAAAGATGTAAGTTTTCATTTTGTTTATTTACCTTTACTGTTTCACTAATAAAGTCTACCAAGAGTAGACCAATCTATACATTCATTTGTCATGAGATATGGTATTCAAGTCTTGGGTTCAAATCCAGTCTGAGAGTCTTCTCAGCTTTGATGGGTTATGATATTACTTGAGGAAAAGGTAAAGGTGGATGGGCATTGTGCTGGCCACGCAACCCTGCTCTTTGCCATTGTCATGTAAACTGTTGAACTCTTTTTCCCTAGTCATCATGGTCCGAAAGAAGTAATAATTTCACATTTATTTATTTTGATAGAAATAAAAATTTAACCCAAAAATATTTTGAAAAACATAATAATTTGTTTTCGCTTTTAGCCTGTGTTAATGAATTGTACCTGGCATTGTCCTTAGGTTGGAGACATTTTGATCAAGAAAAACCACCATGCCCAAGGGGAGATAAAGCAATGCACTGCCCGCCTGATGTCTAAATGGAATGAACTGCTCAAGGCATCAGCCAATCGTGGCAAAGGTCTTGAAGAGGCCAAGGACATTCTACAGTTTATGGAACAAGTGGATAAAGTTCTGCTGTGGATTAGAGAAAAGGTATTTTTAACTTTAACAGTGTCTTATGATGCTTCAATACTTTAAATAGTACGTCAGTAAATAATTTTTTTTTAAATAAAATTTTCCAGGAATCATTAGTCCATCAGAATGATTTAGGAAGAGACTATGAACATTGCCTTGAGCTTCAAAAGAAAGCCAATGATCTTGAATCTGCTGTAAGTTATTTTGTTCATTCATCTTTTTAAAACAATTTTTCATTAAGTTATAAATCATTGATTTCATTGTTTGAAAGAATACATTAATTTTATTCTGTCAAATGTATTTGTACTCTACAGGGAATTACTGTAGATGAAAAGAGGATAAAGGATATTAATGCCTTAGCAGACAGACTGATAGCTCAGGGCAGAACTGATACAATGCAAGTGAAAGAAAAGAGATCTGACATGAACCGAAAGTATGTATATTTGTTCATTTTTATTAAATACATTTTATGGGGCATGGTGGCCGAGCGGCGGCGCATTTGACTGAAATACAGAAAGTCTTGGGCTTGAATCCTGGTGAAGGCTAGGAATTTTTCCTGGACTCAAGAGTGTCCTTGAGTCTACCCAGATCTCATTGGGGTAAAGTAAGGGCATCTGGGGATTGTGCTGGCCACAAATCTCCTAGTATGCCATGGCCACTGAGACTGGTGAACGCTGCTTCACCAGCCATAATGATCAATTTTGACCAATGGGTACTTTATTGACTTCACTATTAAATATATTTCAGTCAAATGAAAAATGGCCCATGTATAAGGGATTAACACCATCTATTTGATCTACAGGTGGCAAGATCTACAAGGTGCACTGAACAGTTACAAGGCCAGATTGGCTGAAGCCCTTGAGATTCATGCGTTCATCAGGGATGTGAATGATATCAATGAGAGGATTCACGAGAAGGCCCAGCTTCTGTCCAGTGATGATCTAGGGAAAGATCTCCCAGCTGTGGAAGCTCTTCAGAGAAAGCAAGAAGAAATAGAAAGAGACATGACAGCCTTACAAAACCAGTTAGAGGTAACAAAAATATATTTTGGCTCTTTAAAGTATATCAGTTTAATAAATGAAGACAACACGGAAAAAACATCAGAGTCAGACTTTTGTAGTTTGGAGTTATTCCAATTTTAACAAAGGACTATGCCTCCTTTTTTCGATTGTACTACAGGGGTTTTTCCTTTCTAATTTTCATGTGAATCTTGTCATAATATAATTTGTTCTTGACTTCAACTATTTTTTGTTTCATTTATAAAATCTAACACCTTTGTTCTGCATAGAAAATTGAGACCCAGGCCAATAAGCTCAGCCATACATATAAGAACAGATCAAAAGAAATTGAGCAGAAGAAACAGGAGGCTGAAGACAACTGGGAAAAACTTGAAGATCTGGCAGATAACAGGCAAGATCATTGATATACACTTTTTTTTATGGCAGTTTTATGATGTGTATTTACATTTTCTCTTACTTCAGTCTAAAATGTAATTATTTACTTTTTCAGAAAAGCTAAATTGGCTGAATCTTACCAACTACAAAAATTCCTAGCTGAAGCCAGAGAACTGGTAATTGGTTGATTTTTCTTAAAATATGTCTACATGATGTTTGTTTTTAAAGTCATGTTCAGTATTGGTGTTCTGTGTGTTAACTACAAGAGTAAATATCTCTGCAGTCTGGTTGATAGAAGAAGAAAAAATCTAGTATTTAATGTAAGAAGTAATATTTCACTGTGAATTATTTCAGATCAACTGGTCTAATGATATGGTCAACAAGATGAGCGCCCAAGAACTGGCCAAAGATGTTTCAGAAGCCGAGAACATGCTCCAGATGCACAATGAAAGAAAAGTAAATATTAAATCAGACTCTGTTGTATTTACTTGTCCGTGTATCTCGTCTAATGAGTAGATTATAACACACATTCTTTTCATTCAATGTAGGCTGAAATAGAAGGACGCAAGTCTCACTTCTCCACTATTAGAGAGTCTGGAAACAATTTGATCAATGCCAAGCACTACGCCAGTGATGAAATACAGAAGATGATTAAACAATTGGACATGACCAGACTGGCCTTGTTGGGAGCCTGGGAGAAAAGAAACAACTTACTCACCCAATGTCACAATCTTCAGGTAAGTTCAAAGTTCACACACAAACTACACTCAATTGTAAATGACATTTGTTGTTTTCATTTTTAATTGAATTGTTTTTGTTTTTTTTCTTCAGATTTTCAAAGAAACAGCAGAGCAAGCTGAAGCCTGGATTGGAACAAAAGAAGCATTCCTTGCTAATGAAGACGTTGGAGTAAGTGAAGAAGTGCATATTATTTATTGTGATAACACTGTATTGCCTTACCAAAGGTCCCAGGCTCAAGTCCTGATGAAGGATTTGTTCTAGGCTCTGGAGAGTGTCCCTGAGTATACCCAGCCCTGATGGGCATTTGGGAGTAGTGGGGATAAGTAAATGCAGTTGAGCAATCTCATAGTATGCCATGGCCTTGGAAAATGGACCAATTCATCAAATTTGTCTGAAGGGATGCTTTGTTAAAGACTGCGTACAAAAGACTGCTCTCATGTTATAGTTAAATTCTAATTTTATTTTATTCTAATTCTTTGTTTGTTCCAATTGCCTTTTCTCTAGAGCTATTTCTTTCTCCTTTTCTTTTAATTCTATTTATTTCTATTTTTCTAGTTTCATTTCTTAAATTTCTTCAATAGCTGTATTGTGAAAATAATTTTAAATATGCCAATTTAAACATGAATTTTAATATGTTGTTTTGTTAACTACATTTTTATTTCTTATTTGGATACTAATAGTATTAGTAATTTTTTCACCATTCATTTTTCTGTGATTCTCCTGTACTATAGAATACTCTGTATGGTGTAGAAAGTTTGATGAAGAAACATGAAAACTTTGAAAAGACAACCAAGGCTCAAGAGGACAGAATCGAAGAGTTGAAACAGTTTGCCTCAGACTTGTGTTCAGATCACCATTATGCTGCGGATGAAATCAATGCCAGATGCCAGACTGTTCTCAACAGGAGGAAACGAATGTGGGAATCATCAGAGGCCCGCAAGAAGAAGCTTATAGAATCAAGAAACTATCAACTCTTTTTAAGAAATCTTTATGAGGTCAGTGGTGAATTTGATACTCTAACATATGGATCTTGTGGTGCTGAAACACTGTATATGGATTGGCAATTTGTTGTGTTTTTTTTTTAGCCATTTATTGGTTTGTTGTTTCTTTTTCACTTTTAATAAGATAATCTTATACTCTTATTTTTTCTCTCAGGTTTCAGCTTGGATTAATGAAAAACTGCAGGTTGCCTTGGATGAATCCTATAGAGATCCTACAAACTTACAGGCCAAACTGCAGAAGCATTCAGCTTTTGAAGCAGAACTGACAGCCAATAGGAACAGAGTCGATGCTGTTGTAGAGGTCTTTGCTTTGAAAATATTATTAACCTTTATGATGTACTGTGATTAAAAGAGTATATAGAGAATGATATAAAAGTTGTACTTTTTTAAAAAAGATATTGTTGAATCGTAGCTATTTTAGTTCTGTAAACATATCTGTGGTGTTTCAAATCATTAGGAAGGCAAAGGACTTGTAGAAGCCAAACACTATGCCAAATCTGACATTCAAAAAAGGCTTGAGGAACTTGAACTGTCCTGGCAAGCACTAATGGCAGCCAGCGCTGAGAAGAAAGACAGGCTACAAGATGCTTATCAAGCTCTTCTGTTCAACAGGTTAGTGTTTTGTCATTGTTTGTTCTAGACTTTAGGATGAATACACTATTTCTATTGAATGAATCACATACTATTTAGATAACTACACTGAGCCCATTTAAACATATTTCTGTGTTAAAACAGGGTTGTGTCAGACCTGTCTGTTTGGATAGATGAGGTAGAGAATCAATTGATGTCTGAAGACCATGGCAAGGACCTCGGCTCAGTAAACAGCCTACTCAACAAGCATCAGGTAGAAAATCCTATTTCACATTTAGCTCCCTGTGTTCCCTCTTCAAATGTGGAAATCAGCCAATTAGTTGATCACACTTTTTATTTTACAGCAATTGGAACAAGACATATCTTCCCACAAAGAGAAAGTTACTGATATCCTAGATGCTGCACAGGTTTTCAAAGAGGCTAAACATTTTATGAACAAAGAACTGCAGGCTAGTGCCCGTGAAATCTCAGAGAGGTATGTTCTACTTGAATAATGGTCCAAATCAATGATAAACAGAGTCACTAAATAAAATTCTTATGTAATGTAATTTTTCATTTCAAAATTGTTTTACAAATATTACATTGATAAGGAATACAGGAAACTGTTTTTACTTTTTAAACATCATATTAATATACTTGAGTTGTAATTCAATTTGATTCTTATTAATTGTTTACAAGGATATTATAAGTATTTATTGCTACAATTGAGTGAATCATACATTTGAGCTAAACTTGTGAATCCAACAGATACAACTCACTAGCTGAGCCTTGTCACATCAGGAGAGAAAACCTTGAGGAAGCTCGAAGAATGTATCAGTTCTTTAGAGATGTTGAAGATGAATTGGCCTGGATACAAGACAGAAGACCATTAGCTGAAACCCAGGATCTGGGCAGCTCTCTAAGTGCAGTACAGAACCTAATGAAAAAACATCAGGTACAGTTTTCATCTCTTTATATCTAGTACAAGCAGTATAAAATCAAGGTTCATATAAGTTGGGAAAGTTTGGGAAAATTGACTTGATATTTCCAGATTGGAACTGTTTTGGGAATAGTGACCTATGTTTGGGAACGTTTTGGAATTTTGCTAAAATGGACAAAGCAGCATGAATATTCATAAAAACACTTGTCTACACTAAATTGCTATTAGAGCATTGGTTTACATGTTGAAATGAAATTCCTATTTTCTATCATTTGTCTGTATACTAAGAAGTTAATCCATAATTTGTTTAATGGCATATGTATGGGTGGACATGGCATGATTGTTAATTCCTGGGTTTTGATCTTTACGAAAAATTCTATTTGTCAAGTTGGAAGGAGATGAAGCATTTGATAATATGAGTGAAACTGAAGAAGATGATGAATCAGAAACTGAGCTAGTAGACTCTGATGATTATAATGAGGATGATTATGATGAAAACAATGATAGTTATGACGATGAGGATTTTGAGCAGGTTCGATGAATGTTGATCACCAATTTGAAGCTGTTCACATTTTGACAGTTGTATCACTGGATATATTTTAAGAATTTTTCTTCACAATGTCATCATAGCAATGAATTTTGTTGTCACTTTTTCCTTTTTGATTTAGTCACATTTAGAGATTTGATTTGTTTTTCTTGTTATTGTTTTTTTTTTTAAGTTAGAAAATGTTTTTATGTATGCATCAAATTGCTTAAATGAGTAAATACATAGAACAGTATGTGACTAACTTACCTTATCTTTTGATTGTAATGAAAATACTGATGTATTATATTTATTGAATAATGTTTTATTTTATATAGTTTCTCAATGATATTATCTATCATCATTTTCTACTTATCAAGTTTCAAACAAAATATTTGTAATATTTGAAACTAAAAGAATACAAATACATTGATTTATATATTTGTAATATTTGAAACTAAAAGAATACAAATACAAATTGATTTATATATTTGTAATATTTGAAGCTAAAAGAATACAAATACAAATTGATTTATATATTTGTAATATTTGAAGCTAAAAGACTACAAATGCATTGATTTATATATTTGTAATATTTGAAACTAAAAGACTACAAACACATTGATTTATATATTTGTAATATTTGAAACTAAAAGACTACAAATACAAATTGATTTAAATATTTGTAATATTTGAAGCTAAAAGAATACAAATACATTGATTTAAATATTTGTAATATTTGAAGCTAAAAGAATACAAATTGATTTATTTTGTTGAAATCTTTGTCCAGGCTTTAGAATCTGAGATTGTGGCCCATGAGCCTCTGATAGAAACTGTAGCCAGCTCAGCACAACAAATGATTCGTGGGAAACATTTCGCCGCAGCTGAAATTCAGACACGGCTGGATACCTTACACAAAAATTTGTCTGAGCTAAAGAAGAAGACATCAGACAGAAAGAATAAACTTAAAGATGCTTTAGAAGCTCAAAAGGTTTGTATGACATTTACTATAAATGCTATAGTGGATAATTTAAAATATTTGGCATATATTTTCTATTGGTAGAAACATAATCAAAAAAGTATTAAACTTGGATATACAACCCAACCAATAAAGTTCTTAGAAAATCATAGAGATAAAAATTATTTTCATTATTAATATTAACTATGCAGGGACTAATTCATTTAAGTGCTCTTTCATTCTGAGTGGGATTCTGGCATAGAATGGGTTGCCTGATGTAGTCAGGAAAACCAACAATTTAACATCATTTACAACCTTTATCAAAATGCAAGACTAGATAAATAAAAATTACTGTTATCTGTAAAACAAATATTTTTTTTGTTCTTTACGATCAACTGTAATGATATGAAAAGAAAATACTAATCAAAATAACTTGCTGAACTTGTGTATGTATCTATTGTGTCACTAGTTTTATACTGAAGTCAGTGAGCTACAGCAGTGGATGAATGAGAAATTGCCACAGTTGACAAGCCACGATCTTGGCAAAGATGAGGAATCTGTTTTGGTAATGATTGCTTTTCAATTCTTTTAGATATTGATTATTAGATCATCCTGGTCAGCAAATAATAATGTGCTTTTCATTGTTATTGTTTTATTTTTTAACCTGATAAAAAAAAATCTTTCATATATATTTTTTTAGCTACTGACTAAAAAACTGGATGCCTTAGAAAGAGACATAGATAACTTTGCTAACAGTATTGGAGAATTATCTGCCCTGAGTAGAACTTTGACAGACAGACAACACTATGATTCTGAAAATATAAGGAAAACTCAGGTAATTATTCAGACATAGAGTATGATAAGATAAGATTAACCTGTAATGTACCAGCTGTAAAGTGTGTCTGCCTCTTTTCACCATTGACTATCTGAATGTTATCGCAGTTGAAGTTTTTTGCTTATCATGTTCATTAGGCTGATATAGAAGGGCAGTACTCAAGACTTCAAGACTTGGCCACACAGCGTAGGAAGAAACTGATAGACAGCCGTAAGTTGTTTGAGTTCTACCATGAGGCTGATGTGGTGGAGTCCTGGATAGCTGATCGAACCGTCATTGCTTCTTCTGAAGATTATGGTCAGGACTTAGAACACGTTGAGGTACTTAAAGTTAAATTAATTAACTTACAGGCATGGGGTCTAGGCTTAGAACCCTGCATTTTTTTTATATTGATGGTCTTGGGTTCAAATCCAGGGTAAGGTGGTAGGCTTCTTCCAGGTCAGGAGGGTGCTCCTCAGTCTTCCAAGCTGTACAGTATATAACTTTTCATTTGGAAAAAGTAAAGGCAGCTGGGAATTGTGGTGGCCACATATTCCTCATGTAGCCAATATGAAGAATGCAGATTAACATGTCCTGAGTGTACCCAGCAATTATAAATACACAAATTTTAGTTTGAGAAAGTCAAAGCAGCTGTGCATCGCTAGTTACTGCTTTACTAGCCGTACGGCGTGAAAAAGTTGAAAGATAGATTTTTTTAGGCCATTGTTGCACTCACAATGTGTGAAATGAAAAAAAAATTATTATATTTTTTAAATGTGAATGTTACAGGTTCTCCACCAGAGATTTGATGATTTCCTACATGACTTGAGCAACAATGAGAGCAGAGTGACCCGTGTACTTTCAACTGCCACCTCAATGATTGACAATAACCATTTTGAAACCACTCAGATCAAGGCTAAATCCAAAGCCATTGAGAAGCAGTGGGCGGAGCTTAAGGATATTTCTCAAGCTCGACAGGATGTAAGACATTTTTACTGTATTAACTCATCTAGTACCAGGCACAATTATTTCCGCCTGCTATTTTAGTCCCTTAAGCCTATGCGCTATTGTTCCTGAATACTCTGGTATCTTATTTAAATGTAAGGATGTTACCTATTACCGCGCTCTCAGTCAAAATGTTACTAGTGATAAGTCGTTATTATTTTTAAAAAAAAAAAAAATTCAATTAAAACAGAGTTTTTTTTGCAAAACTATAATTGTTGTCAAAGACAAGTGGGAAAGGATGAATATTAATTGGTTCAATAATTGCTGTGTGGATATGCAATATATAAAAAGAAAAATTTGGATGGTGATAAAAGGGTTAATATCTGTATTAGTTGATACTAAATCAATACTGATATAATAAAAACATGTTGCTTGAGCATCTAATGTCTTCTTAGGCTCTGGGTGGTGCTAAAGAAGTACACATGTATGGTCGTGACGCTGATGACACATTGGAGTGGATCCAGGAGAAAGACCTCATTGTCAGCAGTGAAGATTACGGTCATGACTTGGAGAGTAGCCAGGCTTTGATCAGTCGACATGAAGGACTGGAAGTAAGTTCTCATTATGGTCAATTACAGAGTGAAGAAATCAGAAACGTTTTGTTTTCATTTAAAAACTCATGTATTCATTTGACCCTTGTCTCTGTTGTTCCTGCCATATACACACAATAGGCCTGTCTTTTGGTTGTAATAGGCTTTTTAAAAAAGAAGCGCTTGATTGTAATAAGATTTAGTTATAAAGCTATGATTGTAATAGGATTTAGTTATAAAACAATGATTGTAATAGGATTAAGTTATAAAGCAATGATTGTAATAGGATTTAGTTATAAAGCAGTTGATTGTAATAGGATGTAGTTATAAAGCAATGATTGTAATAGGATTTAGTTATAAAGCAATGATTGTAATAGGATTTAGTTATAAAGCAATGATTGTAATAGGATTTAGTTATACAGCAATGATTGTAATAGGATCTAGCTATAAAGCAATGATTGTAATAAGATTTAGTTATAAAGCAATGATTGGAATAGGATTTAGTTAAAAAGCAATGATTGTAATATTAATTAATTATAAAACAATAATTGTAATAGGATTTGATTAAAAGCAATGATTTTAATAGGATTTAGTTATAAAGCAGTGATTGTAATAGGATTTAGATATAAAGCAGTTGATTGTAATAAGATTTAGTTATAAAGCAGTTGATGGTGTTGAATATTGTGTCAAATTTAGCCTTCCATTAGCATGTCTTGAATTCACTAAATTTTCCCATAGAAACAATGAAACAAAACCATTCTTGTAATGGTAAAGAATATTAAATAAATAAATATATTTATTTAAAAAAATAACTCTTATCTCCAGAGGGATATGGCAGCCATCAGTAACCAGGTAGAGAATATCACAAAAGAAGCTGAGCGACTCATCAGTACATTCCCTGATGCCCAGGAGCACATTGCCGCCAAACATGAAGAAATGGTTGGTGCTTGGAACAGGCTTGTGGAGAAAGCTGCCCACAGGAAAGAAAAGCTGACCCAGGCAGAGCAATTGCAGAATTACTTCAACGACTACAGGGAACTGACGTGAGTACATTGGACTATTCTTATTTCAAAAAATGAATAAAATTAAAATGTTACAAATGCATAGCCTACATAAGTGGTTCCCTGTTTTTTCCTAACTTCAGTAGGCTACCCTTTAATAAAAAGCTTTTTGTGTGATCATCGCTTCTTGTAATCTACCTATGTGATACTGTTTTGAACTAACCCCTTGTCTGCTAATGTTTATTTTGCTGATGAATGTCATTTTTGTGTAGCCTTAAGTAGACATACCAAAGATTGGGAACCACTTGTCTTTTTGCATCATTAGTGCTTCTATAACTTTTAAATCACCAACATTAAAATAATTTGTTTACTTTGATAACTTTAAATAATAATATAAACGCAATCATATTAAAAATGTTTTTTTATTTTATCTTAAATAGAACATATAAAAATATATTTTCAATCCTTTCTTTCAAGAAAATTTTATTATTTTTTTACTAATCAGTCTACATTTGTTTGTGTGTTCAGGGCTTGGATTAGTGAAATGATGGCCATTATTACGGCTGATGAACTGGCACATGACTTACCTGGAGCTGAGGCCATGATGACCCGCTACAAGGAGCACAGAGCCGAGGTGGACAGCCGCAATGACGCTTTCAAAAAGTTTCATCAGACTGTTGAGGCCTTTATAGGTCATGGTCACTTCCTGTCTGAGGAGGTAAGTTCCAAGTTCAGATTCATATGAAATGAAATAATTTTAAATTCAACATTAATATAATGAAAAAATATGTAAACTTGGTGATCAGGTATGAAGATAACACACAATATAAAACATTAGTTTCAAGTTTTTATATGTTGACAGTGTTGTTATAGGTAAATATAAAAACTATCACTGTTTCATGGACTTGTTTGAACACACAGATTAAAGAAAAGATAACTCAGCTTGACCAATCTCTGGAAGGTTTAATCAGAACAATGGAACACAGAAGAAGTCTACATGAAAAGAACCTTGAAGCACAGGTTTTTATTTTAGTCATTTTTAATATTTTCTCTTTACATTTTATTTTATGGTGTACAGATGTTACAGGGGGTAAAGTGGCTGAAAGGCAGCGTGTTAAGCTGGCGTACCTAAGGTGCTGGGTTCGAATCCTGGTGAAGGCTAGATTCTGTTCAAGGGTCTGGAGGGTGCCCCTGAGTCTACCCAGCTCTGATGGGTACCTAACTATAGTTAAGGTAAAGTAAAGGTAACTGGGCATTGTGCTGGCCACACAATCCTTTAGTATGCCATGGCCACAGAAACTGGTGAACGCTGCTACACCTGCCCCATGGATCAATTTGGTCTGACAGGATACTTAACTTTTTTTAAATATAAATTTTACAGTAAGCATTAATTTGTTTATTTAAAAATAGTCTTTGTTTTCATTAGATTGTGATTACTCAGGATTATAGTGTCAGTGTTAGGTTTATCTCATATATTGCTAATATATTCTGCCGTTTGATGATTTAATTGCAGCGACTTCGCCATGAGATTGAGCAGATTGAAGCTTGGATGAACCTCAGGGAGCCTCTCCTCAAAGGGGCCAAGTTCGGAGAGTCCATCCAGGAGGTCGAGGAGCTGATGAGAAGGCATGCAGACTTTGAGAAGACGGTGGATGCCCAGGAAGGAAGAGTGAATAATTTATGCAAAGACAAGGTGTGGAATCAACCAATCTTGTAATCCCTTCATTTAGTGGCTTAACCTGTTGTGAAACAAACAATGCACATTTCTATTTATAAATTCATGCAAAGTAGTGAATTTCTTGGCTAAAACTATTTATGTATATATCTAAGTAGTGAATTCCTTGACCTTAAACTATTTATGTATATATCTAAGTAGAGATTTCCTTGGCTAAAACTATTTATGTATATATCTAAGTAGTGAATTTCTTGGCTAAAACTATTTATGTATATATCTAAGTAGTGAATTCCTTGGCCTTAAACTATTTATGTATATATCTAAGTAGAGATTTCCTTGGCTAAAACTATTTATGTATATATCTAAGTAGTGAATTTCTTGGCTAAAACTATTTATGTATATATCAAAGTAGTGAATTTCTTGGCTAAAACTATTTATATATATATATATATCTAAGTATTGAATTCTTTGCCTAAAACTATTTATGTATATATATCTAAGTAGTGAATTCCTTGGCTAAAACTAATTATGTATTAATCTAAGTAATGAATTCCCTGGCTAAAACTATTTATGTATATATCAAAGTAGTGAATTTCTTGGCTAAAACTATATATATATATATATCTAAGTAGTGAATCCCTTGGCCAAAACTATTTATGTAAATATTTACGTAGTGAATTCCTTGGCTAAAACTATTTATGTATATATCTAAGTAGTGAATCCCTTGGCCAAAACTATTTATGTAAATATCTACGTAGTGAATTCCTTGGCTAAAACTATTTATGTATATATCTAAGTAGTGAATTCCCTGGCTAAAACTATATATGTATATATCTAAGTAGTGAATCCCTTGGCTAAAACTATTTATGTAAATATCTATGTAGTGAATTCTGTGGCTAAAACTATCTATGTATATATCTAAGTAGTGAATTCCCAGGCTAAAACTATGTATATATATATCTCTAATAAAAAGGTGGACAGAGCAGTTAAACAACAGAAACTTCTGGAACAAAAGCAACAGGTGGAAGATGAAGCCAGGAGAGAGAAAGACCGACTTGATGAATTGCGAAAGAGGGAACAAGATAGAATCCTGGATGTAAGTTTTAAGAATTTTTTCATTTCTTTTTTTTTTAAACCATAAGAAGTAGGCCAAAAAAAACAAACTTAGATCTCTTTTAATTTTGCTAAGAAGCTTTGTCCAATTTTCTTTTTTAGTTTATGAAGTAACAATAGAAAGCACTGATAGTGCAACTTAGTTATAGATAGTTTTTATTGTTTTGCCCTTAGGGTTTGCAATTTTTTTTTTCATGTAGATCAATTTTGCTTCATGTTTCTAATTCTTCTTCTTTAGAAACGGTGGTTAAATTACTATGACTTGATTCATAATAAACATACTTTACATAACTCATGGGTTTCTATTATAAACTAAAGATAACAGGAAAGAGCTCAATCCATTTCTTTCTTTACTTCATTCATTTGTTTTACATCAGGACTATAGTGCTGGGGAATGCAAGATATACATTACAAAACTTACATAATATATTAGCATTAAAGTTTGTTTTTCTAAATAACATGTCTTGTATGGTAGAAATGATATTGAACTTTTTTGCACCACTATATAGATATTTCTAAATATATTTACAGCATCTTTATGAACTAGTTTAAAATCTCCACTTCATTTTAACAAAAAAGCATGCAAAAACATTTTATCACCTCATTCTAGAAATTCCATACACAAATGTATATACTAATTGCTACAATTACCCATCCCTTTACAGGCCCAGAATAACGTACGTTCTATAGCTGTGGCTTCGTCTTACTTTTTAAAATATTTATTTAGAGTATTGTTTACATATATCTGTCTGCATATATTTATTTGTATATTCATTTTTTTTCTGGCTAGTTCAATAATGCTGAAATATATCAGAAAAGCCTAAAGTTTAATATTAAACTGTTATCAAAAGAATCAATTCTTATAGAATTAAAAATTAAAAGCTATTTCAGACATTTCTATAGCATAAAAAAAATATAGAGATATTTCAAGTGAGACTAGTTGTGTACCTGTACATTTTGTTTTGCTTGCTTCTTATAAAAGCTTAGTAGACCAAGAAAGTCAATTACCTGCTTCTTATTAACTTTAATAATTCCATTTCCCAAGCATTTGAACATTAAATGTTTTTGGTGTAATTATCCATGTTTTTTGTTTTGTTATTAAAATGTTTCCCACATTTTTTTTATTGTGCACAAAGAGTTATTTTCTCATGCACTAAAAAAAAATGGAATTTTGAATATGGTGCCCATAGAGTGTAAAATTAGATTCTAGTGTTTAGTTTGTGTTTTTTTAAATTTATTTTAACTGCTAGTAGTTCTATTGTGTGGTGAAAGGCTTGCATCTAAATACCTCATGTGGTTGTACAAATTGTTATATGTGTAATTTAACTTGGTTGATGACACACCATTTTTAATTCTAAACAAGAACATCATCATTTACAAATGAGCTTACACCTTAACACGCTAGAAAAAAATAAATCTTTTTTCTTTTTTTGTGTTATACAAATCAGTTTTTCCAAAGTCTTTCACATTTCATTTGACCTAATTAACTCCTCCACCACATTGAACAGTAAAATAACCTCATCATTTAATCTTTTAAAAAAAGGAAACCTAATTTTAATTTCTGGGAAGTTTGAAATCATCACTCGTTTTTATATTAGTGCACTTTGCTAGCATTCTAGTTTCTTAATCCAAAATGTTTTTTGAGCTCATAGCTTCTATACAGAGTAATTTATTGCTTTATATCTGATAACTACTTCAATCATTAAAATGTTCATTCAAAAAGAAATCTGCTCAATAATATTTCAGCTTATAAGGAGCAACAACATTTTATAACCAGTCTGTGGTGCTTTAACTAAATGATATATTTAGTCATTTTAAAAAGTTTAAATTTTAATTAAAATTTGTTTATCAAGATTTAAATTATAAGAAACAAAATATATTGAAAGAATATATTTTACTTAATAGATATTTATAGTTACTATAAATTTTAATAAATTAATCTTTATGTACAATAATAATTCGTCAAACCTACCAATGCTTGTCTACAATGTGAAAGCTTTTTATGCATTGATTATATTTACAAATGCTAAAATTTCTTTTTATTTTACTCTTCTAAGTCTTTTTTTGTTTTTTTATATCAATATTTTTTTCCCTTTTCTTCCAAAATAAATATATATACATTTTAAATTACTGTCTTTATTGGTAATGAAAAGAAAATAATTAAAAAGAAGTGAATCATAAAGGTTTATTATTATCACACTGTGGATGGATAGGGCTGTAATACTTCTGATGTTTCTTTCAACAGGAACGAAGAAGAGAAGATGAACAAAGGAAAGCTAAAGAATTTTTACTGCGAAGACAGAAAAGTGAAAATGATGAAGACTTCAAGAGGTATTTGTGCATTAAATATAGAACTTACAGAATGTACTGGCTTTCTCATTAAAATATACATTTAAAAAAATCTGGAGTAACTTAAAGAAAATGTCTTTGAAACACATTTTGTCAATATAATTGCATGCTGTTATAGCATCAATGTCTAGTGTAAAGAAATATAGGTGCATTAGACACAGGTATATTATCTATAACAATGTGTTATGAACAACTCTTAGATGTCATTGTTGTAGGAAGCTGATTGTATTATTTGTATGTTGATTAAAGTGCAAAAGAATCATTCTAACAGAATCTACTTCATAATCCATCTAACCAAATAATTCTGCTTGCTATCTTAAAGAAATCTTGCCTTTAAGAAGATTAGGAATGTTACTTTCAAATCACAACTATGATTATATTATGCCTACTATTTAATGATCATCTCACTGCTACAGTGGTAATATTGCGAATAACTCATTAGGCCTCCCATCAGTTACCATTATAAAGATATTTGTCTTTTTTCATTTAAGACATACAAAGACAAAGGTTAAAGGTTAGCAAACTAACAACAAAATTATTGTGTAAATAAGTTTTAAAAAAAAGGCAAATCACTCCTTCATTAAAAAAATTGAAAATTTAATTTTCACAAACTGACAGGAATAAAAAATTGTAAAAACATACATTTCCTAAAATAAATGAAAATAAAGAAAACTCCACAACAATTTCAAAAGTAGGCTGCACATGCTGATTAACATTGTGTTGTAATAAGTTTTAAAAAGTAATAAATACATACAGGATCTTAACTACAGCTCTATCTTGCTGTTGCCTCATCTCACACTCAATGCAACATTTATTAAACAGGAACGAAGACAAGCTTGATAAGTCAACAGTCAAGAAAATTATTGGTCGATCTCAGAGTATTAAGATTTCCACAAGACCAGAGAATTCAAAAACAGATGTTCAGAGAGCAGTGAGCTTCCGTACAAGAAATGAGATGCCATCTACAAGTCCAGTTTCTTTACAAAAGGCAACCAACATTCATCAGGTCAGCAGTTATCTTTGATTACTTATTAGCTTGTCATAGAAACTGATGTTTTCATATATTTCTATTTTCTAACTTTATTACCTTTTTAAAAAAAATTTCTACATTTACTAATGCTTTAAAATTAACAGGAAAATTAAATTTTTATGACATTATGAAGGGATGAGGAAAGTGATTTTGTCCTTAATGTTTATCTGAGCATTGTGACAGATTGTCTTTGTGTTGTATTTCTAAATTATAGTTTAATGCCTTGTGTATTATTACTACTTTACTCTTTGGCCATCTGTCGTCTAAGAGTTTCTAGGTTTAGTGATTCAACTATTGGTGTTTCTCTTGTCACTTTTGAATATTCACTTGTAATGAACCTACTTCAAAGCTATAAATGTCTCATTAACCACATTTAATCAAATATAAAATTATGAAAGCCTCCTCATTATTTCATGGTGCCCATGTATAAATGCAGTGGCCTTTCAGGGTCCTGTGATACGCACTTTGGGACCACTGTTCTAGAACAAATTTGAAGGTCTTTAAAGTCTTATGTTAATATGTGTTCAAATGTTTACTCTGATCAGGAAAGTATTGAGGACCAGCCTTCATCTCCAGAACCAGAGCCAGAACCTGTGTGGTCGAAGCAAACCCCTCCTTCATCTCCAGAAACAAGCAAAAAAACTGAAATAAAAGCAACACCCCCTCCTACTGTGGCAGCTAACAGACTATCTGAGATAACATTGCCTTCTCCCAGCGACACAGTCTCTCTCAACGAAGAGGACGACACCTTAGCTCCTGAGTTGCCCAACGCCCCACCCCCTCCTCCATCACAGCCTCAGCCACAACCTCGAACAATGACCCCAACTACACTCCCATCATCATATCAGAAGAAAGGGAATTTGTCCCCACCTACTAGTCCCACTGAAATCACAGCCAAACGTTCAGATATTGTGAGTTTTTATTTATTTGCCATCTCATCTTAGTCTGCTTATATGTTAGGTCAGTTAAAGCTTCATTTATTTGATTTGTCCTATTTGGTAAAGTTTTAAATCATCAATTAGCTTTTAATTTCTCAGCCTAGAAATTATATCTGTGTTCTTAGCTGTTAAATGCGCTCTAAGCTTACATTATGTTTGTCGGCAGCGGTATACAAATATTATGATTATTATTACTCATGCTGGTCGTGTTTGTAATCTCAATGTTTTCTGACAATAGTAAACATTTTTATATTTTTAACAAACATCTTATTTAAAATATAAGTAAATTTAATAAAACTGTTTTAATGTTGTAGTTTTATACCATTGGCATTGGTTTAAAAATGTATTATTTAATTATCATCTTATTTTGATAAATTTGTAATGTTCAACAATTGTTAAAGCTAAATCTGAGCTGTTGTTTCTCTAGATCAAAGAAGAAAGCAAAAAGTCCAAGCGAACGCCCAGCTTCAATATTCGCAGAAGAACTCGCAGTTTCAAGGACAAATATAAACTTCCTGAGAATCTGCCGCCAGCTGAAATAGAAGGAATGGTGGACAGGAAGCAAGAGTTACAGGCCGGTGGGAAGAAGGCAACAATACGTTCATGGAAGAACTTCTACACAGTACTTTATGGGCAGCTGTTGTGCTTTTTCAAAGATAAAGAAGGTCAGTTCTGTGTAGTACATCCCACTCCTGTTAGAGTTTCATCAATGCTGCACTGTCCCAAGGAAAGGCTTTATGCTTTTTTTGCTATTTCCATTTCAGCATATTCTGAAGGTCTAGCCGCAGCCCCTCCCGTCAGCATTCACCGTTCCATCAATGAAATAGCCTCAGACTACACCAAGAAGCAGAATGTGCTCAGGCTGAAGCTTCATGATGGAGCCGAGTTCCTCCTCGAGTTCACCAACCCAGAAACCATGAAAACATGGCATACAAAGATTCAACATTTTGCTGGTAAGTCTACATTTTTAAATATTTGTCTATATCACGATACCTCAAATATAACACCCATTGCTTTTCTAAGAATTTTATTTCAAATTTTATTAACTATTTCTACACACACCAAGAAACCAAACGTTACTTTTTATTTACACTATATTTTTAACACACTAACGTATGTATCAAAATATTTATCGATCAATATAGATCAGGCCTTTTAATATCTTACCATCTGGTAATGTAAATTATAACATTATCTTAACATGTTTTAAAAGTTATATTAATTACAATGCTGGATATGCGGACAGTTATAATGTTGTATAATGATACTCAAATGTAAAACATGTATCTTACAATGGGCCACAATGGAAATGTTTGATTTGGCCAACAAATTTTGTTTATTGTCATTTTTATTGTGACAGTATAACACATAGAGCAATTAACTCTTGACTAAAATGTCACATTGCTCGTACCGTTGCTCATTGTTGCATGTTTGTTTCGTGTTGTTGCGTAACCAATAGGAAACAGGACGGGTTGACCTGCAAGCGTGAGAGCCACAGTTGTTTAAATTGTGCACCACCCCCTCGATACATTAACTTAACAGACAGACCTTTATTAATGGCCATTGACACATTTGCGTTTTCAGAGCAGGAAGCTATGTTGGATTACCTTAATATAGTTCAACAAGAGCAGCCATTGGATGAAGGTGAAGAAATGATGTGTTGAGCATTTTATGATTTTTTAAATTGTTTATTTAAGTGTAGATTTTTTTTTTACTCAACATAAATAATCTTGGTTTGGTTTTTTCTTTTCTTTTTTTTTAAACTATAGAGCAGCTTGATACTTCTGTCGTCTTTGTTTGATAACACAAGCAGTTAGTTAGATAGTTAGTTAGTAGTAGCCTTAACACACATAGTTACTAGAAAGTATTTAAAATGCAGAAACCTAGTTATTAAAATAATTTACTCACAGATTGGTTATACAAAACTAATTTACACATAGATAACCAGTTAATAACAGAGTTAACACTGATTGATTCAATTATTTTTCAAAAATTGTATGATGTTTCAATTGAATTTCAAAACCATAATATGCAAACCATTACAAAATTGACTTTAAATATTTGTGTTAAAAAAATCTAAATGTTGTACCAGTAAAAATTGATCACATTCCTTATAAATACTTCTTGAGTTGCTTCATGTTTGATGTCCATTAAACCAAAATATTTTTGTTTTTATACCAATATTCATTTACCTTAATATATTTGTCTGGAAAATAAAATAACACTAAAGGCATAGGACTTACTTACTGTATAGTATATGAGTGTCATAACATTTACCAGTCTTTATGAAACTAATCAGCAATCAAAGCTTCACCCTAGTGATAATTTAAATATATTGTAGATTACAATTCCCTCTTAGATTTAAATTAGAAATAATTGTGATAGTAATTCTAGTTTAATTAATATCTTTTGTTTGTAATTCCCTGAGTTTTCATTTACAATCATTTGTGACAGTAATACGATCTCATCAGACAAATTATTTGGTTTATTTTTGTATGAGCAATTTATTTTAATAAATAATATTGCAATTTTTTTTTAATGATAATTTCACTTAGCTGCCTTTTAAAGTCTCTGCTTAAAATTTCAATTTGTGTAATTAAACTTTTTTTTTTATGCTACTATAGCATTTTCTTTTTCTTAGATCTTAGTGAAGAATAGATATGTCTTTAAGCTATTCTTTATTTGCATTAATTTGTAGTTGGCATCAAGAAATTTGAAATGTATCAAACAAACTGAATAAATGATTCATTATTTAGCCATTGAGTTTGACTCATTTGTACAAAGATTCCTTTCCATAATGCACAAGTTTTATCTCCCTTTAAAATGGCCTTCACCTTGTTGCATGTCCACCATTTGCATAAATAGTTTGGTGTCTATATTACCTTTAGTTAATGTATAAATAAGCATGAACTTACAGTATAATGTATGTGTATACTATATAATATATATATTAGATGTAAAATCCCATTTTTAAGTAATGTGTGAAAGTATACCTTTATTTTAGTTTTTTTGGATAACAATAGGCTTTGTTTTGCTTAAAATACTCCTATTTCAACAAAAAGTTGAACTTTCTTGAAAATCACTTCATGCTTATTTAACTACAAATTTTCATTTAATTGTTTTTCATATATCTTTGTCGCCTGTATATTTATACTATTACCTGGCATCACTTCCTGACACTTTTATGCATGCAATGAATTCATCTGATGATTATGATGACCTCCGGTAATGGACAATGGAAGTCATATTTTAGATTTTATTATTTCACTGGGTTCTTTGCATGAATCGAGCTTGCTTTAGATATTACTGCTAGTTGTTTTAAAAATAATTTTGGCTTTAGACATTCAGTGACAGTTTTTTTTAAATGAGCTTTCAAATGTGTGCTAATTTTTATGTTGTTTTTTTCCAGTTCAATACAGCTTGCTGTTTCTGTAACTCATTTGTGAAGCATTTGAATTAACATAAAAACATAAGCATCATTTCAATATATGCACACCTACATAATTTCAACAATTATGAAAAAAAAAAAATCTTTAAATAATAAAAAAAATTAACCAACACAATCATTTAAATATAATTAATTATATGTTTTTTCCCATTTCTTGCAAATTGATCCCAATTTTCTCATCTACCCTCACACAATTATCTACAAACCAGTTATTTTTGCTATCCCGATTTGCTTATCTCCCTTATTATTTCACCCCAAAAAGATTTAGATCCTTCTGAGCAGTTCCACCGGCGCTCCAGCCAAGGGCAGGAGACACCGCCCAGGGATTCTAGCCCACCTCCTCCGTCTCACCCTCCACCCTCTGAAACGCCCGCCGCTGCAAAACCCTCCCTGCCACCCAAGCCCCTGCCAAGGTCTGTGGAGCCTAAGATGGAGTCGTCCAAATCTCACAGCCAGGAATCAGAGCCATTGCATACAAGAACTCCAAGTCTTCCTTCCAATAATTCTGGTGGGTTGAATTGAAAACCATTTTTTTTAAGAATGTTTTTATTTTTGTCTTCATGTTTTTTAATATATATAATTTTTTTTTTCATTGTTTATTTTTTAAATATTTTTTTAACATCAGCATATCTCATCTCATTTCTTGTCGCATTCAAACATGTAAAAATATAAAAATTATTAAAGGAATTAGTAAATTTAGGTAGGGCACTAAAATGTGTTGTTTTAAGTCTGTACTGCTTATGATAAATCAATACTATTAATGATGGTTCTTTGAATAGCGCATTTATCCCTGCCATGCCATCCAGCATACTCAGTGCATATTATGTTCATATTATATTGTGGATAACATCCAAAATTGTATGATAATTCATAATCCATTATGATTATCCAAGAGTCACTTATCTCAAGGCCACCTTGCTAACAGTATAATATACTACTTATGAAAAATATTTACTACTAATGATAAGTCTATACTATTTATGTTAGTCTATAATACTTATAAGCTAGATAAGTATGTAGGCCTATTATTTATGATATGCCTTTACTGTTTCTGTTTAAGTCTATAATGTTTCTGTTAAGTCTATACTGTTTCTGTTAAGTTTATGCTGTTTCTGTTAAGTTTATACTGTTTCTGTTAAGTTTATACTGTTTCTGTTAAGTCTATACTGTTTCTGTTAAGTTTATACTGTTTCTGTTAAGTTTATACTGTTTCTGTTTAAGTCTATAATGTTTCTCTTAAGTCTATACTGTTTCTGTTAGGTTTATACTGTTTCTGTTAAGTTTATACTGTTTCTGTTAAGTTTATCTTCTTCTTCTTCTTCTTCTATCCCATAACCCGAGCGAGGGTCGTTGGGGCACCATTTTTTGACAGTTGGATAATTTTACGCCATTCGTCTCGGTCCTGCGCCGCCCTCTTCCTTGATGTCATCATCCCATCGTCTCTTCTGTCTGCCTCTCTTTCTTCCACCCTGCACTGTGCCCTGCAGGATAGTTTTTGCAAAGCCTTCGGATCTTGCCAAATGCCCATACCATCGGAGTTTTCTGGATTTAACGGCACTGAGTAGATCCTCATGAGGGCCGATGACGTAGGTGATTCGCTCACGGACAGCCTCATTTGTAACTCTATCTTTGTAGGAGATGTTTAAAATTTTACGTAGGCATCTCATTTCCATGGCTCTGATTCTTTTCTGGAGATCTGCTGTAAGTGTCCATGTTTCACAGCCGTACATAAAAGCTGCCATCGCCAGGGAGCGCATCAGACGAATCTTTGAGTAAAGTGAGACTGTCTTGCTTCGCCAGATGTTTTTTAGCTTGCAAAGTGCAGCAGTTGTTTGGGCTATTCTTGCAAGAATTTCCAGATACTGTTTCTGTTTAAGTCTATAATGTTTCTCTTAAGTCTATACTATTTATGTTAAGTTTATACTGTTTCTGTTAAGTTTATACTGTTTCTGTTAAGTTTATACTGTTTCTGTTAAGTTTATACTGTTTCTGTTAAGTTTATACTACTTTTGATAAAACTATACTTCTTACACTAAGTCATACTAGGCTACTTAAGTTAAGTCTATACTACTTATTACTTATGATAATGTATTATATAAATCTTTACTTTGTCCAGAAGAGGATGACTTCCATTTACACACAGAAAATGATCACAGCCATGACAGAGGTAAATTATATTCTTTTTTTTTTCAATTTCATTCTTGCATGTCTTTTCTTAAATTCCTGAAATTTTAGCAGCACAAACTTTTACACTTTTTAGTCCATAATATATTACTAGGAGGATCATTTTATAATTTATTTCCATTATTGAAACTTCTCTTTTGAAACAAATGCATATCACTATTTAAGTTTTTGTCAAGTATTTGTTTAAGAGTTTTTGTCAAAACTTTTTTTATTTATATCTTTCTATAGATTCTTCCTTTGATGAGGACAGCCAGGTATGCAATTGTTATTTTTCAACAGTTTCATGTTTTTACTACAAAATATATTGATAAGCCCCCCCCCCCCCCCTCCCCACTCAATGTTAACAAAAACCAGAACATTTTTAGTTTTGATACCTTCTTGTTGGTCCAAAATTGGAGTGCCATTTTTGAAGATCTCAACTAATGATAACAATCCTGGAACATGCCAGAATTTGTTCCCAGGGTTTGGATGGCTACCAGACCTCTTTTGGGGAAAGTAAAGTTGTCTGGGCATTGTTTTGGTCTACTATTACTTTATCCAGCTATATCCACAAATACTTGTGATCTCTGCTTCACTGGCCTGGATGAAAAATCTGTAGAGGAAACCATGCTATTTCCATGATAAGACTAGAACTATTCATACAATTGTTTAAATGATTGTAGTTCTTATAGTGTTTTATTGAGAGAATATCATCATGGAGTCTATAACATTGGGTTCAGACATTCCAGCTTGCTAGTCAAAGTGCTGGAAAATTTATACTTTTTTCATTTTTGTTTGACTGGTGCTATTTGCATTTACAAATCACTTATGAAAACCTTTTTTCTAATCCAGCTAAGGGGCCATTCCACTGGAGCCACAATGGGCCGTCCAGATTCTTCTCACCACGATGAAAAGCAAGAGAAAGAAAAGAGGAAAAGTGGAGTGTTTGGCTTCCTGAAGAAGAAGAAAGACAAAGAGCATAAAAAGGATAAGTCAACCCATGTGTGAATGAATGTTTAGGAGTTGTCCCTCACTGATCAATTTCTCAACTCAGGTTGTTCAAGTATTGTACACATCAAAGGTTGTAGCTGGCATTATACACATCAAAGGTTGTAGCTGGCTGAAATCATATCTTCTTGTTGTAACAATAGGTCCTGACTTTGTTAAATGATTTTTTTTGTGTTATTTTGTATGTAAACCTTTTTTTTTATATTTTAAATTGCTATATATTTATTCAAAAAAATTAGCTTATGATGAGCGTAATGTGAAGCAAATTGTATACACACAAATTAAAGTGTTACGTTGATTCAATTTTGAAATGTAATTTTTTTTTATAACTTAAAATACTTATATGGTGTAATGCATATTCAAATGGTTGATATAACATTATAAAAAAATATCTCAATTTTTTAAAATGAAAATGAACACATTATTTTTTACAAACCACATATTATAAGAATCAATCTTTGTATCTTTCAAGAAATATATTTACATTCATTTAGACTGATACTTTACTTTTTGCATTTGTTTTTTTCCCCAGCAATAATGTGTTGAAAATATGTTTATGTATATAATGTTTAGCATAGAAATAGCTTGTTTTGTTTTATTAGTATAGATGGTCTAGCAGTCCAAGCTTTTAGATATAAATCTGCCTTCCAAACTTGTACATACATGCATACATATTGGTTGAAAACCTTTTTTTTGTTTTAATTTTACATACATATTTGTTTTAAAGTTGGCATTTGTTTTTGGCTGCTTTGATTGGTCTTCTATTATTTAGATTTGAATCTTCAAACCACTGCTTTATCAAGGACGGAATTAATTTTAGCTAAATGTTACGGTCATGATCTGCAAACGTTCTTTTATTCAGGATCAATCGAGGACTTAAAAATAAAAATCCTAATTGTTTTAAAAACAAAAGGCAAAAACAACACGTTTTGTTTATTAAAAAATGCAAGATTGAACTTGATTAAAGTTATATGTATACTAATATATATTTATATAAATATTGAAAACTTTAATATTTTACTGAAAAAATATACAACGTATCAAACTTTTTTTTTTTTGCATTAAGGTTAATTAAACCTTTGCAGGTGTAAGAGTTTTTTTTTATAAACTGACTTTCTAGCTTGTAATACTTATGTTGGCAACATTTTACTATATTTTAAGTTTGTAAGCTATTGACTTTGTGTGTAATGAGCTTATATGTCAATTTTGTTCATCTATATCATTACATTAGCGATACATCTAGCCATGACCTTTTGATATAATATATTTATATATTTTTCTGTACTCTAGAAATTTTTTTTGTTCTAATCAATTCTTTTTTCAACTGTTCTTATTCATGAAGAAATAGTTTTATTTACAAGAGAACAAATATTTTGTGTCTTCAATATAACGATTGTTTTACTGCAGTCCTTGTTTAATGTGTACTTAAACTCTATAATATTGTCTTGTTCATTATACAGATCACTGATCTATACATTATTATATATTTATATCAAAGTTGTGCATAATACTTTTTTTTTCTATATATCAGTTGTGACTATTCATGGATTCTTATATCTATAAGCTAGGATATATAAAAGATATACAATATTTGATGTATTTTTTTAGCCAACAATATTTATCTGCCTCTATAACATTTTTCTATTTCCTGGAATGAAGAACTCTTGTGTAGTTGTTTTTTTTACAAAATGGAGGTAGTAGAATTTCACAATTATATTTTCCTTGTTTCATTGTCTTCATCCAAATCTGTTGTAGTTGAAAAGTTGTTTGTTTCTCTATAAGATCAACATATCAACATTCCATGGTATAACCTTGCCAAGTTTTCTCCATTCCCAAGAGAGCTAGAGTGTACTGTCACTGCAAAACTAAATATTATATGGAGAAGTTTTGTCCTGAAGATAATATTAAATATAACAAGAAAATATACAGTTAGTATTTTTAAGTCTAACTCTCAAGGGAAGAGGACTCTATTGTCTTGGTTATTCTGATACTATATATGCAAAGGTCTGTGTATTTTTTAATTCGACAAATTGTATGTGTTTCAACTCCATGTAATGGGAAAAGTTTAAAGAGTCATCTCTTCATTATTTCCTTGTCTCATATCTTACAAACAGTTTATACATGTATACCATCAAAACTGTTTAGTCCTTTTGAAAGTTTGTTCATATAGAATGATTCATTTTTTTAAATAGTAGATTTAGTAAGTGGGAAAAAATGTTGACTAAAACCTAGCATATCATTATGTTTGTATGTTTTTCTCTTGTGTATGGAGACACTGATATGAAGCCAACCTGTTTCTTCCAACATAAACCTCTCAAGTTGTTTCCTTACAACACTTGTATCTTCTGTGACTGCTGCTGTTTTATCAGGTCTCATTAAATATCATCAATAACTACACTTGTGTTTGTTTCCTCAATTCAACATCCTTGTTGTTTAATGACAATGTAATGAAGTGTATTTTAAGTAGCAAAAAAAAACAGTTTAACATTATTAACCCTTCCCGTACCGACCAACTTCTATCTATACTGCCTTCAGTCCCGCTATATACGCGCCCGGGACTGTAAGGGTTAAGAGCTCTTTTAAAACATCTGAATAAACAGATGATATAGAGGAGGATACAATTATTTTCTTCCCACAAGAACTTCAAAAAAAACAAAGTTATTAAAGTACCCTTCGGACCAAATTGATCATAGGGCTGGTGAGGCAGCGTTCACTGCATATTCTGGGATTGTGTGGTCAGCACAATACCCAGCCGCCTTTACTTTTACCCCAAGTCAGGCACCCATCAGAGCTGGGTAGACTCTGGGGACAAAGACTAGCCTTGACCAGGATTCGAACCCAGAACCTTTGGTACGCCAGCTGAACGCAAAGGTATTGCATAAATTTTTTTTTCTATTTAAATAGGACTGAACAACTGAGTATGCTAGGCGAATGGTTTAAACATATAGATCTACATGTGTTTGATTGAGGGTTGGCCTGTATTATTCCATTGCCTTATCTTCTTAAGAAGATCTTGTCTTCTTGTGTGTGTGTGTAGTGTAACGGCTTGATCTAGGGGTATGGTTAGTAGATTACTTCTTATGGATTCTCAAGTCAAACACATGGCTTTTCAATGAACAAAAACTCTTTAATTCAGTAAAAACAAGTACAAAACAACTGGAACACAACTGCACAGCTCGACGACTTAAAAAGTAAGCAAACACGCCCGTGTCCACTCGTGACACGTTTACACATTAGCCAGTCACTGGCCTAAAACCAATGAACGTAGAGGTCAGCTATAAGGGATAGCTGGGGTAAAGAGGGCAAGGTTCGTAACACCCTATTATCCGGGGATAAAAAAAAATATTTTTGTTAATCTTAAACTAAATATTTTTTTTTTAATACAAATATCTCAAGGTACAGGAACAAAAGTATGTGACAATAATAGGGGTAAAACTTATGAGAACATAAGGAAGAAAGTGTGACATTATTAATTAAACACAGCAGTGTAAATATAACGCACAACACTGACAACAGCATAATAGTAGTATTAACTTAACAAAAAGAGAAAAACTCAACTTAACATAAACCATTTAGGTCAAAATAAAAGGGGCATAACTTTAGAAGTTATCAGTATTCTCCCTTGTCATTGTACAATAATAAATTCGGTGAAGCGTGAAAAACAAATTTTTTTTTTTTTTTTTTTTATACACACTCAAAATGACCGAGGTCAAAACAAAATGGGAAAAAATTAAAATACAGTAATACATTGTTCAGATTAACTCTGACAAGACAAGAAATATCGTAGTTTTTCTAATGTACCAAAAAAAACCACATTCAATTAATGATTTAGATGCAAGATAAATATTCTTAACCTTAAGACAAAACATTTCAGATACTAAAAAAAATTGAAACCTATTTTATCAGGCTTTAGATTAAATACATGTTATTCAAAAAAAAAGAAATAAAAATACATACATAAATTGAATTCAGGGAAACGTAGATAAAAAAAAATGACATGAAAAGTTAATTGTTTATCCTATCTCTCGGGATAACTGGTCCGCCACCCTATTGTCCTTTCCTCGGATATAAAGGATTCTTAGGTTGTAAGATTGAAGAAACAAACTCCATCGAACCAAACGTTGGTTAGTCTTTAACTTTTCCAAGCATTTAATGGGGTTGTGATCTGTATAGATAACAATGTCATGAGGTGAGCCAGTTATGTAGTAATCAAACTGCTTTAGCGCGATGATAATTGCCAACATCTCTTTTTCTATTGTACTAAAATTTCGTTCAGAGGGGCTAAATTTTTTTGAATGATAGGCGATTGGATGCTCTACCTTGTTTTGGTCAATCTGAAACAACACTGACCCAGTACCGACGTCACTGGAGTCAGTGGCAATACAGAACGGTTCGGTGAACTTGGGGGTAGTTAGTACAGGTGGGTTGCACACAAGGCTTTTTAGCTGGTTGAACGACTCAGTGCACTCCTCGGTCCACTTAAAGGGAACGTTTTTTTTCAATAACTCCGTTAAAGGATATGCCACAGAAGAGAAATTAGGGCAGAACTTTCTATAGAACCCGACCATACCTAGATAGCTACGAACTTGTTTCCTACAAGATGGAATAGGAATTTGGTGTATTGCAGAAATTTTCACATCCAAGGGTTTAATGCAACCACTACCAACAACGTGACCCAAATAGTCAACTGTAGCTTGTCCAAAACTACTTTTAGTTAGGTTTACCGTGAGATTGGCTTCAGCTAGTTTAGAGAATAACTGTCTTAGTTGTTGTGCATGGGTGGCAAAACTCTGGCTATAGATCACAATGTCGTCCAGATATGCATCACAGCAAGGGATGTCCCCAATAATGGTGTTTATTAAACGCTGAAACGTAGCTGGGGCGTTCTTCATGCCGAAGGGCATCACCTTGTACTTAAATAAACCAAGAGGGGTGGCAAAGGATGAAATTTCTTGAGCTCTAAGAGAGAGGGGTACTTGAAAATAACCCGATAAGAGGTCGATCTTTGTGACAAATTTGGCATCACCGACTCGGTCTATTAAGTCATCTATTCTTGCAAGGGGATAGCAATCAGTTTTAGTTACTGTTAGTTTAGTTTAGTTAGTTGCTTGCGGTAATCAGTACAAAAGCGGGCAGTTTTATCTGCTTTTGGAACTATGAGACATGGTGAACTCCAATCGCTACAGCTTTGGGTGATGATATCATTATCTAACATGTATTGGATCTCTTTCTGAATAATAGCTAACTGGTTAGGGTTAACTCTATACGGGTGTTGTTTTATGGGAGAAACATTCTCATTCAAAATGACATCATGTTCTATCAAGTGTGTTCTAGTAGGAACATCATTGAATAACATAGGGTATTCTAGAATAATGGACTTGATGACATTACTTTCTGACATTTTTAAATGTTTTAGTTTTTCATCAATGTTATCAAGCACAGTGGAGTTTTTTAGTTTACACCCACTAAATTTCTGGTCAATTTCACAGTGTTGTTCATCAGGCTCAACAACAATAGGTGACATGGGGTGAGTTGGAGGGGAATGTTTACTTTCCACCTTGTCCCTACCCACATAGGATTTGATCATGTTAACATGAACAAGACGTTTCTTTTTCCTTCTATCAGGCGTTTTGATCACGTAGTTGACCTCACTGACCTTAGAATCTACTTCGTATGGACCGAAGTATTTAGCAGAAAGGGGGCGAGTGTTGGTGGGAAGAAATAACAACACTTTTTCCCCTGGCGCAAATGTGCGAACTCGTGATTTTTTATCAAAAACAGTTTTCATTTTGCGCTGGGCTTGTTTTAAATTGTCTCTAGCAAATACAAAAGAATTGAACAAACGATTTTTAAACTTATCTACATAGTCAATGAGTCCTCTTGTCTCGGTTTGTTCATCTGTCCAGGCTTCTTTAAGCAGTTTTAATGGACCTCTGACGGTGTGTCCAAAAACCAACTCGAATGGACTAAAGCCCAGGGACTCTTGTATCGCTTCACGGGCAGCAAAGAGCACATATGGCACACCTTTGTTCCAATCTTTCTGATGGTCATGACAATAAGTTTTTAACATCGTCTTTAATGTTTGGTGGAAACGCTCTAGCGCTCCCTGGCTTTCTGGGTGGTATGCCGTTGACATCCTATGCTGTATCTTCAATCGATCTAGAACTTGTTGAAAAAGTTTGGAAGTAAAGTTGGTTCCTTGGTCGGTTTGCACCGATTTGGGTAGGCCATACCGGGTGAAAAACTCGGTTAACGCCTCTGCTATTTTCTCTGCGTTGATACTGCGAAGGGGCACCGCTTCTGGATACCTAGTTGCGGTACACATCATAGTCAGCAAGTATTGGTGACCTGATTTAGTTTTGGGAAGGGGTCCCACGCAGTCGATGATAATATGCGAGAAAGGTTCGCCAAAAGCAGGGATGGGCTGTAGTGGCGCAACTGGTATTGTCCTGTTTGGCTTGCCTATGAGTTGACATGGTTCGCACGATTTACAGTAGGCGGTGACGTCACGTTTCAACCCAGGCCAATAAAAGTGGGGCAATATGCGTTGATATGTTTTGTTTATCCCCAAATGACCCGAAAAGGGCGAGTCATGCGCTACCTCAAGAATGTCTGTTCGGTACCTCACCGGAACCACGATTTGCTCCACCATTCTCCAGTTATCCTCTGGCGCAGCATCCCGAGGTCTCCAACTCCTCATCAGCATTCCACCACGTACAAAATATTGCACAGGGCCATCTCTGACGTCAGACTCAGCCACAACACTCTCACGCAGCTTCTCCAGCTCTGTATCTTTCTGTTGTTCTTGGATTAGTTGCTGCCTGGGAGATAACTTATCTCCTCCATTGTCTGCAGGTGGTCCTACCAACCTGGAAAAGAAGGTAGCTTCCAAGTCAATTTCGATCCGAGTATTGTCATTTTTGGCTGGTCCTCCAGGCGTCTTGTCCCTATTGTCTTTTTGATTCATGCCTCGGGTGATGGCACAGATAGGGTACAGGTCAGTATCTTCTACTTCTGTATTGTTGACTTCAGGATTATGGGTCACTATCAGTTCAGGCTTTACACGGCCTTTTGCTAAGTCATTTCCAATTATGACGGAGATTCCATCAAATGGAAGGGTAGGTTTAACTCCTACAATCACTGGACCGGAAATAAGCTCGGACGTAAGATGAATGCGATGAAGCGGAATTTCCACGTGTCCCATCTCAATGCCTTTTATCAGTACATTTTGTCCAGTGTATGTTTGTTCAGAGAGGGGTAATATACCCTCGAGAATCAGCGAAACGGATGCCCCTGTATCTCTGAGGATTTTAACTGATTTTTTAATAGTTTTATCTTCAGGGATTGATAAGAATCCTTCCGATATAAATGGCGAAAAGTCCTCAAGAGTTGGACTTTCTATCTTCTTTCCAGCACTCTGGTTTACTTTACCAGGTTCTACCTTTGTAGTGATTTCTCTATTATCTGAGACCGATATGTCGCCTTTAGATTTAAAAGGTAACAATTCTTCCATTGCTAAACTTTCTGACTTATTCGTCTTCCCTTCATCAGCACACTGGATAACCTTGACCGTTTCTACCTTTGTAGTAGATTGACGACAGTAGGCTCCCATTATGTGTTCTGTTTGCTGTGAATCTTTTTCTTTTTTTATCAACCAACAGTCCTCTAGTGTGTGACCTATTTTGTCACAGTTCTTACATATAGGCTTTGGCTTTGTTTGACCTTCAATCACATCATAAGCTCCCATTATTTTCTCTGAGTGCCTTGAAACTTTCTTTTTCAGTAGCCAGCAATCTTTCCGTGCGTGACCGATTCTTTTACAATGCTGACACACGATTTGTTGAGATGTCTCAGTATTTTTTTTCTGCTGGGTATTTAGGTCATCGGCGTGCCCTGTTGTGGGTTTTCTAAATCTGTCTGTTTGACCTTTGATAGGGTTAATAAGTATGTAGTCATCTGCTAACCTTGCGGCTTGATCTGCGATATCTACACCTCTGTTTGCTATGTGTGTCTTTATATCGACTCGAATTCCCCTCATAAACTCTTCAAATAAGATGAGGTTCTTCAGTTTCTCATAGTTGTTTGCCTCTCTCGATCGGATCCACCTTTCTAGTAATCTTTCTTTACCTCGCAGAAAGTCAATATGGTTCTGTCCTTCTCCTTTTCTTAGATCTCTAAACATCTTTCTGTAACTCTCTGGTACCAGTTCGTATCTTTTAATGATGGCTTCTTTGATAAATTGATAATTATCAAACTCTTCGTCTTTCAATGAAACTATGACCTCTCGTGCTTTGCCTTTAGTGAATGCAGATCTGACTAGCACGGCCCATTTCTCTTTTGGGAACTGATAGTCTATGGCAGCTCTTTCGAACATGACAAAGTACTGGTCAGCACCATCATTTTCATTGAATTCGGGAACATTTTTTCTGTACCTAAAAAGTTCGTTGTTTATTTGAGTCTGTTTAGGAGCAGCTTCTTGTTTTACTTGGTTTTGTGTCATTCTTTCCTCTATAGCCAATTTGGCTAATCTTTCTTCCATTGCTAGTTTTTCTTTTTCCAACCTCTCCTTACTAGCTAGGTTTTCTTTTTCCCTTGCAGTTTCTGTTGCTAGTTTTTCTTTTTCCATTGCTAGTTTTTCTTTTTCCAACCTCTCCTTACTAGCTAGGTTTTCTTTTTCCCTTGCAGTTTCTGTTGCTAGTTTTTCTTTTTCCATTGCTAGTTTTTCTTTTTCCAACCTCTCCTTACTAGCTAGTTCCATTTCAAATTTTGCTAGTTCAATCTTGGCTAACTCCAGTTGAATATTACTTTCTTTGGAGGTGGGATAGTCTGTTGTCGGTGACACATCTGACGTCAGTGGCAATTTCTTTTGCTTTATTAAACAATCGGCTATTTTTCCCACTAGGAGGGTTCTTGACGGTGTAACTTCCTCTACTTCTATGTCCAGCAAGCAGGCCACCTCCTTTAGTTTTGTCATCGACAATGTCTCTAGTCTTTCCATACTTGGTTCACTCAAGAACTCCATTATAATGTAATGTTAATGTTACTCACAGTTTTTCAGACTACTGCATCAACTGCTTTTCGGACGAGATCCCAATTGTAACGGCTTGATCTAGGGGTATGGTTAGTAGATTACTTCTTATGGATTCTCAAGTCAAACACATGGCTTTTCAATGAACAAAAACTCTTTAATTCAGTAAAAACAAGTACAAAACAACTGGAACACAACTGCACAGCTCGACGACTTAAAAAGTAAGCAAACACGCCCGTGTCCACTCGTGACACGTTTACACATTAGCCAGTCACTGGCCTAAAACCAATGAACGTAGAGGTCAGCTATAAGGGATAGCTGGGGTAAAGAGGGCAAGGTTCGTAACAATATATCTTTGTCGCCTGTATATTTATACTATTACCTGGCATCACTTCCTGACACTTTTATGCATGCAATGAATTCATCTGATGATTATGATGACCTCCGGTAATGGACAATGGAAGTCATATTTTAGATTTTATTATTTCACTGGGTTCTTTGCATGAATCGAGCTTGCTTTAGATATTACTGCTAGTTGTTTTAAAAATAATTTTGGCTTTAGACATTCAGTGACAGTTTTTTTTAAATGAGCTTTCAAATGTGTGCTAATTTTTATGTTGTTTTTTTCCAGTTCAATACAGCTTGCTGTTTCTGTAACTCATTTGTGAAGCATTTGAATTAACATAAAAACATAAGCATCATTTCAATATATGCACACCTACATAATTTCAACAATTATGAAAAAAAAAAATCTTTAAATAATAAAAAAAATTAACCAACACAATCATTTAAATATAATTAATTATATGTTTTTTCCCATTTCTTGCAAATTGATCCCAATTTTCTCATCTACCCTCACACAATTATCTACAAACCAGTTATTTTTGCTATCCCGATTTGCTTATCTCCCTTATTATTTCACCCCAAAAAGATTTAGATCCTTCTGAGCAGTTCCACCGGCGCTCCAGCCAAGGGCAGGAGACACCGCCCAGGGATTCTAGCCCACCTCCTCCGTCTCACCCTCCACCCTCTGAAACGCCCGCCGCTGCAAAACCCTCCCTGCCACCCAAGCCCCTGCCAAGGTCTGTGGAGCCTAAGATGGAGTCGTCCAAATCTCACAGCCAGGAATCAGAGCCATTGCATACAAGAACTCCAAGTCTTCCTTCCAATAATTCTGGTGGGTTGAATTGAAAACCATTTTTTTTAAGAATGTTTTTATTTTTGTCTTCATGTTTTTTAATATATATAATTTTTTTTTTCATTGTTTATTTTTTAAATATTTTTTTAACATCAGCATATCTCATCTCATTTCTTGTCGCATTCAAACATGTAAAAATATAAAAATTATTAAAGGAATTAGTAAATTTAGGTAGGGCACTAAAATGTGTTGTTTTAAGTCTGTACTGCTTATGATAAATCAATACTATTAATGATGGTTCTTTGAATAGCGCATTTATCCCTGCCATGCCATCCAGCATACTCAGTGCATATTATGTTCATATTATATTGTGGATAACATCCAAAATTGTATGATAATTCATAATCCATTATGATTATCCAAGAGTCACTTATCTCAAGGCCACCTTGCTAACAGTATAATATACTACTTATGAAAAATATTTACTACTAATGATAAGTCTATACTATTTATGTTAGTCTATAATACTTATAAGCTAGATAAGTATGTAGGCCTATTATTTATGATATGCCTTTACTGTTTCTGTTTAAGTCTATAATGTTTCTGTTAAGTCTATACTGTTTCTGTTAAGTTTATGCTGTTTCTGTTAAGTTTATACTGTTTCTGTTAAGTTTATACTGTTTCTGTTAAGTCTATACTGTTTCAGTTAAGTTTATACTGTTTCTGTTAAGTTTATACTGTTTCTGTTTAAGTCTATAATGTTTCTCTTAAGTCTATACTGTTTCTGTTAGGTTTATACTGTTTCTGTTAAGTTTATACTGTTTCTGTTAAGTTTATCTTCTTCTTCTTCTTCTTCTATCCCATAACCCGAGCGAGGGTCGTTGGGGCACCATTTTTTGACAGTTGGATAATTTTACGCCATTCGTCTCGGTCCTGCGCAGCCCTCTTCCTTGATGTCATCATCCCATCGTCTCTTCTGTCTGCCTCTCTTTCTTCCACCCTGCACTGTGCCCTGCAGGATAGTTTTTGCAAAGCCTTCGGATCTTGCCAAATGCCCATACCATCGGAGTTTTCTGGATTTAACGGCACTGAGTAGATCCTCATGAGGGCCGATGACGTAGGTGATTCGCTCACGGACAGCCTCATTTGTAACTCTATCTTTGTAGGAGATGTTTAAAATTTTACGTAGGCATCTCATTTCCATGGCTCTGATTCTTTTCTGGAGATCTGCTGTAAGTGTCCATGTTTCACAGCCGTACATAAAAGCTGCCATCGCCAGGGAGCGCATCAGACGAATCTTTGAGTAAAGTGAGACTGTCTTGCTTCGCCAGATGTTTTTTAGCTTGCAAAGTGCAGCAGTTGTTTGGGCTATTCTTGCAAGAATTTCCAGATACTGTTTCTGTTTAAGTCTATAATGTTTCTCTTAAGTCTATACTATTTATGTTAAGTTTATACTGTTTCTGTTAAGTTTATACTGTTTCTGTTAAGTTTATACTGTTTCTGTTAAGTTTATACTGTTTCTGTTAAGTTTATACTACTTTTGATAAAACTATACTTCTTACACTAAGTCATACTAGGCTACTTAAGTTAAGTCTATACTACTTATTACTTATGATAATGTATTATATAAATCTTTACTTTGTCCAGAAGAGGATGACTTCCATTTACACACAGAAAATGATCACAGCCATGACAGAGGTAAATTATATTCTTTTTTTTTTCAATTTCATTCTTGCATGTCTTTTCTTAAATTCCTGAAATTTTAGCAGCACAAACTTTTACACTTTTTAGTCCATAATATATTACTAGGAGGATCATTTTATAATTTATTTCCATTATTGAAACTTCTCTTTTGAAACAAATGCATATCACTATTTAAGTTTTTGTCAAGTATTTGTTTAAGAGTTTTTGTCAAAACTTTTTTTATTTATATCTTTCTATAGATTCTTCCTTTGATGAGGACAGCCAGGTATGCAATTGTTATTTTTCAACAGTTTCATGTTTTTACTACAAAATATATTGATAAGCCCCCCCCCCCCCCCCTCCCCACTCAATGTTAACAAAAACCAGAACATTTTTAGTTTTGATACCTTCTTGTTGGTCCAAAATTGGAGTGCCATTTTTGAAGATCTCAACTAATGATAACAATCCTGGAACATGCCAGAATTTGTTCCCAGGGTTTGGATGGCTACCAGACCTCTTTTGGGGAAAGTAAAGTTGTCTGGGCATTGTTTTGGTCTACTATTACTTTATCCAGCTATATCCACAAATACTTGTGATCTCTGCTTCACTGGCCTGGATGAAAAATCTGTAGAGGAAACCATGCTATTTCCATGATAAGACTAGAACTATTCATACAATTGTTTAAATGATTGTAGTTCTTATAGTGTTTTATTGAGAGAATATCATCATGGAGTCTATAACATTGGGTTCAGACATTCCAGCTTGCTAGTCAAAGTGCTGGAAAATTTATACTTTTTTCATTTTTGTTTGACTGGTGCTATTTGCATTTACAAATCACTTATGAAAACCTTTTTTCTAATCCAGCTAAGGGGCCATTCCACTGGAGCCACAATGGGCCGTCCAGATTCTTCTCACCACGATGAAAAGCAAGAGAAAGAAAAGAGGAAAAGTGGAGTGTTTGGCTTCCTGAAGAAGAAGAAAGACAAAGAGCATAAAAAGGATAAGTCAACCCATGTGTGAATGAATGTTTAGGAGTTGTCCCTCACTGATCAATTTCTCAACTCAGGTTGTTCAAGTATTGTACACATCAAAGGTTGTAGCTGGCATTATACACATCAAAGGTTGTAGCTGGCTGAAATCATATCTTCTTGTTGTAACAATAGGTCCTGACTTTGTTAAATGATTTTTTTTGTGTTATTTTGTATGTAAACCTTTTTTTTTATATTTTAAATTGCTATATATTTATTCAAAAAAATTAGCTTATGATGAGCGTAATGTGAAGCAAATTGTATACACACAAATTAAAGTGTTACGTTGATTCAATTTTGAAATGTAATTTTTTTTTATAACTTAAAATACTTATATGGTGTAATGCATATTCAAATGGTTGATATAACATTATAAAAAAATATCTCAATTTTTTAAAATGAAAATGAACACATTATTTTTTACAAACCACATATTATAAGAATCAATCTTTGTATCTTTCAAGAAATATATTTACATTCATTTAGACTGATACTTTACTTTTTGCATTTGTTTTTTTCCCCAGCAATAATGTGTTGAAAATATGTTTATGTATATAATGTTTAGCATAGAAATAGCTTGTTTTGTTTTATTAGTATAGATGGTCTAGCAGTCCAAGCTTTTAGATATAAATCTGCCTTCCAAACTTGTACATACATGCATACATATTGGTTGAAAACCTTTTTTTTGTTTTAATTTTACATACATATTTGTTTTAAAGTTGGCATTTGTTTTTGGCTGCTTTGATTGGTCTTCTATTATTTAGATTTGAATCTTCAAACCACTGCTTTATCAAGGACGGAATTAATTTTAGCTAAATGTTACGGTCATGATCTGCAAACGTTCTTTTATTCAGGATCAATCGAGGACTTAAAAATAAAAATCCTAATTGTTTTAAAAACAAAAGGCAAAAACAACACGTTTTGTTTATTAAAAAATGCAAGATTGAACTTGATTAAAGTTATATGTATACTAATATATATTTATATAAATATTGAAAACTTTAATATTTTACTGAAAAAATATACAACGTATCAAACTTTTTTTTTTTTGCATTAAGGTTAATTAAACCTTTGCAGGTGTAAGAGTTTTTTTTTATAAACTGACTTTCTAGCTTGTAATACTTATGTTGGCAACATTTTACTATATTTTAAGTTTGTAAGCTATTGACTTTGTGTGTAATGAGCTTATATGTCAATTTTGTTCATCTATATCATTACATTAGCGATACATCTAGCCATGACCTTTTGATATAATATATTTATATATTTTTCTGTACTCTAGAAATTTTTTTTGTTCTAATCAATTCTTTTTTCAACTGTTCTTATTCATGAAGAAATAGTTTTATTTACAAGAGAACAAATATTTTGTGTCTTCAATATAACGATTGTTTTACTGCAGTCCTTGTTTAATGTGTACTTAAACTCTATAATATTGTCTTGTTCATTATACAGATCACTGATCTATACATTATTATATATTTATATCAAAGTTGTGCATAATACTTTTTTTTTCTATATATCAGTTGTGACTATTCATGGATTCTTATATCTATAAGCTAGGATATATAAAAGATATACAATATTTGATGTATTTTTTTAGCCAACAATATTTATCTGCCTCTATAACATTTTTCTATTTCCTGGAATGAAGAACTCTTGTGTAGTTGTTTTTTTTACAAAATGGAGGTAGTAGAATTTCACAATTATATTTTCCTTGTTTCATTGTCTTCATCCAAATCTGTTGTAGTTGAAAAGTTGTTTGTTTCTCTATAAGATCAACATATCAACATTCCATGGTATAACCTTGCCAAGTTTTCTCCATTCCCAAGAGAGCTAGAGTGTACTGTCACTGCAAAACTAAATATTATATGGAGAAGTTTTGTCCTGAAGATAATATTAAATATAACAAGAAAATATACAGTTAGTATTTTTAAGTCTAACTCTCAAGGGAAGAGGACTCTATTGTCTTGGTTATTCTGATACTATATATGCAAAGGTCTGTGTATTTTTTAATTCGACAAATTGTATGTGTTTCAACTCCATGTAATGGGAAAAGTTTAAAGAGTCATCTCTTCATTATTTCCTTGTCTCATATCTTACAAACAGTTTATACATGTATACCATCAAAACTGTTTAGTCCTTTTGAAAGTTTGTTCATATAGAATGATTCATTTTTTTAAATAGTAGATTTAGTAAGTGGGAAAAAATGTTGACTAAAACCTAGCATATCATTATGTTTGTATGTTTTTCTCTTGTGTATGGAGACACTGATATGAAGCCAACCTGTTTCTTCCAACATAAACCTCTCAAGTTGTTTCCTTACAACACTTGTATCTTCTGTGACTGCTGCTGTTTTATCAGGTCTCATTAAATATCATCAATAACTACACTTGTGTTTGTTTCCTCAATTCAACATCCTTGTTGTTTAATGACAATGTAATGAAGTGTATTTTAAGTAGCAAAAAAAAACAGTTTAACATTATTAACCCTTCCCGTACCGACCAACTTCTATCTATACTGCCTTCAGTCCCGCTATATACGCGCCCGGGACTGTAAGGGTTAAGAGCTCTTTTAAAACATCTGAATAAACAGATGATATAGAGGAGGATACAATTATTTTCTTCCCACAAGAACTTCAAAAAAAACAAAGTTATTAAAGTACCCTTCGGACCAAATTGATCATAGGGCTGGTGAGGCAGCGTTCACTGCATATTCTGGGATTGTGTGGTCAGCACAATACCCAGCCGCCTTTACTTTTACCCCAAGTCAGGCACCCATCAGAGCTGGGTAGACTCTGGGGACAAAGACTAGCCTTGACCAGGATTCGAACCCAGACCCTTTGGTACGCCAGCTGAACGCAAAGGTATTGCATAAATTTTTTTTTCTATTTAAATAGGACTGAACAACTGAGTATGCTAGGCGAATGGTTTAAACATATAGATCTACATGTGTTTGATTGAGGGTTGGCCTGTATTATTCCATTGCCTTATCTTCTTAAGAAGATCTTGTCTTCTTGTGTGTGTGTGTAGGCTGTTCGTAACTGGTCAATTCCGTGCATGCTATACATTACAACTCTAGCTATCTATATTTATACCAAGATCCAGGAAATGACTATGCCTACACGTAGTCCTAAACACGTCTAGACTATTAAGCGGGGAAAATGTCGCGAGCAAGTGTAGGCCAGCTTTGGGGAAAACCAACGGGAATTTCCGTTACTAAAACTATTGTTTATCTTGCTCTACAGGTGGGTTTTATATGAGAGGCGGAGGGTTGGGGAAGGGGGGATTAAAGTAATTAAAAAGACAGTTGAGTTTAAATATTTTTTATAGGCTACGTTATTTACGTTTCAATTTCAAGTAGATCTATTGATAATTCGATAAATTTCATTTGTATATTATTAACAGTTAAGGGGGAATTGATTTTTTTGCGCCAGTTCACAATTACTTGTCCTACTGTGCACTATCCCCCCCCCTTTTTTTTTTTTTTGCACACATATTTCTGCATTTGCTAAGAGCTGGCGGTTAATAATAAGAAATGTTCATGTAGTCATTTGTCTCTATGTTATTCTTAGGTTTACGTGAGCTAATGGTAATCAAATGTAAACAAAGGGATAATCATTAGGCCAACTAAATGTATTCTTGAATTACAACCTACGCACTGTAGTCTTCAATATAACAGGTCTACCAATTAACGGCATGCCGAGACAGATTTGCCCCTTTTCAGGAGTACCGTGGGCAAGGTCTACTTTATTTTGGCAACAAATTCCTTATTTCTCCCCGAACTAGATTTAACCAAAGGATGGGTGCAGGTTGCGCAACGAATAAGGTCTTAGTGAGATCACAGTGGTCCCTTGCAGATAGTGTAGTCAATGTTTCCACTGAGAGGTCCACCTTTTGAAGCATTCTGCTATGTCAAAGGGAGATACTTCTTTTACGACTTTAAAAAAATGTATGAGTGCTTATGTTATTTTATTTTTTTTATTTCACATTGATTGGCTTAAAACTAGGGCTCAGAGAATCGTTTCATTTTATAGAACCGGGTTTGTTGATGCTGGGTACTTCTGGAACCAGCCACCCGGTTTGTTGGTAAACCTTAGGCATGAAATATAAAGCTCACAAGATGTTCAGTGTAATTTTCTTTGTTTTTTTTTTCACTTTATTCTTGACCTAGAATCTATATCATTTTTCAATTGAAATATGTATAGTTGTTTTATTTAGATTTAATTATGGCCTGTGATAAAACAGAAGGAAACGTCTTTTTTTTTATAGGCATAGCCCTCAATTGCGAGTCAAAATATAATCTCCCCTACCTACCTATATTACCTTCTCTCCTTACTAGTTGGCTAGTGAATCATTACCTTACACCGTACACCCCTTCCCTTCAACCAGTAAAGCATTCACAAATAGAGTTCATTGTTTTATTAACTATAACTAAATTGTGTTTCTTAAACATCGAGATTTCCTGGAAATCCAGACGCTGGGTTTTTCCATGAAACACATTTTATTTTTTACTGTAAAGTTAAGGTTATCCACTTGGCAGAGTTCCAGTACAAAAAGTTTCCTTTGAAAAAAAAGAATCGAACAAAAAGATACAGTAAACAAATATCTAGAAACTGTTTAGCTTACTTAAGGGTTGCCATCCGTCCCGATATATCGGGACTGTCACCGTTATGGACCTTCTTGTCCCGACATCCCGACAAGACCCAGTTTTGTCCCGATTTTTCAAAATACTATTACGAGCTTGACTCACTTACTGAAGTAACGCCATTTGTTAGCGCAACATGTAAATGCAGACTCAGTTTTATGTATGTCAACAAGTTTATGTTGACATGGTCGTCGCACAGATGGCGTTGCATGTTGCGTATCCTGTATTGACGATTCAAGTACCTTCTAGATTCTAGATCTAGCGCCATCATTCGAGAAAATACCAAACTGACTTGCATGGAGTTTTATAAATACGTAAAAGGGAAAACATATCTGCTGAAAAGGGTGAAATCTATGATGTACCAATTACTTCTGCCGCAACACGTTCCACGTAATTGTGTTCTCACTAAACAGTAATTATATTAAATAATTTATTTACTTCATTTCAACATTCCCATCTAGAGACCGACCGAAACCAAATGTTTAGTTTCGGCCGAAAACGAAACCATACCTAATATTATACATTGACTTTCGGCCGAAACCGAAGCCATAACCAAAAGTTTAACTACAACTTCGGCCGAAACCGAAAAATAAACCAAAATTGCGAAACAAATGATTTCAAAAGACTGAACAATTATGTGTAATATTGACTAGTATATGGGAACTCTATTTGAGTAAACTATTCTTTGGAATGATTAAATAATCCGTTATTATTAACTTTAGTGTTCTACTTCACATTAGGGATGTTAATATTCTTTTTTTTTTTCAAACCTATATTCGGTTCTAAATATCCGATTTTTTAAAACCCATTTTCGGTTCCCCCTCTCCGCCTCCGGGGCAAAGTAAGTTATAGTTTGGAAAAGACAAATGTGCATTTATTATACTAAAAAAATAATACGAGGGACCATTGATCCTTAGAACGTGGTCGAATGTTAAAAAAAAATATATAAAAATTGCTGTTCACACAACTATAAGTCGCTTCTGACAAACAAGTGTCTGCAAGGAATATAATGTTCAGGAATTGTTTTGTGCTAATCAAAAAGATAAAAAGCTAAATAAATCGTGGGACACCATTATGAATGATTTCCTCCCGAAATCCGGTTTTCGTTTAACATCCCTACTTCACACAGAGTTAATTCACAACAGTTTTAAGTAAATGACAGTATCAATAAGCAGAGTAATAGATGCAGCAATAGCGTAGTATTTTGAATTTTGAAAGTTAAAATAGATATTCGGCCGATGACCGAAAGTCAGTATCAGTTTCGGCCGAAACCGTAAACAATCCGAAAACTAACCTTTTGACTTCGGCCGAAACCACGCCGAAAAGTTTTTTTGCCTATTTTCTGCGCCGAAACCGAAGCCGAAACCGAAGTTCGGTCGGTCTCTACCCCCATCTCAGAGTGTCCCGACGAGGTCCCAGCTAGATATGGCAACCCTAGTTTACTTATATGTAATGGGAATTTTAGGATAGGGGAGAGATTTATTCAAGAAAACAAATCACTGGCATATAAAACAGTTAGGCTATTGGGACAGATAAGCGCTATTGAATTCAATTTAGTGTACGCTGCGTCGCCCCCCCCCCCGACCTGGTGGGCTGCGACGTCTTTACAAGGGCGCCGCGTAATGTTGAAAAGTGCTTTCAGATTTATTTATTTATTTTTGTTTTTAAATACCTAATCTCAATTTAAAAGTAATGGATTTTTTTTTCTTAGGACACTCAGCAGGTGATGGCATGTTTTGGGAGCCTCTGTTGTACCGGAAGTCAGAGCTGGATTAACCATCATGCAAAATAAGCACGTGCTTAGGGCATCCATCGAAAGGGGCACTACATACAAAAATATTCCATAACTTTATTTAATGATGAATCGTGGCTAATATAGTAGGCCTAGACAATGGCCTACTGCAAATGTTGCAGCTTTACCAGAATTCACCAAAATGGGCCGCACATTGAGTAAACAAAAAATGTTTCTCATGAGAGAGTTAGCAATTTTTAAGGTAGCCTAAGAGAAAACTTTAAACAAAATATATTAAACATACCCTAAAACAACGTTTTTCGTATAATCTCTGTATATTAAATTTATCTTATCTTTTATAATACAGACGCCCTTCTATAAAGAAGATTATTGCGTCCTACGCTGTTCCCATAGTCTGAGTCTAGTCTCGCATTTTTATTAGTGTTTTACATGATGTTAAATTGCTGGTTTTCCTGGTTTGTTCAGGCAACCCATTCCTTGCCCGAATGCCACTCGGGAAGAAATAGTACTTGTAGACATTTGTTCTCGCATAAGGGATAAGGAAAGTGTTTTTGTCTTTATGTTTATCTGAACATTGCAACAGATTGTTATTGTGTTGTATTTCTAGCTTAGAGTTTAATAGCCCTTTTTACTATTACTACTTTACTCTTGCCCCTCTGTCCTCTAGTGTTTCTAGGTTTAGTGATTGAACTATTGGTGTTACTCTTGTCACTTGTGAAAATGTTTTTTACTCATTAGCCTTCCGAAGATTTTGCTGTTTACTAATCACACATGATTTTTTATATCAGGGGGAACAAATTAGCTCCGCGGAGGGGAGGGGGGGGGGTTACAGAACTTTGTGACATCCAATTTGAAGGGTCTGACGATTTGTGATGAAAAAAAAAACGGGAAGTGGGGGATTCGCCTGCTACCTGATTCTGCAAGTCTTGGTTGACTTTGTACATAACGGGTACATAATTTCGATGCATCAATTTCACGTGCGAGGCGCAAATAAAACTTAAATACATAAATGACACGACGGAAAAAGGTAAAGTATTCCCAACAGACCATTTTGAGCAGCGTTCACGAGCCCAGACGCTCCAACTAATGTCAGGTACTCATCAGAGCTGGCTAGACCTAAGGCACCCTCCAAATACTGAAAAAAATCCTACACTTCATTAGTAGGCCTATTAGAACCCGGGACTTTCGATTCTGAATATGTATATATATATATATATATAATATATAATATATATGTTTAATAGACAGTATACATATTAAAATTTGACTTTTTTGTGTACGTAATAGACCTACGGAATCCTACTGGTCAATTTATCTTATATATTACAGGCGCTCCTTCAATACAGAATATTATTGCGTCCTACGCTCATCCGTGGTTTCAGTATAATCTTGCAATTCGGTCATTTTTTTTAAAAATTAAATGATGTTAAGTTACTGATTTTCCTGGTTTGTTCAAGCAACCCATCCCATATCAGTATGCCTTTTGGGAAGAAAGAGTACTTATATTATTTAAAGTCTAGCATTCCGTTTATAGAGGGCATGGTTCGCAACCACTTTTCTTTGAAAATAACGTTTCATTCGGGTTTCCTCAGCTTCAATTATTTCTTCTGTGTCGTAGACGTGTGTGTGGTTGCGTAGTTGCGTGTCCAAGTGTGCCTAATTAAAACTGCTCTAATTCTTCACCATTCAATTTTTAGAAGATACTAGTCTTTTGCCCGTAAAAATGACGGAGAAACGAATGACTGAAAGTGGTTGTAATTGTATTTTCATTTTAATAGATTTTTCTATCTTATTGTATGTTTTATATTGTGAAGTCGGCTGGTCCAGCGGTTAGATCACCGGACTGTCAACCAAAAACCAACTGACAGGTCGCGGGTTCTAGCCCTGCCACCGGCGGATCCCTGTCGCCCTGCAGGAGTTTTGGGCCTAGTGGACGTAATAATCTTCTATCTAGAAGGAACGTCTGTAAACTTATAAGATAAGATAAGATATCCTTGCTATAAGTTTGTGCTTAATTGAAACTGCTATAATTATTTCACGATTTAATTTTCAGAAGATTATACTAGTTTTATGCCCGCCGAAATGACGGAGAAACGAATGACTACAAGTTGTTGTAACTGTATTTTTTTTTAAAACATCTTTTTCCTATTTTATTGTATGTTTTATACCCCTACTATAAGTTTGTGCCTAATTGAAACTGCTCTAATTATTCACGATTCAATTTTTAGAAGATATTGTTTACCCTAACCGATTTTTACCATGAGACAAAAAATCCCCCCCCCCCCCCCCCCGGATGCCCGAATAAAATGTTATGAGGTAAAATATTAAAAGCGGTATTTTCCTTGAAAAAAAAATAGACTACATAAGAACAAATATTATGCGCCAGAAGTTTTGCGTTTATAGTTTCCAGATTCTATGTTAGTTTTAGTTTTAATTTAGAACACCAACGCGATAAGAAAACGTTAGCAATAAACAAGTTCGATAGGAAGTAAATTTGGCATTAAAATTTTGAACATATAAAAAAGAAAAAACCTGAGATAAGACATGGGGGATAACAGAAGACTTCAAGGTGAAAAGGGAGACTATTAAATGTTCCGTGTCACTTTAAATGAATCAAACGCAGATAACCTAGTAGATTTATAAACCGATAAATTCTAGATCTGTATCGCAAAAATAATATTATAAAAACACGCTAAGGATATGCCTGGTACGCATTAATCTATATAGTAGGCGCGACTTTTGACTTCTGAGATAAGGAAGTTATGTACAGTGTATATTTTTTAATATATATGTCGTATGCGGTAAATTTAAATAGAACAGCTGCAGCACATATTGTAAACAACTAGAAATTTACAGATTCAATATGCATACAAAAACAAACTCCATATATTTTAAAGTCTGTGTTATTGCCCCAGAATTTTAGAGTTCCCAGGTCATATGAACTTGATTGATTTCCACTGACTGTTAGATATATAAATTCTAACCATATTACAAGCTGACAAAAAAAAAACACATCGTTTCTTGTTGTGTGATCAAAATAAAAAATATGGGCTATGGGAATATTGTGTTACTAAAAAATTTTAGCAGTGATATTGTGAATGATTTATTTGAAAATAAAAACAATGTGTGCAGTTAATTCATTCTATTCAAAAGTAACATTAAAAACATGATATATATATATATATATATATATATCAATATCTATATAATATATATACATATATTGTCATATATAACATACTTTTAATGCTAGTCACTGACCTACATCAGTGTTGTTGTATATATAAAGATGGATGTCAATTTCGATCCCGATTGGTCAATATCAAGACACGTGACCTCATTGACTTTAAAGGCCTTTTAAACTATAGCTATTATCTTAGGCTCCCCGTCTGGCACCCGGGTGCCCTTGGTTCGATTCTTCTTAAGGTATTTTAAAAGAAATGAAAATGTAGACTTATTGTTACCTGGCACATAGGGCCTAATAAGGGACACAGTGAGCAATCGCGTCCAGGAATAAAACACGAGTGACGGCTTGGGTTATTTCCCAGGACGGGAGGGTGTCCCCGAGTCTACCCCGCTCTTTTAGGTACTCGACATTAGTTATGGAAACAAACTAAAGTTGGCTGAGCATTGTGCTGGTCACACAATCCCCCTGCACGCCGCCATGGCCACAGAAACGTGTTAACGTTGCTTCACCGTCCCTATGATTAATGTGGTCAGACGTGATTACTGATTACTATATATAGAAAAGTATTCACGAGACTGGTGTAACAGCATTCTACAGTTTCCGTGGCCATGGCAATCAAACGGGAATTCCCCAAGAAACTAATGTCAGGTTTCAGGAGTAGAAAAACTCATACACCCACCAGTCCTTAAAAAAAACTTGGGATTAAACTGGATCTAAACCCAAGTTTCAATATGACTTGCCGTGCATTTCCTTCTTCAATGTGAGAACATGTAAAGAAATAGGAAAGACACTGATTTAAGCAAGTAGTTTTTTTCCAATTAGGTTTAGTTTAGTAATGTTCAGCTCAGCGTCTCTAAATTGCTCTGATAATTGGTTTGAAGAGGAAGATCTTTATACTGTGATAAGATGTGGCTTGCAGGCTTTTATCGTTCCATATAGTTTTGTGCTTATGGTGATATGCTTGTTAGATAAAAATATTAGTTATCAAATACGTTATGGATGAAGTAATGGGTTGTGAATCAAATTCGCCTTCTAAGCTTATTCCTTTACCGCCTTGACCGATTTTTTCTCTCTTTAACTTGTACTATTTGCCCCCACCACCAACCGAAAACCTGGAAACGCAACTGAGAGAAAGGGAGAGAGAGAGAGCGAGAGAGAGAGAGAGAGAGAGAGAGAAGAATGAAAACAAGAAAGAGAGATGGAGAGAGAATGAGAGTGGGTGGGGGCTTGTACGTACTAAAAAGGTACTACATATTTATTTTAGAGATTAAAAAAATGACCTTAACCAATAGAGGCTCTACATTTGAATCATGGACGTTTTCTTATAAAACGATATAAATCGATGAGCGTAACATTAAAATCTTTTTTGTTTTCCTTGTCAGAAATTGAATTACAAAATTCCATTTTATTTCCAACTTATTTTCAAGAAAAGCAACTCTTACTCAAGCAAAGGTGGAGTTTAAATTCAGCTGTTATCGTGGGAAGTTCTGGGTACGATGATAAAGACAGTTTACTAATACACTAGGCCTACAACACACGCGCCTATCAGTGGGAAATAATGAAAGTTACTGAGAGAAATCGTAAAGATAAATATATGTTGTTTCTTAACTACATTTTCGGCATACAAAGAGAAATTTTAAACAATAGTAGCCTATAATAGTTCGTGGGGTAATTTTTCCCATTCTACATTTTCAGGGCGTCGAATAAAAAAAAAAGACACTTCTATGTGTCGAGTAGAACATGCTGAACATCTAACAATAGCTGATTGCTACCAGGCATTGTAGTTTTAAATATATATTTTAAGGTTTCAAGCGTGTAGCGTCTGTTAACAGACAGCACCTTGCGATACAGTTTAAAATGTTTCCTATTTATTTACACCGGAATGCTTGAGTGCAAATTGGAGGCCGCGCATGCGAAAACTAAAGAATATCTAGCTCTATAAATAGAGCAAGCGGTCCATCTTATTATAGTTTTCGGTATTGTGATTAATTGAAAACGGAAGTGTACAGTAGGCCTACAAACGGGAATGGGAAACTTCAGAAAATAAGTCATTCGAGTCATCAATTAGCACACATATTAAAGCAAGCGGTCCATCTTATTAAAGTCTTTGGTTCTGCTGAGATTGTTCTAGAATACAAAAGCATTATAATAGGCCTAGGCCTATACTTCTACTGAAATAGGTTGAAGACAATCCGTACTGCGCAAAAGAAAATTTGACTTGAGAAGTACAACATCAGGATATAATCATTAATGAACTCAGAAAATATAATTTTATAAAACATCGGATTTTTCAGAAAAAATAACACACCCCAAAACGAATATTAAGATGACCACGCATTTCGTGACTTGGTGTCTAAACATTATGCAGAGTTTTTTGTTTCTGTTTTGAAGTAGTTCCGTATCTTGGAAGACAGTGGCCTATTTTAAGCACATTCACAAATTCATTCAAAACTTATATCTATGACTGACATTTAAATGTGATTAACGAAATATTTCATCCTTTTAAATTCTCGTCATCTAAACGAACATTGGGAATGGCAAAATTAGTCATTCTTTTGAAAAAAAAATTGCAGAAGTCAAAATAGACAACTAGTCTAAAACAATGACGTTGAATTTTAACAGACAAAAATGACATCTAAGGACAACTAAAGTTATCATAATTAAGAATAGCTTTAAAGGGCCATAAATTAATAGTGCAATAACTAAATAGAAAATGAAACAACAAAATTATTGTCACAGGTAATTTCACGTGAAAAGCTAGAATATGCATCTTCTGTATGGGACCCATCAACTAAAGAGAAAAAAAAATTTAAAACAAATTGAGAAAAGAGCTGCAAGGTTCATTACTAGCGAATATTCACAACTGACAAGAGTAACACCAATAGTTAAATCACTAAACCTAGAAACACTAGAGGACAGAGGGGTAAAGAGTATATAAATAATAACATATAAGTATTAAATTCTAACGTAGAAATACAACACAATGGCAATCTATTACAATGCTGAGAATAACATTAGAACAAAAACACTTTTCTCATCCCATAAAATGCAAGAACAAATGCTTATAATTACTATTTCTGGTTTTTAATCAGGTAACCCATTCCATGCCCGGATGCCACTCGGGGAAAAATAGAACTTTTCATGTTTGTTCTATCATATGGAGTAATAAAATATGAGCAAACTATTATAACTTAGTCATTGCAGAGAAAGAAGTGAAATAAATCCTAACAACCCTAGTTTAAAAACAATAACTCTGGTTTATAGATAACCCTTCCCGTACCGACCTACTTCTATCTTTGCTGTCATCAGTTCCGCTATATACGCGCCCGGGACTGTAAGGGTTAACATAAGAAATTATAGTTTAAATCAATAACAAAATTATTGTTCAGACAGTTGCAACAAGAGTTATATAGGCCTATCATAAAAGAGAGTTTTTTTTACTCAGTTTAATTCTATGAGTTTACTGTATCTATAATTTTTTTAAATTGAGGCTTCTTACATCGATTTCGGAACAAGCCTCAAAATATTATTTTCAAATCTATAAGAGACTGAAACAGCAACTAAAAAGTTAGGTCTGAATGAATGATTGTGTGACACCCAGTGTCCTATTTTCCCTTTGCCCTGCCCCCCCCCCCTCAACACGATTATATAAAAAGTATTATCTTATAAGTTTACAGACGTTCCTTCTAGATAGAAGATTTTTACGTCCACTAGGCCCAAAACTCCTGCAGGGCGACAGGGATCCGCCGGTGGCAGGGCTAGAACCCGCGACCTGTCAGTTGGATTTTGGTTGACAGTCCGGTGATCTAACCGCTGGACCAGCCGGCTTCGGGCAACAAAAAAAAAAAAGTATATTGCTAGATAGCCACCCCCCCGTTTTTTTTTCCGCCGCACCCCCCCCCCCTCAGCCCCCCCCCCCCCCCCAGAACTATAATTACATTACAGTGTCAGATCTATTTTAAGCCTTGTGTCGTTTTTCCCGGTAACTGTTTTTAGAGTATGAGGCAATAAGCCAGTTCATGATACGGTCACTACTGCTTAAATGTCTGTTTCATTGAACGAGTGTAAAGCGGGAACTACTGAGTACAGGACGTTTCGTAGAAAGAACAAAAGAATAATTACAGGTGACGTCATGAGTTATAAAAAAAGTGAAAGTATTGGAGTGAATGGAGGGAAAAGGGGGACTGTGGAGGGGGACTGTGGAGGGGGACTGTGGAGCTCTGTGTAATGTAAAGGGCAACTATGATATATACTTTTTTTTTCAAAACATGATCTTAAACAATATTATTATAAGAAACGGGGTGGTCAATGTTATGGTTCTTTTGTTGTAAACATTTTATTGTTTTAGGTTTGTATACAACTCAAACAACCCTTTCACCCCCTCCTTTTTTTTTCCAATATTCTTTATCTCCGCCTTGTTTAGTGGGGGGTAGGAGAGATAATGAAAATATAGTGTGGCCCCCAAGCTAATAAAACCAGACGTACACCTTTGCTTATATCCCCAACTAGTCGTTATATATATATATATATATATATATATAATATATATATATATGTATATACAAATTATAAAGAATATATTACGCAGTAAAGCTTTCAAATCAGAAAAAGGGGAAAACCCTCATGTAATATTTTTGGTTTGTTTTCTCAGGAAAAAAAATGTAAAAATGGTGAGTTAACTCTCACGTATTTCTAGACGATTTGGTCATTTTGGGAAAACTCGATGCCGTTAAATTTTAGTATTTAAGCCCCGTCAAGTTACCTTTTGTTTTAAATAAATTGTTCTGTCGGTTCTCACATCACTTCTTCTAAGCCAATAAACAGCATACAAACAACCACACACCACAAAAAAATAGTTACACAAAGACAATGGACAGAGAGGAGAAAATGGATGTGGTCATCGTTGGCGCAGGTCTGGTGAGTGAAGTGTACACGAACATTTTTCTCACTAATGAATATTATGGTCGTTTGTATGGCTTCTCTCATATCATGGCCAGTGCGCTCTTGTCCACAATTATTTTGGGTTTCATCCGAAAGTTAAATGGAATTCATGCACCAGTTTTCCAAGTTTCGCTTGCTTAACTCTGCGCCATGTTGCTTCTGGAGTTTTAATTATAAGTTGTTTGTTCTTTAAATGTGTTTTTATTTTTTAAATCAAATTACTTTTTAAATAACGATTAAATTTATTATTTCCCCATAATTCGTTTTACAAGCAGACGTGACCAATTAGATTTTGAATATTCTTTTATTTATTTTCTTTTACGACTTAGGTTGGCTGTGTGGCAGCGATAATGTTTAAAAGGAAAGGTCACAATGTCAGTGTCTATGAAACTTTTGAAGGTAAGTTTTTTGACAGTGTCACGTTTTTTTTTTGCATTTTATTGTTGGACAAAAAAAAATACTGTCAATTACCATTTTACTTTGAAACCTTAGACTTGTAAACACTTTGATTTAAATTTTTTTGAATTTATTTGAAAGTTTAAAATAAATGACAAAATAGAGCAAAATGTTGGGAACCCCTTTTTTTTTTAACGAAAATTTTTTTTATTATCTTATCTTATATATTACAGACGCTCCTTCTATACAGAAGATTTTTGCGTCCTACGCTCCTCCGTGGTCCGAGTCTAGTCTTGCATCTTTATTAATGTTTTAAATGATGCTAAGTCACTGGTTTTCCTGGTTTGTTCAGGCAACCCATTCCATGCCCGAATGCCACTCGGGAAGAAAGAATACTTGTATGCATTTTTTTCTCGCATTAGGGATAAGGAAGTTTTTTTGTGTCCTTATGTTGATCTGACCTTTGCAACTGGTTGTTATTGGGTTGTATTTCTAAATTAAAGTTTTATGCCTTATGTATTATTACTACTTTACTCTTTGCCCTTCTGTGTCCAAATAAAAGCAATACATTTAAATCAACTTATTTAATAACATTACACCATCTAGCAAGGTAAAAAAAAAATTACTACAGGAAAGCATACAAACTTGGCTTGTAAATTACTAACATTTGGAAATTAGCGTATATCTAGGCGTCTTTTTGTACAAGCTCCATATTGATTACTTTTTTCTGCTTCTATTCTTAGGCTGATCTAAGAGTTACATTTGTTTAAATGTCTGAACGACTGTTGATAAGTTTTACATTAGAAGCGGATATATTATGTGAGCTAAGCTATATGTTTATGTCTGCGAGTTAAGTTATTTCCCTTATCTGGGCTTAAGGCCAAAGGGGAGATAAAAATGCCAATGCGATCGATTCTGTTTACTTTTTACTTATTTGAAAAAGATATTCAACCGGGCAAGAAAGGCTACTCCTGCTTGTATCTGTAAATTCGGTTAATTATAAATTCGAACAAATACACGAAAACAAAACGCAATAAAAAAATAAATAGACTATATTTTAAATGTCATTTAAAACAGCAAAAGTTCAGACAAGGTCGTAGAGATAAGTGGAGCCATTACGTCCGCCATATAATTTTAACACCATTTTTGTGAAACAAAACATACAGCTATAAATAACAAAGTAGGGCGAAACATTTTTTGTAGTTGTTTTCTTGTTTTGTCATCTTGGATTCCAGACCATAGTGCTACACTCCACAGCCTCCAACCTGGCAATGTTTAAAAAAAACAACAACTATTAATTACCTTCCGTCACATCCTCATACTTAATCATTTTTTTTTTATCATGTGATCTTTGAACACCAACAATTAAACAAACAATCTCCCCAAATGGAAGGTTTTGGAAAAGGGGTGGGGGTAGGGATTCTAATTAGGACTGTAGGAATCGGAATATCCTTGAAGACTATTTACAGTGTAGCCTAACCAATACAACCACTGATCTATAAAAAAAAAATGGATAGCGCCTCCATTATACATTTGTATGCGCAAATTAAGGCTAGAATTGATCACACTATTTACACGATTTACTTATTCATTTACGCAAGTTATAGAAAATATAAATCTATAATTAGAGCAAATCTATACGATAAAAAGGAAGTCTAAGTCACTTTTAAATGTCTTTACAGGAAATCTAGTTTTGTAGATAAGTGAAAGTCTCGTAGAAAGCCTATTAATTTTGGCATCAAGAATATTGGTTCCCAGCCAAATCTATTCTTTTTATAGATCAGTGAATGAAAACCCGACCCGACGGAGGGGAGAGAATTCAAGAAGTTTAAAAAAAAACTGATAACGTTTCTTAATTAAGTATTCATTTTTTTCCTAGAAATGTAAACTGGAGATTAGTGTTGTTTTTTTTTCTTGAAAAACAAAACAAGCTGACAACAACAATTGTCCAGCGATTGAGTTCGTTAAGGTTGATTGGGTGCAAACATATTACTTAGATCAAATTAAACTTCGAAAATGTCACAGTTTATTAAAGACTTTGCAGACAGCAGCTATTTGACTAGATACCAGTGTTGACATTATGTGCATCAAGGATATTCTGCATAAAGAAAAATTAGAACATAGTATTTAAAAACAATGTATACTATTTATAAATGTATACACTCGAGGACAGAAGGGCAAAGAGTAAAGTAATAATAACATACAAGGCATTAAACTATAACTTAGAAATACAACACAGTAACAATTTTGTACAATGCTCAGATAAGCATAAGGACAAAAACACTTTCCTTATCCCTTATGCGAGAATAAATGCACATAAGTACTACTAGTAATACTGACCACCCCTGGGTTTCGAACTCGGTAGCTTTGGCACGGCAATCCGAGCGCGCTGCCAGTAGACCACGGTAACCCACCCATGTTTGTTTCATGTAATTAACCTTGTCCAAAACAAAAAACACACAATAATAACAACTAAATAGCAACAACTCAATGAAATGACGTCCATTGCAGACCCCAGGACGTGGAACGAGGAGAGAGCCAGGAGTATAAACCTCACCATGTCACCCAGAGGTCAGCTCGCCCTGAGAGAAATAGGACTGGAGGAGGAAGTCCTGAGATACGGTGTCTTGGCCAAGGGAAGAATCGTACATGACGGAAAGGGAAACAAATTCCGGAGTCCGTACAACGAGAAGGGGGAGGTAAGCGTTTTTTGTTTTTAAAGTAACATTTAAACTATTATAACAACTATTGAATGTAGACTTTCATTTTTTAGCTTGCTGGTATGGGTTTAGTTTTTCTTATTGTAGAAGTCAAAGAGTAATAAACGAGTAATCAGGGTGTAATTAATCTGTAATTGCTCTGTAATCAATCTGTAATCAAGCTGTTATCAATCTGTAATCAATATGATAATCAACGTGTGATCACCGTAGATTAAATGTGAAATCATTATTTCATTAATGCGTACTCGGTGTGTAATTAATATGTAAGCATCCATGTAATTATTTATACAATCATTGTTGTAATATTTTAATTACTATCTTTTAATCCATATGTAATTAATGTGTACTCAATGCGTGGGCCTATAAATGTGTAATTATCGAGTAATTAATGTGTAATCGGTGTGTAATCAGAGTGTAATCAAAACCTTATTAATATTTAATAAGTGTGTTACCACTGTGTCACTGAAAGCGATGTGTATTCAATGTGTAATCAGTGTTTAATCATTGAAGTAACCATTACAGAACTAATAAACATGATTCTATCCAAATAAAACAGGGTATAGTGTCTTTGAGAAGAACACGACTGAACGCATTGCTTATAGAAGGTGAGTTCATAGGTCAAAGTTAACTTTTAGCATTCAGCGCAGACAGTTGCCTCCCCTTGTTCAGATTCCTGGGAAGATGGAGGAAACTAAACAAATTGAATAGTGGTGGGTGGTTGGTGGAGAAACACGCAATGATGTTTAGGATATTCCCGGAAATTTTTAAGTTATAAATAGATCAAGGAAAAGATGCAAGACGGATACACGAGTCTGGGAAGGTTCAGGTTGATACATAGGATGTCTTGAGTCTAGGTCAGCGTTTCTCAAACGTTTTACTATCGACCCCCAGTTATTTTTATACTTTATCTTCGTGACCCAATAACAATCCAGACAGGCAGACAAGTTGTTTCATTACTATAAAAAAAAAAGAACTAAAAAACTCATTTTTTAAAGATTTACCTTCGATAAACATTTTTAGACCCCTACTGTTTTAATTGTATAATAAGTTGGGAAATACTGCATTCTTTTGCTCTGTCTTATATCTCTTTGCTATAGTTTTGATATTATCAATTAGCTCTAGATCTATAGACTATCATTTGAAATAAGAAAAAAAAATTGTGTTATGTGTTTATGTGTGTGTTTATGAGTGTGTTTGTTTCTGTTTTTATGTCTGTGTTTATATCTGTGTTTGTGTCTGCATTTCTGTCTGTCTTTATGTCTGTGTTCATGTCTGTGTTTATGTCTGTGTTTATGTCTGTGTCTGTCAGTTTAACATTGATCGATACAATAAAATCAATTAATATCCATAAGATGACATCAGACTTTTTTAAGCTTGACCGATTTTTCTTTTCTGTTTACCTTTAAAAAAAACTTTTCCCGGAAAACAAGCACGGGTCGATAACTCTTTGATTTTCCGTGAAAAGGAAGGAAACATATAGATTGAAGTAATAGTTCTTACATCCCCTTACGTTGTTGCTGTTGCAATATAAAAAAAAATTAGCATTAATAGTGACGTTGCAATGCTTGCAGTTAAGACGGGGTGGGGGAACAATGAAAGGTGAGAATTAATAGCAGGTCAATGCCCAACCAGTGCCCTCACAAAGGGGGTGGGGGGAGGGGGCATACGCCCGAGAGGCGACACTTCTAGGGGCGGCAAATATAGTCTAAACAAAGTCGATACTGTTTGCAAGGGGGCGTCGCTGAAACTTTTGCCCTGGGGCGCTACATAGGCTTTTGTGGGCTCAGTGCCCAACACATGTACAATGTCATCCTAAACGATTTGTAAAAACTGACATTTTATTTCTAGCTATTACTGATGTGAATATATGAATAATTATATATGTATATTTCCAAAATTCAATTCTTCTTCATTTTCAGAACAATTAATGTATCTTATCTTATGTTGCAAAGGCTCCTTCTATACAGAAGCTTTTATTGCGTCCGAATAATCCAACCAAATTAGCAATAATTAAATGCAAGCATAAAGTTAAATAAAATAATACAGCCCTATTCTAGTAATTAGAAAAATACTAAACACATTTAACATTCAGGCTGTGAAATGTTTCACAAGAGCTATTGAAAAACTATAAAAGCCTTAAATCTTGTTTACTTCGTGGACGGACTACTAAGGACTAGTATCACAGATAAATATCAAGATTTATGGAAACAAATTCCTTATATTGTGGGTGTAAAATAGACATGGTAAAGAACAATTTATTCCGCCATGTCTGCATCATGGCTTCTATTTACATAGTTGCGTGACCTAGAAACCTAAGCCACGCCTATTGCAAATGCTCTATAGACATCGAAATTGACACATACGACCAAAGTTATAATATATACATAGATTTAGTTTTTGTTTTAAAAATGCGCAAAAGTTTCGTAATAAAATCTATCAAGTTTACATTCAAAAGAAATCAATAGTTTTCTGTTGTTTGTTTATTGTTGTTTTGTGAATCTTACAATCTTGTTGTTTTTTCCATGACAGAAGCGGAGTCGAAAAACGAGGTGAAATTTTTTTTCCAGCATACTTTCAAGAAAAGCTGTTCACAGAATGGTGCCGCTAAGCTGAAAGCAGTATTCAAGACTGGTGATGGGTAAGTTCTAACAAAAACTATTTAGATTGGGACACAATGGCACCGCTAGAGACCAAAAGTTTCAATTATTTTGTCGTTTCTGGAATACGTCTTGAAACTTGATTATTCGAGCAAGTCTGATTTCAGGACAAAGGACCAAAATTGTAGGCTCTATTCTTTCTCCGCGTACAATAATCTTCAACATTCAAAAAAGGAAGTGACGTAACACTACAAGGGATATAACAAATCGCTTCTATTAAAGTGACTCTTACATAATTAAAAGATTATATCGATAGTGGGAGTGAGGCGACGGCGCAGATGCCGCATTGAGATAGCAAACATTGTTAGTAACCTGAAATACATTTTAATTTGATTTTTTTTCCAAACCATCCCCAGAAAAAAAGTCGAAGCGCAGGCTGACCTTTTGATTGGAGCAGACGGGGCCCACTCTGCTGTCCGCCAAGAACTCCTCAACAAGCGCAAGATTGAATTCTTTAAACAAGAGTATCATGATCACGGCTACCTGGAGCTGGTTGTACCAGCTGGACGTGATGGGAAGGTGCGTAGCTTAGTCCAGCATGTAATCAAGAAACTGGGAGGGTTTGAAGAGAGTCTTAGAAGGCACGAGTAATCGAGTAAAGAAATAAAATATTTTAAAACGGCCTTAGCGGGATTTGAACCCTTCCTCAACAGGAAGTATATCACGTCTCCATCAACAAGAAAACACAGCCTACCACTATGACCACAACAAAATTGTTTTAAGCATTGTAAATTATGATTGATCAAGCGGAGCTGATAATTGAAGCTATGTGGGTTCACAGCTAGGCGTCTTTACATCATCCTTGAACTTTCCAAATTAGTTGCAGGACGTTAGAAAAGGTTCCAAGCTTCTAAGACAATAATAATTATGCTCTAAGTTGATAATAATATATATTTCGTTCATAAGTGATAAAAAAGTGTAAGCGTATAATTGCGTTATAGCCCCCGAATGCGTTTTAAATAGCAATTAAATTACAAGAAGATATTTCTCTTAGAGCTGTTGGTATAAGATTGTGTGTTGTAGACATTTGACAACAGATGTTGACTCATTATGTCAAAATATTCAGTAACCATATCAACCTTTAACGCCATTTGACATTCAATGACCATTTAACTCTTAAGATAACAATATTTGACTTAAATAGATGTTGACTTTTTTATGAACCTTAAATTATAGGCTACAACATATTAATTTCTTAAGAACATGTAATTATAATTCACGTCGACTTCTTAAAAACATATAGATCTAGATCTATTCATAATTAATATTGAATTCTTATTAATATTTCATATTGATACTATACTGTCAGACCTGGTGTGATATTTCATGATTTTCTATATATCTCTGACGTCAGTCTCAAATGGAGCTGGACATGTTGCACATCTGGCCCCGAGGGGAGTTCATGCTGATCACTTTCCCCAACGTAGACCAGACTTTCTCTGGGACACTCTTCATGCCTTTCCAGAAATTCGATGAAGTGATGAGAAGTGAGGAGGAACTGATCAAGTTCTTCCAGGCTGAGTTCCCAGATCTGGTTAGGCTCGTTGGCGAGTAAGTAAACTTTTCTCTATATGTATAGTAAAGTATCTTGCCGGAACATATAGATCCTTGAGGCCGGTGAACCAGCGTCGTCCATCAGTTTCTGTGGCCACGGCATACTAGTGGATAGCGTGGCTAGCACAATGCCCATCCCCCTTTACTTTACCCAAACTAAAGTCAGATACCTATCGGAGCTGGCTACACTCAGGGACACCCTCCAGACTCGGGAACAAGCCACGATTCGAACCAAGGACCTTCGATTTGCCAGCCGCAAGGCCACCGTGATAAATGTGTGTAGCGTGGTTACAAAGTTTTCATATTCTTATAGATGCATAAATATTTCTAGTACCGGAACGCATTTTCATTATTCGCAGTCTGATAACTTCGGGAAAATCCATTCTAGCACTTTTTGCTCCAAAACCTATATAAGGCAGGCAGAGGTGTAGTTGTTGTTATTGTATTGCAGGGTGTTATAGGAGCTACTTATTATCAACCAATGCACTTTAAGTAAATTATTTTAAAATATTTTTTTAAAGTTTTCAATTCTTTTAACAGTTTATCGTGGGGTTTGAGTGTATTATTTTTCATATTGAGGCATACCATAGACCTGTGGCCGAATTATGGTTTCAAATTCATTCAGCGTGCCAAAAGCTTTAAAGCTTTAAAGTCATCTTGTTCCAGCACATAATGTCTTATATAACAGACTTGAAATGCCTTTTTGAATGTGTCTCGCGTGCCAATAAAAATTGCTCTGCGCGCCAGGTCTGGTACGCGCGCCGTGGTTTGCCGACCCCTGCCATAGACCCAGGGTCGTATTTAGGATTGAGGGGGCCCTGTTCCTAAATTTATGTGGGGGCCCCTCAAGTGCGGTAAATTCATGTTACATTCTGTAAAATCATACATTTTATCATAATTTTATGTTGCGCTTAGCTTGGTTGGACTGGACGCCTTAAAATTGTAGGGGAATAAATGAATTTTATTTTACATTTTCAACGAAAGAATGGGGATATCACTAAAAAAAAAAACTTTTTGGCATGTGTGGGGGGCTCCTTTTGTGTGTGGGCCCCTGTTCCAATGGATCATGTGGAACATGCCTGAATACGCCACTGTCATAGACCATGGACGTAATAGCAGCCTTCACTCTGTATGTGTCCACGCCCATGTTTGAAGTATTAGTGTGGTTAAATGGCACTGATAACAATGACACAATGGTAATTTTTGTACATTCTTCTGCTCTGTTTACCAGATCTTACATCAAGAGTCATTTTCTTAACAGAAGGCCCGGCAGGTTAATTTCCAACCAGGTATGTTTAATAGAATCATCTGCAAACAACAATTTCAAAACAGTAATTAAAAAAAAAAAAACTCTTTGCATATTAAATATTATTGCAAAGCCAGTCGTTTTAATCGCCTCAGCTCTCTCCCTTGTTTTGTTATTTTTATTTCAAATAAATTAGACAGTAAAGTGTACATTATAGGTTGAAGATTTTAAAAAATATGACTCGGGACTACCTAAGGAAATAAATAGTGTGACATAGACTAGCACAGTGACAAACGGATTGAGGGAATGATTACTAGTAAGAATGAATGCTGAAGGGGATGACTTATAAGGGAAATAACTCATAGAGGAAATGACTGCTATAGAGAATGACTACTAAAGTAAAAAACTGCAAGAGGTAATTACTGCTTTTGAAGGTTTACTAGAAGGAAGTGAAGCAGCGATCACAAATTTCCGTGACCATGGCATACAAGCGGACTATGTGGCCAGCACAATTATTCCACCACCACACATGTCCACCCTTTACATCCACGGGGTAAGACGGGGGGGGGGGGTAACCCTGCCGTAAATTCTAGATTTGAACCAGGGATTTTTTGGTAGGACAAACTGAGCGAGCTAACGCTAGACCCCCCCCCCCCCCACCCGACCCATGAATGACTGCTGGGGTTTGACTGTAAATGTTCCTATAATACAATCCACTGAATTCATTCACAGGTAGAGCCATACGACGGAGGCAACATTTTACTAATGGGAGATGCAGCTCATGCTATGGTGCCATTTTTCGGTCAAGGAATGAACTCTGTAGGTTGTCATTGTGTCTTTGTGTTTCTTTGTTTATGTTTCTGTGTCTTTCTGTATCTTTGATTATCTGTATATATCAATATGTATATCTTTTGTATCTGTGTGAATCTTTGTGTATCTTTGTATATATTTGTGTATCTCTGTGTATATTTGTGTATCTTTGTGTATATTCGTGTATCTTTGTGAATCTTTGTGTATCTTTGTGTATATTTGTGTATATTTGTGTATCTGTGTGAATCTTTGTGTATCTTTGTATATATTTGTGTATCTCTGTGTATATTTGTGTATCTTTGTGTATATTCGTGTATCTTTGTGAATCTTTGTGTATCTTTGTGTATATTTGTGTATATTTGTGTATCTGTGTGAATCTTTGTGTATCTTTGTATATATTTGTGTATCTCTGTGTATATTTGTGTATCTTTGTGTATATTCGTGTATCTTTGTGAATCTTTGTGTATCTTTGTGTATATTTGTGTATATTTGTGTATCTGTGTGAATCTTTGTGTATCTTTGTGTATATTTGTGTATCTTTGTGTATATTTGTTTATCTTTGCAGTCTATAACTTTGATTATCTGTGTTTATCTTTGTGTATCTTTGAGTATCTTCCATTATATGTATGTATCTGTATGTATATTGTTTTAATCTTTGATTGTTTGTTTGTTTATTTGTGTAATGTGTGTATCATTTAGTATTTTGTCTATCTTTGTGTATCTTTGTGTATGTATATGTATATTATGTATGATAATGTGTATGTATCTTTAAGTATCTTGGTGTAAACGTATCTTTTAGTTTCTTTGTGTATCGTTGTGTATCTATATGTATCATTTAATTTCTTTTTGTATCTTTGAGTGTCCTCACATCTGATGTTACATTAATTATAAATTGAGGAGACTGTATTTCTTTGAACCGCGTGCTATAGAATGCTTGGATATACAATATAATAATTTCAGAGTTATAAAATGTCGTCAGGGCCGTTTTAACACCCTATGAGGCCTTAAGCACTAAACTAAACTAAATTTGGTTAGCTCCTCCCTCAATGTGCCCTATTCTTCTCCTTATGTATTTATTTTGCTTCATAGTCAATACTGTCCTAACTGTCGTTTTCTGTTACTGGAATTGTTCCAAATTATATTTTTTACAGGGTTTTGAGGACTGTTTGATTCTCGACAGAATATTTCAGAAATATGGCTACACGAAAGGTAGGCCTAAAAGTGTTTGTAATGTTGAAATTGAACGCAATCAAAATACTTAAAATTATAAGAATTTTAAGAATTACGGTACATTTTCGTCAAGCTGTTCTATTTGTTTTTATAAGAAACTTTTTTTTTAGCAAACATCGGAAAAGTTCTGAGGGAATTTTCAAAAAACAGATGCAAAGATGGCCACGCAATAAGTGACATGGCTTTCCAACATTATGTAGAGGTCAGTGACTTTCGTTTCAGATTTTTACTTGCGTTAGGAAGTTCCCAAAACTATTTTGATTCCTTTATCCGAATTCATATGGGAATCTTGTATGGTACTTTCTCCTCTCCCCCCCCTCCCCCATTCCATTTATCGTCTTTTCGTACCAGCCCTAAAAAATTAGCCTATGTTTAAAAAAAAAATTAAAAAGTTTTTGTAGTTTAAATAACTAGATATTTTTTGTATATTTTACACAACAGCTTCGGTCGGACATCGCTGGAGTTACGTTTTATATCAGGAAGTTTATTGACAACATGTTGTTTAGGATGTTTCCTAAACGCTGGGTTCCGGAGTATACTATGGTGAGTTCAGGGTCATGGTTTTCTATGTTCAACTTACTCTATAAATGTGTTTCGAGACTCGGCGTATTGTTGATGCTGTTTCTTTAATGTTCTTCTTCATATTATTGCGGAAAACCCGTTAAGACCGAGGAATGAGTCCACAATTTATCTACATATACAATTTTAAAAACATCACAAACAAGAATTACAAACAGATCACAGAGTTTCACTTGAGATATTTGGTCAACCCCTTCTGTGAAGATTTTAACGTATTTGATTCGTTAATTTACGTCCTTTGTATCAAAACTTTGAATATTGGGCACCATCATTATTCAGTAAGGGATGTGTGTGTTCGATATGGCTCGGTGGTTTCAGGACCCCAGGATCTAAGGCTCGGACTTCCATTGGTTCTTGGTGGGTAGGCTGATAGCCTATACATCATCCGTAATGGAGAGTAAAGTTAGCTGTACATTACACTTGCTATTCATTTGCAAGGAATTATGTAGAGCGTTGACATGATAAATATTATGTATACTAGTTGACCCGTGGGCACATTATGGCCATACAGAAAAATGCATATTAAATGCAAAAGTGTGAGATCAACAATAGAAAAAAAATATCATCATACCCCTTACACCTACAAATAAACAAACCGACAGATTGAACAACAATGCATAAATGTTGATAAAACACTAAAGTCCGTTAAACACAATAAATATCTGTGCGCCGTTTATAGTTGTCATCGAGGGAATCTTTGGCATTTTCATTTCATTTGCATGTATATGCGTACTTAGTCTTATTTTTATCCATATGGACAATCAGAAGCAGCATACAGTATACATGATAAAATGAAAATATACTTTTCCTGTGAAATTCAAGAGTAAATATACTTAAACTACTGATCATGTTCTGTCAGACAGACCGATCAATAATGACTTTTTAAAATAAACGGACGAGCCTTCCGGTTATTACGTCCAAAGCGTAACGTGGAAAAGGGTGGGTCGAGGGTGGCATACTAATACCCTGTCCGATACTAGCCACCCCGAGGAATACCAATACCCTGTCCGATACTAGCCACTCCGAGGAATACCAATACCTTGTCCGATACTAGCCACCCCGAGGAATACCAATACCTTGTCCGATACTAGCCACCCCGAAGAATACCAATACCCTGTCCGATACTAGCCACCCCAAGGAATACCAATACCTTGTCCGATACTAGCCACCCCGAGGAATACCCTGTCCGATACAAGCCACCCCGAGGAATACCAATACCCTGTCCGATACTAGCCACCCCGAGGAATACTAATACCCTGTCCGATACTAGCCACCCCCGAAAAATACCAATACCCTGTCCGATACAAGACACCGCGAGGAATACCAATACCCTGTCCGATACTAGCCACCCCGAGGAATACCAATACCCTGTCCGATGCAAGCCACCCCGAGGAATACCAATACCCTGTCCGATACTAGCCACCCCGAGGAATACCAATACCCTGTCCGATACTAGCCACCCCGAGGAATACCAATACCCTGTCCGATGCAAGCCACCCCGAGGAATACTAATACCCTGTCCGATACTAGCCACCCCCGAGGAATACCAATAGGGTACACCGCGTAACATAGGGTACGATTCCCCCGGATCATGGCTTGCTTGTATTTCTGCACTCTCGTCCGGTAGCACGAATACCAGACAATAGGCCGGGAGATCAAGCCACCACGTTTGGCGAGACGGGCTGTTTGTTCACATTTCTTCCTCCCCACTTAGTCTCGGTGGCTCTTGCCTGTGCTATGAAATCTCGAATGTGCAACATGGGCTTCTCCCCCCCCCCTCCCACCCTCATGTGCTAGCCCACTGGTGTATTCTTAATGGGAGCGTATCCGTTCTTAACCCATGGGCCGTGGCCCTAAAAGCTGGCTAAGTGTGTCAACCATCGATACGGTCAAACGGACCAGAATTCTTTAGCAAACAAACATATAAACTTAAGGAGGTTGTATAGCCTATGTTGATAGCATGTACTATAATGATGCACCTAAAATATGTATCAGTGATTTTGTATTACCCTTTCAATCCCCTGAATCCAGGTGGCCTTCACGGACATGCCGTACAGTGAGTGCCGCAGAGAGATACAGCGCCAGAGCCGTGTAATCACCAGCACCATTGCCCTCACTGGCACCGCATTCTTAGTCGTGCTCTTCGCCGTGTTTTTCAATCTTTGGGTTTGGCAGTAGAGTAGCAGACGTCAGAAATGGACACCGCGTAACAATCTGTTATAGTTACATGTTACATCATTCGGAATTATTATTATTTGTTATGGTCTATGTAGATTTTATTTCAATTTCAGGAGTTATGTATGCGTTGAATATTCTGCAAATTCTTAGTTATTATGCTAGGAAAATGTACTTTTTACCTCTTTTTAATTTAAGTAGATCTGAACCAATTTTTATATTTAGTGTGACTAATATCTACAATTTACACGATGTAATTATATTTGTAATAAGTATTGAACTTTTATTTAGTAAATGTATCATTTTTAGTGTCCACAAATGTGTATTTTTTTGCATTAATTGCTTTCAGTTTTATTGTAATATCACTCATAAAATTATTAGTAGAAATCATAAAAGGCTAATAATAAAGGGAGATATTTTTCAATTAATCCAGAGATCGTTTCCCTTTTGCACAGCGCTGCCAATCTCGTCATTTTATTTTTCTACTCTATTGGTGCTAGTTTTGTTTTTTTGCGATTTTCATGCGTGTGCTTTTTTATTTTTAATACTTAATAAGTTTATTATGTTTTCTATTTTAATTTTTCTTTAATTAAATTAAGTTGGAATAATTAATTTTTTAAACATGACATAATAGGCCTAAACATTAAGGACATTTTCGGACTAATGCAAATAGGCCCACAAATTTTTTTATTTTTTTTAAGAATTTCATTTTTTTTAGTCTTTGGGCGAAGCAGATGGGCCTTGGTTTATTTATACATTTTAATAATTCAATTCGTTTATATTTTTTAACAAATGTAATATTATGGATTTTATTCAAACATTGACAAAACATATATTGGTGTTGTTTACATTATTTAGAAACTTGGTAAAATGTTTGTTTTAAATTGTGGGTTGTTAATTAATTTGAATGTGTTTTTATTTATATAATTCAAAATTATTGATTATTGTTATACTTATTGTTAGGCTTTTTGTTTCTATGTTACAATGTTAGCCACTTTTTTTCCAGTTTATATGCGATAAATAATTAAGGCTAAGCATATAGTCTATAAATACTATGTGACTTTTGAAAACAAAAATACGTTGCTAAAAAGGCCCGAACATTAAATTCGTTACTCCTGTAGGCCTATGCCTATCTAGGCTAGGTTTGTTCATGTTTTTAAATACATCAAATATATTTGGAAACCATAAATCAAAGAATTGAAGCCTCTAACTCCGGGAGACATTTGAACGTGGATAGTGTCTTAAATTCTTTGAGATTTCAGCCTTGGATGGGGCCACAGATTTGCTTTTATACGGTTACTTCCCTTATGTCAGTGAAACAATGAGTTACTAACATTAGTAGCCTTGAATAGATCTAGTTTTATGCAAAAAAACTCTTTATAAAACTCTTTCTTTCAACAAAAAAACAACAACACGAAATTTAGTGACTAACAAGTTAACAACACACATAAAAGTTTCTATCATTAAAAGTTAAGACAGCTGAGACTCCTTAACTCTTCTATTCCCACTGTGTCCTTACTAATCAATGTGTTTTCATGATCGACGTATTTAAACTGAAGTTGAAGATTTATGTCTCATTCACTGTTTCTTTCAGTTGTTTAACTTTTTTTTAGCGAAAAGATTTAATTTGACGCGTCTAGAATTCCACCAAACTACAGACTGTCTATTTTGGTATTTGGTGTGTCATTTTTGTGACATCGTTATTAACGTGACATTCAATCCATCCAGCACTGTGAGAGACTATTTATTTTGTTGTAATTATTTTACATATTTATCCATTTTACTTTTAAACGTTTGCATGTTAACATGTGTCGATTTTTCATCGTGCATCAACATTTGGTCGGGTTTTTTAAAATCACTTTTCTGTTGTTGTTTTTTTGTTGTTGTTGTTTTGCAATTTTATAAAAATGAAACTTTATAAATAAATAAATCGAAAAGATAACCGATAAATAATTTCTTGACTGTTGATTTGAATGTTCCTGGTACAAAAATATATCTACCAAGCGGGCACACCACGTCGTATCGACGGGGAAAAAACGTCGAAACCACGAAAACACATAAAAACAACGTTTTTTTCCCCCGTTGATACGACGTGGTGTGCCCGCTGGGTAGAGAAATAACGTAGGGCCTACTATATTAAAACCCAACTATTAACTTTCTTTTACGTGGCATTGATTGGAGACAGTACATCCTTCGATGGCAATGTCACGGCCTATTGAAATACACAAACTCACTATAGTGGGAAGGAGCAAAGACTTAATAAATAAGATGGACCGCTTGCTATAATATATTCTTAGAGCTGAATAGTTAGTTTGCGCATGCGCGGCCTACGTTTTGCACTCCAGTATTCCTGTGTAAACCAAAAGAAAACATATAGGCCTATACTGTATCGCCTTACACAAGTTGCTGTCTATATTAACGGGCAACACGATTAAAACCTAAAAATTAAGGTATATTGTATATATAGGCCTACTGTATAAATTTTAATAAATTCAAGCTTCAATTAATGTTACGATTTGTAATTTAAAACTTTAGTCAATGTTAATGTTTGTAGTTAAAAACTTTAACCTTTCGTTTTAGCAACGACTATAATAAGCTGCACCTCTGGCTCTATTTTTTTGAGCCCAGGGTTTTTTTTCTCCCTGCGCAGCCAATAAAGCTGTTCTAATCTTAAGTTTCCATTGAGAAAATTATAGCAATTAAATAAAACGGAAGTGTACCGTACCAAAGACTATAATACAAATTCGACAGTACAACAAACGATAATCGGGAATTCCGAAAAGAAGTCATTCTAGTCATCAAAAAGCAGAAATATTAAAGCAAGCGGTCTACCTTATGCCTTTCTTTTTAGCTTTATGTGCCGTATTGATGCTGAGAGTTAACACCCTTGCCCCTTATACAAGTCAATCTTATATACCGTAATTGTAAAGATTGCTGCTGAGAGTTAACACCCTTGCCCATTATACAAGTCAATCTTATATACCGTAATTGTAAAGATTGCTGCTGAGAGTTAACACCCTTGCCCCTTATACAAGTCAATCGTATATACCGTAATTGTAAAGATTGCTGCTGAGAGTTAACACCCTTGCCCCTTATACAAGTCAATCTTATATACCGTAATTGTAAAATGGGCAAGGGTTTTAACTCTCAGCAGCATTACGGCCCATTGCAATTGTAACTGTAACATATCTTGGTATTAAAGGTTTCTATCAATGGATTATTAATAGTGTTGCTTTACTTCAATCGCTTATATGTTCGTCCGGCTTGCCTGAAAAATAATAACGTGTATTGCAATGGCAAATATACTTTTTCATCAACCCTGTTTTTTGTTTTTTTTTGGCCTTTTGCTAAATGTAAACTAGTTGGGCCTAGTGTGACACACAGATCAAATATAGAAGATACCTATTCTGTGGTGTAACAGTGTCAGATGTGCCATTTTAGGCTAAAATATATTAGTCTCATAAGTAGAAAACCGGGCAACATAGCTCGCCAAGCACTAGAGTGACATCCGCAGAGAAACAGGAAGAAAGGCATGCCAAATACCACCTGGAAAAGAACGCTGGATAAAGAACTGACAGAAGCGGGAACTGCAGTGGCAAGAGATGAAGAGACTGTCTCAAGACCGTGAGGAGTGGATAAACATTGTCGAGAAACTATGTCTAACTAAAGACTTAAAGGAATTAAATTGATTGAATCATTGCAACAGTGTGAGATGCGCCATTTTTGGGCTAAACTATATTAATCAGGTTTCTGTCCTTAAAGTAGGTCTATATATGATTGGCACCCTTTAGTCCAGGGGTCAGCAAACTAAGGCACGCGTGCCAGACTTGGCACGCAGAACAATTTTCAGTGGCACGTGGGAAACCTCCAGGAAAGAGATTTTTAATGTAAGTCAAAACAACGTCAGCATAATTAATGGATGCTGCGTGGTGAGCTACATGGGAATCACTCTGGACGTCGACTGTTTAAGTTCAGGAATGTTTGTATGCAAAGCTTTCATCATTGGACTTGGGATCTGTGATTGAATCTATTGTTAAGATAGTCAATTTTATAGTTTTTCAAGTCTCTTCTAGAAGAAAGTGATACGCAAAATAGGTAAAGTCTTGGATATATTCTTTTCTTGACTGGAAGCAATTAAGGTGTATCTTGATGAAAACAAAAACATTTCCGGTGTTGAATGCGGAGAACTGACTGTTGAAGCCGATGTTTTTGAATGACATGGCGACACGTTTCAGTGAGTTGAACTTGCATTTACAAGGACGGGGTCGAAAAGCACTTGAAGTGTTGGATCACTGGAATAGATTTGCATTTAAACTGGACATATCTTGCCGTGAAATAAATTATAAAAAAACTTAACTATTTCCCTAATCAATGCAAAGTTTTCTGAACAAAGGCAAGACTTTCAAATTTATGGACTCGTGTCTCCATACCACATCAAGCCTTACTGGCATCATCTTACTACAAACTAATCAGATCTGGATCTTTGTATGGTGGAGGGATACTGGCATGTTTTCATTTTAAACATCCGAAAAATGGGTAGCGAAATGTGACGATTTTCGGGAAAATCTGAAAGCTGCTTAGGAAAGTCATCTGCAATTGTCAACTGCAGGGCATTCACTCTACTTTCAGCTTTTAGTTTAATTTACACTAGAGAACATATTTTATCGCATATGAAAGCTGTTTTAAGCATACAAAGAGGTTACTTACACTTGAAACTTGACCACTCAGAAGAAACTAAATATATACCTGACATTGAACAATTAGCGAAGAGCATTCAAGGAAAAGGCGCTCATTAATTGATTAATGCTAATTACATTCGAAAGCATGTTTATGCTCATCTCTATTTATTAAGCATAAATATAATTAATTCTAAAACAAATTTATTTGTTTTATTATTATAATAAATATAAGAGAATTATTTACTAGCATTGTATTACGTAATTGCTGTAATTATTAATGTTTAAATGCAGAAAATGTTTATTTACAACGTAAATTTATTTTATAGATATAATTGCACATTGAAAAACGAGAATAATTCTGAATTTGTATAAAGAAATAATAACTAATAACTTATAAGTAACACTAGTTAGCCTATAGAGCGTTCCCAATGGGCGTGGCTTAGGTTTTTTAGTGACGTATTTGTGTAAATAGAAGCCACTATTGGTGTACACAAATGGTGAAGTACTTCTTTATCATGCAAAATTCACATCTGAATATTGGCTATCCTACTCAAAAATAAGGAGGTAAATAGTAGTACTGTAGATTAATTTATTAATGTGATTAGGCTAGGGCCGACTAGACCTATTTACACTATCAATTTCACTTTATAGGCCTACACTTTTAATGTTTCGTAGGCTAGGCTAATGGGCTAATGGCTAAGTAGGGATGCCAAGTGATAGGATAGTGTTGGTGAATAGGCTATCTAGTCAAGTCACTAATATGCTCACATCGTCTATGATCTATGTCTATGATAATAATAAAATTGCCTATTTTATTTAACAGACATGATGCAGCTTAAATCTTAACAAGACTTAAAACACAAAACATAATTTTAAAAAAGCTCGAGCCTATATGAAACTTTATTAATACAGTGGCCATTGTTACTTGTACACCATTACTCAAAGTAAACAAAAACCACGTGCTTTTTGTCACGTTATTGCAAACACCCTATATTAAAAATTGAACTCGTTTGGAATCACTAGCATCAAATATGGAGAATTTTTTTAAAGGGAGACAATTAACCAGTTTTCGTTGCGTTAATATTTCAAATATGTTTCTTTTATGTTCTTTTTAAAAAAGAAGGCTTACTATTTAGATCTACAACTTTTAAATGGTCAAACTATATAAGATATTTGAAATTTTATACAAACATTATATGACTTAAGAATTTATATGTACATTTTAAACATTACATTAACTACCCAGTGTGTATGATTACTACGTATCTTTTCCGCTTAACTGTACTAGTCTGCTACTGAAACTTCTATGTAATATTATGATATTAGGATGAAGGATATGGCTGTCAAATGTCAATGAAACAGTTGTTTCAAGTCTAAAAAATGTTTATAGTTTTTATGATGTATTTTTTAAAAAAATGTCTTTGTCAAATTTGACTGTTCAATAGTGAACTTAATTTTTTATGCTACTGTCTTATATATACATATTTATATTTTAAGTCTGTCAATGCTATTGGCTCTTTAAACAAAATGTATAATACAGAGAAGAATGATTACTTCCTCTGGTGATTAAGAACAGTGCTGACCAGATGAATGGTGTATTGCTGATCTGCTGGGATTGCAGGCATAGATAACTTAAAATTGCCTCTGGCAACATTTCATTGAGCTATCATCAGTCATACACATTTGCTCCTCATTAAAGCTATATTGTTACACAACATGTTTGAGAACACTGCAGCTCCCTCCAGTGATGTTGTGCTTTATGTTGGAGCTGGAAATGTGTAGAGAAATATTTGTCATTGAAACATCTAATGATTTGTATATGAAAAAAACAAAAAAAAAACAATAACAATGTATGAATAAAAAAAAATGTTTTGCTTTTAAAATTAAAACTTTAACAAATGTGTTAAATGAATACAATGGTATTGAAAAATTGAAAAAGATATTAGGATATGATCAAACTATAATGAATTATAGCTATTACTTATTACTAGAACTCTATCTTGACAAGTAAATTTAAATGTTGATACTTTAACCATTAATGTGTATTAAGTTGAATAATGAAATTGTGTCTAGGCTATGAATGGATTTTAAAAAAAAAGATAATAAACAGCTTGATTTGTTATTAGATACAAAACGCTTTAATTATTTTCTTAATAACGCTGCTTTTCTTTTGGTCTTGGTCTTGCTACGCACTAAATAAATCTTCTTATAAAAAAAAATATAGTTGAGCAGTTTGACATCACGACGTTGGCACGCTGAATGATTTAGAAATCCTACTTTGGCACACTATAAGCAAAAGGTTGCCGGCTCCTGCTTGAATCTACAGCAGAGCTCAGCAACTTTTTGATAATAGTGTGCCAAAGTAGGATTTCTAATTTATACTGCATGCAAACAGCCTTAAAGTCAACCTACTCTATAATCTTTTTATTATAATTATGAAATACTTTATTTAGCGCCTTATGACCAACGCAAAAACGACACTTCACAAAGAACCAAGGCAAAAATCAACACCAAACTGTTAGATATCATAATAAGAGTAAAGTAGTAATAATAGGCTACATAAGGCATTAAACTCTAAATTAGAAACACCACACAAAGACAAAAACACTTTTTGCGAGAAAAAAATGCATATAAGTACTCTTTCTTTCCGAGTGGTATCCGGGCATGGAATGAGTTGCCTGAAGAAAGCAGGAAAACCAATAATGCTTAATAACATCATTTAAAACAATAATAGAAATCAAGACTAGACTCGAACCAGGGATGAGCGTAGGATGCAATAATCTTCTTTATAGAAATAGTATCTGATATATATAAGATAAGATAATAACATAATATGGGTAGGCCTATATTATTTATATAAGGCATTTGCATCTACTGCTTATTAAAATATTGAGTTAACTAGGCTATATTTGATCTAAAATTAATTCTATCTTTGCTTAATAAAAGACAAGAAGTTGAGCTTAAGAGATCATTGTCTATATTCGGATTAATCAGAATATCGTGAGTGTATTTTTTACTATTTATGGTTATAATTGTGTTCACTTAAATTGGGTCATTTCTGATTTTGATATTATGGTAAACAGTAGTGTTTGTAGTTGATGTTGACCATGGGATCAACTGTTTTTGTTACAGATTAGGCCTATTGTTTTCCTCCCACCTGTAATGCTTTTATTTTACTAATCTAATTTTTAAGTTAGTGGTAGCCTACATGACCATGTTGAATCAAATTTAGGTTTTAACTGGAATTGCATTGATAAACTTCTTTTTGGCATTTATTTATTCATGTATTTTTAACCTTTGTTGTAACTAGACTTATTATTATTAGTTCAAATAATAATTAGTATTTTATTTATCTTTATCTTTCTTTACCAGTGTTGATCTGGTTGAGATTTTTGTTATGGATATTTTCCTTGCTTTGAATAAAGTTTATATATCTATTATATATATATAATATAGATATCTAAGCTTATATATCTATATATCTATTATCGGTAATCTCTCTTTTCTCTTATAGTCTTTTCATGTGGTTAAATAGTTTACTTATTTTTATTATTCTGGCTAGTTATAAACAGGCCTAGTTAATGGACCCTTATTCATTAGACTTAAGTCGTCTTTGGTAGATCCAAGATTGCGCAAACCCAGGACCCCGCCCTTCTCTGCAACATTAAGATCAAACAAGTCAGGCTTGATGAGGAATGAAACATTGGTCCATCAATTTGGCTTATCTATCTTTCATTTATATCGATCTGGATGACCCTTAACATTAAGGAAGTACTTGAATGTTTTGGAGTTGATATCAGACCATAATGTGTCCAGTTTCAACGCAAATCCTTACCAGTAGCCAAATAGGTCAAATACTGTTTGGGGGACGTCCATTAATTACGTCAACAATTTTTAGGCGATTTTTACCTCCCCCCCCTCCCCCTTGTCAACAACTGTCAAACTTTCAGAGACCCCCCCTATATAATTACGACAACAATTTGTTACCCCCCCCCCCCTCAAAACAAGTAACACAATTTTAGACGCTTATTTTTGTTTAAAATAGATTAGAAACGGAAAAGTTTATACTATAATTAATTGTAATACATTTTAAAACTTGTTTAAATGATTTCAAATCGACTCTCATAGGCGTAGCCACAAAGGGGGTATAACATGGTTCCTACCCCCCTCACTCGCCCCTCCTACATTTTTTTCCAATCCGAGGATCTTAACAATATTTCTTTCCTTTTTGTTTACTATTGTTCTTTTCTTATAAATATTTAATATTTTCAAATTTTACGTTTCACTAATGAGTTTTTGGTACAATGTTAAATAGTGTAGGGAGAAATTGTGCAACAGTTGTTAATTATAGTCTTCTATTTTAACCATATGTTGCTATTCCTTCTTGCAGTATTGTCCCCCCCCCCCCACACACACACATTATACACACTGTAGTTACTCTCCCTGTCCCCTACATTGCACTATTTGCCACCCACACCTTGCAATCCTGGCGACGCCACTGATACTAATACATTTTTATCTCATTCAATTTTTACAGAAAATTAGAAATTAAAACGTACAAATTACTAAATATAACTAGCCTATGTAGCCTAATCGAGCTAATTTTAATGTTTGACCTATTATAACGTAGTCAGCAAACATATATTTCTATATATCAGAATTAGGGATGTTAAAAGGAAATAAGGTAGGCTAAGTATTTCGTACTTTATGTGGTGGGCCACGAATTATTTTTCTGAAGGAAATATTTTAAAATAACCATGTTGGAGATTCACACAATACACTTAATTCAATGTTGTGCAAACATTACTTATAGTCTCAAAGAGGGTCTATTGTTGTTTTTAGTTCTATTGTCAATCCCAGCCATCGCTTACATGGCTTGCATAACGAACGCCAGTCTCTGGCGCCTAATTTAGATGTACTGAGCGGCAAAAAACTGGGTTTCTGAACGTAATCTGCAGACAGTTTGTTGTGTGTTTGTGTTCCTTTGTTTTTCCAGCCACCATGTCTCGCTAGACTAGGGTTGACTAGGAGGACTTGTCCTCTTTTTTAGACTCTTGTGCTCCGTCCGGCAGGCAAAGCGCAAAACCTTTAAATTGCCCGGCTTTTTTTTTACTTTTTTGTTTTGTAGGCATTAAGACAAATACATTTTTAAAAATAGTATTAACATGTTAAGAATATAATTAAGGTGGTGATTTGTACAAGAAAATAATTATCCTTTTTTTTCAAGACTCCAGCATGAGCTTTAAAGTTAAAGTTACCCAACCAAATGCAAGCTTGCCATCAGCCTACAGTGAATTTATATGTTATTTTTAACAGAACTGTTTCTTGATCGGTTTACCAATACAAAATTAAACTTTGTGGCAGATCTTGTATTAAAATTAGTCCTATATGGATTGTGGGTTTAATTAAAGTGAAACTATCCAATTAAAACACAATGTCCAACCCTACGCTAGAAAGCGAAAGTGAGGTTTTCTACAATTTTGATAGGTCACACTGCCATGCTAACAATTGCAATAGTTTTCACCCATACATAGATCTACAAACTAACAAGATGAACACAAAAAGGACATGTCAACTGTAGTTTACATAATTGATATATTTGTATTAACGTAAAACCATGATTTTACATGTTATCTATGTAAATTGAACAGGGCAAATGTAGAATTTTGTAATAAATTTGTATTATTTTTTACTTCATAAAAAGTAACATTGTTGACGTCAACTTTTCTTGACCTCCCCCCCTCCCCCATGTCAACAATTGTCAAACTTTTTCAGACCCCCCCCTCCCCCCTATTTTGTTGACGTAATTAATGGACGTCCCCTTGTCCCTCTTCGTTGTAATTCTAAAACTCATTTAATTGTGTCATTATGTCTGTCCCAAACAGTAGTTTCCACAGCCAGTCCTCTTCATTCGTATTCGAAAAATTTTGTGTTTTTTTCTCATAAAAACACCATAATAATTGCTTCCAGAAAAGACACAATTAAACTTTTCTTATCCTTACTCTTTCTTCCTGAGTGGCATCCGAGCATGAAATGGTTGGCCGAAACAAACCAGGAAAACTAGTAACTTAACACCATTGAAAACATTAATAAAGATGACCGTAGGACGCAATAATCTTTTTTATAGAAGGAGCGCCTATAATATATAAGATCTATTCAAAACTTCAACTCAAGCCAGCGAAAGCAGTTGTTCGCTCTCAATTTCTCTTATAAGAGACTTGAATGGCCAGAGTAGTTATTAATGAGAAGTTTATAACTCTATTTTAACAATCTTTTCCATCATTCAAAGCAGATAAAATCTTTGCACACAAACTTTCCTGATGCAATGGATGTTTAACAGTCGACGTCCGACGTGATTCTTTAAAAGTTTGACAAATTCTTTTGTTTTTTTTGCAACCAATTGCAACACCTCTATCAGTTATAATATATTAAAGAAGAAATTCAAATATTATATCTTGTGATTTTTTAAATAAGCTTAGTCTAACCAACTAATTAAGTCAGAACGTCCTCGGGCTTGTTGGTTGTATCACGCAGAGCTAACAAGCAAACACGTTTTATTTCAAAGTATGGTGCAACGATAGCTAGAATCTAGTCGACTCGATTCCTTCGTGTTAAGATTTCATCAAGATCAACGCTGTAATAGCTTGGTTTAATCCCGTAGTTTGTTAAACTGTTCAATATTTAGCCAAATCAATGATGCGCCTCTTCTGTTGAATTTGCAGTAGCTGGTATTTCTTGAATTCAAGAGAGTAGGCCTATAGTTTCTTTATTTGGTAATTATATGTTCATATTATACATTGTTTTGACTTGCTTTGAAAAATCTCATTTTTTTAGAATCTTCTGCGTGCTATAAAAAATTGCCAAGTCTGTCACGCTTTCCCTATGTTGCCGAACTCCTGGTCTCAAGAGAAGTTGTATTGTGTTTATTTATTTTGTGTGTCTAAAGATCACAATAAACAAATCATCGTCAGGGCATCATAATCATAGCCACGGAAGGGGAGGGGAGACAAGGGGGCTCGTCCAATCCCATCCCCCCAATTTCCGACTACGTTTTTGTTTTTGCAAACCTAGTTTTTTTTTATAGTAATTACTTTTCTTTATTTCCTTATTTATTGTTTTTTTACAACCTATTTAATGATCTAATTTTATGTTTCACTGTTAATACTTAGACTAGATAAAATATTAATTTTGGCTAATTTCATATAGCCTAGCCCCTTAGGGCCTAGAATGAAACATGTGCATCAGTTCAATATAATGACCTTACTGTGTTCTATTTCCCCTCCCCGCCTTTTCCAACTAAAACACATTTTTGCACTATTTCCCCCCCCCCCCCTTCAACCACTAACACTATGTGCCCCCCTCCTTCCCTACGCCACTGCAGGACATCTGAGGTATAATGGATATACTTAGGACGCAATAATCGTCTGAATGGGGCGATTGTAACATATTATAAGGGTTCACAGTCACTTAATCCACAGACACTTAATGCTAAAAATGCAATTTTAGCTATAGAATTATGAAATCAGATCGAAATATAAATCATAACAAACAAAAAAAAAAAAGCTACTAGTCTTATATTCACTTATTTATTTTGTTATTAGGAGTTGGTGAGGTGGATGTTTTAAATAAGTATAACAGGTAAGTTAAAGATCGGAGATACAGATGACGATCATTGACTCGTAGCGCTGTACAATGTTGTCGATTTTCCTGGCTAATGCAGCTTACTTCTTTCTTGGACGTTGCTCTGTGACGGTGCCTGACTGCAGTACTGATGTCTTGTGTAGTTGACAATCTTTGCGTAGACCATCAAGAAATGCCCACATTGTTGGGTGATGACACGAGAAGAGAGATTGGAGGGCGTGATGCCAACCCTCTACAGAAGGCGTGTCAAACTCAAAAGGCACCATGGGCCGCATGAGATACTTTGAGTATACCGGCGGGCCACACCAACAAATATGAGGAACACTGTAATCTTATTGAATTATATTTAATTAATTTGCACGCCTACTACAACGGCTTTATTAAGCTAACATCCCACAACGCCAAATATAACAATTGTAATGCAAAATTTGTTTAAGAACATTCAATTATTCTTACACTTTAATCAGTGTTTTGTCCTGAGGTTTGATGTCTTCTTTTCATGACAATTTTTCGTATATCTGGCTGAAATGTATTAGCAGTTCCGACCTTCATCAGGGATGTCAAGTGTTCATTGGTCAGCCTTGTTCTCTGAGAAGTTTTTGTTAATTTTATGGAGGAAAATAACTGTTTGTAAACTTTTCAGGAAGGTATGAATAGAAGCCAGGTATCCCGACTCCTAGATACTTTGCTTTGAGTGTAGAATCAGACTGCATTTCTAATAGCTCCATATGCAAGTTTTTCTATGCTTTGACAACATCAAAGTTGCCGAGAATAATGCAAAATGGTATTCAAAAGATGAGAAATCACTAAATCTTTCTTGGAACTCTTTTGACAATAACTCTTTGTGACTCTCAGATCTAGCAAATGTAAATACAGATTCAGCATTGGCCTGGTTTTTTAGTTCTTTGCAGTTAGAAAAATGAACCAAATTTTCACGTGACAACTGTGTCTTCCATAAGCTTAGATTTGTAATGAAACGCCTGACGTCGTCGTACAACTGAGTGATGAGTTTGTATTTGCCTTGTAATTTCAAATTTCCAATTAAATGTGCAGTATTGTCCACAGCAAACGCTATATCCTGGATCCAACTTTCATCTTTTTTTTTCATCTTTGTTTTTACCTTTCATCTAAAAAAATTAAGTAATTTCTGGTCTCAGCAAATGAAATCTTTTCAGCACTTTGTGACACGACAACCAATGGACGGCTGTGTAGAATGGAACATCGGTGAACTGACTATCTATGTCTTCTAGCAGCTGACTGAATTGACGATGATTGAGAGCATTGCATCTGATAAAGTTCACTGTTTTTGTGACCGCACTTAGCACGTGATTCAATTTTAAAGTCTTTGAACACACATTTTGCTGATGAATAATGCAGTGAAAATGTGCAAATGATGAATCTGGATAAGAGTTCTCAATTTTTTTTCGCAACTTGGCAGCAACACCATTATGTCTGCCAACCATATTCGCAGCACCGTCAGTAGATAAACACACAAGCTTACTCAAATCAAAATCATAGTCATGCAGAATCTGCTCGACTTTTTAAAAGATGTCTTCGCTCGCTCTAGTGTCATGCATTGTGATTAGTTCGATCAGTTCTTCATAAATATTAAATTCACTGTCACAGGCCCTAATAAAAACTGCAAGCTGTGCTATTCAAGTGATGTCAACGGTCTCCTCAATAGCAATAGAAAAATGTTCATATTTGGATGATGCAGCCTTCAACAGTGGTTTCAAACATATGCCATTTCATCAATCCGTCCAGCAACAGTGTTCCTGGTTAACGAAATATTCTTAAATAACTGTGCCTTCTGTGGGCACACAATGTCAGCCGCTTTGATAAGACAATGCTTTACAAGATCTGCTTCACTGTAACTGTAAGATTTCCAACTAATGGCGACCATTCTGCTGAGTTCATAGCTTACAGTAACGGAAGCGACATTGGCGTGATCTATTTTTGTAAAACATGTCTGTTGCTGTATCAAGCCCTCATATTTATCGCAGGATCGATGGTTGGTTTTATAATGTCTTTTTAAGTTGAACTGTTTTGACGTGGCAATGCAGTTTTGCATACGAAACAATGTAATCTATCTTTCCATTTACCATTGTACAAACATACTGCAGTTCCCATTTTTCTTTGTTCATCGAGTGTCCTTTTCTTCTTAGTTGAAGGTCTGTAGCCATTTTAAACGGTGTCAGTTTACGCAGTACTTTATAAATACAAATAATAGAATTACCGGCACGATTCCACAAGCTACAATTTATTATTGTTTTAAATTTTAACATGGCAATAACAACCTGTCTGCTACTTCCGGTCAATGTTGCCTAACTTTCATAGATAGAAAACCCTTACTAGCTTAAAATAGCCGTATTGTAGAAAATTGTAGAAAATCTATTGGAAAATCTATATTTTTAGACATCATGTGTGATATCTCAAGGAACATTTTGGTAAAAAAAAAAATTGAACATTTCCGACCGGCTGGTTTTTTCCTCTACTTCGCTGACTGCGACCACGTACATACGTTATGCTCGAAGTAGGATGGTAGCTCTGGCATACGATCATAGTGAGGCATTGAGTCTGCAACCAATTCAAAGGAATCGACCAAGTCTTCTTCACGAACATAGGCCAGTGCTGTGAGGCACCTGATCATTCCACGTAACTCGTCGTTTTCGTCATAATCCCTGAGCTAATAAAAATTGCCATTGATTAATTATTATTTTTTATCTGGACAGTTTATTGCTTATATGCGTGTAGTTGATAAATCTTCATTGCCCTGCGTTTTTTCTGCTATTATCTTCTTTTTTTTTTTGTGGGGAGTTCCCGATTCTAAATGAAGTATTTGATATACAACTTCCGTTTTATTGAATCGTACCATTTTATGAGAAATTTTGTTGCGTGAAACTATGATGAACCGAACAATTCTCTACTTTTTAAACTTGTTTAAAAGATTTCAAATTGACTATAGGCCTAACTCTCATAGGCGTAGCCACGAAGGGGGTGTAATATATGGTTCCTAACACCTCCCCCCCCCCCAACTCGCCCCTCCCACATTTTAACTCCGATCCGAGTATTTTAACAATAGTTCTTTTCTTTCTGTTTACTATTGTTCTTTCCATGGAAATGTGAAGCCGGCTGGTCCAGTGGTTAGTTCACCGGACTGTCAACCAAAAACCAACTTTTGGGCCTAGTGGACGTAATAATCTTCTACCTAGAAGGAACTTATAAGAAGTTAAGGAGGTAAAACTCCGACGCGCCCCCTAAAGGAAAAAAAAAAGAGATCAAAATATCATTAATATTAGCAAATGTTAGGGGAGACATGGATCGGTCGGCGGCAGGGATAAGTGTCGTGTCGTTTGAACTAACCATAAGACGATCGAGCCTGCCGCACACCATATATGTCTTTTTCTGACCCCCTACTTCTTGTTGGAAAAGTCCATGCGATTCATCTCTCTTATTAGTATAATAATATGTAGGCCTACTGTTTGGCATTTAGCATCACTTGCGTTTACATCACATATCATCCGAAAACTAATCAATTAAAATAGCTGAGGTGTTCAAATTATAACAGGTACGCTTGTACCGCCTACTTGCCCTTTACCGCCCCCCAATCGCCCCCGGGAACGTCAGCGCCCCCCTAAAGCTTCTCACCGCCCCCCCGGGGGGGCGATAACGCCCCCGTTGAGAACCTATGCTCTAAACTATTGAACAATTAACATTGAACCAAAAGATCAATAGTGAAGCATAAAATTAGAAATGATGAAATATTTTTATGAAAAGAACAATAGTAAGACTAAAAAAAAAAGCTTATTGATAAAATCTTCGGATTGGAAAAATAAGTGGGCGGGCGGGGGCGAGGAGGAACCATGTTACACCCCCGTTTGTGGCTACACCTACGAGAGCTAGACCTACAGCTAATTTAAACCTTGTTAAACAATTTTTAAAATGTATTAAAATTAATTATCGAAGTAAAACTTTCCATTTCAAACCTATTTCAAACAAAAAGGCCAGGGTCTAAAAACTAAAAAAAAAAGGGGCGGGGGGTAACAAATAGTTGACATAATTATATAGGGGGGGGGGGGATCCTCTGAAAGTTTGACAGTTGTTGACAAAGGAGAAGGGTAAAAATTGCCTAAAAATTGTTGACGTAATTAATGGACGTCCTTTTATGAGCCTATAGCAAAGAAATATCTAAATAAATAAATAAACTCGCGTTAATTATGTAAGCTTATATTGATGATTACATTTGTAAAAGTTCCTTTTTATGAATCCTAAATGTGTGGTGTTTTTTTTCTTCATCAATATGAGGCTTATACCTTTATTCTTTATACCGGTACTTTGTGTTGTCGATAAAATAAATAAGAAAATTACGTTGATTGATTAATGTATATCTATTAACTATGTTAATTTTGATTTTATGCTAAATTAATTAAACCTACACAAAATTAATATTATTACAAGACTATCCAGTTGCTAAACTACCAATTTACAGCCAAGAATCACTAGAGTCTACCTCACTAAAGTAATCCGAAATTGCATTTGGCAGCACTAATACTAGTGCTCTTTGTGATTAAAAAGTACAAGAAGTTCAAATAGTAGCTTACTACCAACTAAGTCAAACTTGAATTATCTCTTTCTAGTTTACTTAGACTGCATTTTATCTTTCATGAACATAAAGGTAATTAGAATCTAATTAGTTTTCACATTGACCCATGCTTACCCCAACGAAAAAAAAAATATAAAAAGGTAAGGTCTCAACTAACCACAAATATAGGCCTACACAACAGGCGACAGCTACAGTACTACACTTACACAGAGACATCACACTGAATCACACTAAACACAGACATGATCAGATGTCATGAAGTCGAAGTGGTCGGCTTCTTTCAATGATCAATGAATTCAATGTCAATATGATAATTATATCAATAATAAGTCAATAAGAGCGAAACACAGAAATATTAAGTAACTCTTTTGTACCACTGTCAGGGCCAGTCAGCCCGAATAACAATATCTGACTCCAAATGATAAATTAAATGCCTAAATTCCTAAATTTAGTAAATTAAATAGATCTAGTCTAGACTAGTATGATAGTATGCCGCCAGTATGCGCATGGCATAGCTAGAAATTGTTTTCAGTGTAATCTGAACTTTGGCGTGACAATAAGTAGGCCTATCAAATTTTTGTTAGCATTTGAAAATTTGAACAATTATTAGTAATACTAAGTAGTCTATAGTATAGACAAGATAAGGCGAAAAATGACTATAATGGGGTTTCAGCGCGACAAAAACTAGCTTCTCAGCCACTTTTTGGTACCTATTACTTACTGTATTACTATTGGGAAGCAATAAATTTTAAAAAAAACTATTGATAAAAAAATTGTTTTTTTATTCCAAAATACTTTAGCCCCTCCTGGCTTTGCCCCTGAGTATGCGTGCATGCATATTTGTATTCGAGTACTATAATAGAGCTACATTGTAAAAACAAATCATGTCTATATCAAATCATGGATAATTTTATAGCCCTTTTTTTTACATATATTCGGGACTTATCTTTCATGGGTATTGAAAGGAACACATTTATCATGTTCATGCATTTTAGTCTTCTTATGGACTTTTACACATGCTTACACACATACCCACATTAAGATATCACGTTCATACCTTGTCTTATCTTTTATAAGAAGAATTTACATTACATTATTTACATAAAGTTTCAATATTATTTACATTCTTTTTTAACAGAAAGAAGATTTTACATTGTCAAATATGGATGGAGTAGATCCACATTTTAGAGGACAGTTGAGAACTATAAAAGAAGAAATAACAGAAGTGGCTAAAGATGTGTTCGCAGCTCAGTTTTCTCAAGTAGTTTGTGATACATTGAGCATGTTGAGTAATTCTAAAAAACTCATTGAAGAACAAGTAAGTAATACTATATAAATATGACAGGGTGACTGAGTGGCAGCACGTTCGGCTGGCATATCGAAGGTGCTGGGTTTAAGTCCTGGTGATGGCTAGAGGTTTGTTTTCGGGTCTGGAGGGTGTCCCTAAGTCTACCTAGATTTAATGGGTACCTGAGACTATTTAGAGAAAAGTAAAAAAGGATGCTGGCCACACAATCTCCTAGTAATGCTGTGCCACAGAAAATTATGGGCACTTCATCACATTGGTCCGGCGGGTCTAAGTTACTTTTAATATATAGGAGACCCCTTAGTCAGGCTTATGTCAGATGTTACAGTATAGGTAGGAACGTCTTCTTATTATTATAGTAATAAGTAGTTATAATTTTTATCACTCAAGCACTCTCTCGGACAGCCATAATAATATAATCATGTTCATGGATAGATAGTAGGGCCTACATTAGTTTATTTATGTGTGTCATTACACAGAATTATGATGAAGACTTATGCTGCTTTATTAAACGTTCATCCTTGACTGATTACCAAAGTATTACAGTCCACAAAAGATGTAATAGTTTAGTGGGAAAAGGGGATGTTTTAAAGGCTATCTCACCACTACTCAACAGTTTATCATAATAATAATAATACAGTTTATTTATATAGCTTTTGTATCTATGCTGTTAAATTTAGCATACTCAGTGCGCTCTTGGTATAAATTGCAGTGGCAGATGTATTGTTATGCAAGGCACACAGTCACTAGTTTAAGAGAAAGGTCATTAAACTCTTTTTAAAAGACTCTTTTGTCTCAGAATCGCTCAATGTCTGGGGCAAGCTGTACCATATAGACCAGTGTAGCGTGGTGGGCACTCTACGTAGTTATTTCGCTCGGGTAGAGGATGATTTATTGCGATGTCACAGTGACGTTGGGCCTTAGAATATTGATATTTTTTTCGTATCCCGCGTGGCTGGCACGGGTGATGTTGATTTGAATTTGAGTAATTCTACTACAAGACACGAATACTACACTACGCATAGGCAAATACAAGAACAAAGATTGATTCAATGCCGATGGGGTGAATTTCAAATACTGTTTATTTAGGCATAAATTGATGAATAGCTGAGATAATCCACAATAAACAAATGTATAGTATAATGGGACCAGCCCAAAGACACGACTGACGTGTTCTGTGTCTTCGACCCCAATGCCAGTTTTCATTCCATCCTAACTAAAGTGCCCTCTGTATGGGGTGGGGGGGCGGGCAGTTACACGCATGTCTTTAATGATGAGTCACTGGTAGGGGGAATGGGGAGGGGGAGAGGAGGGCGATCGGGGGAATACGAAGGTTCCTTGATACCCTAAGGGTCGGGCCGAGAGCTGTTGCGTATGTGTTTGTTACAGGGGGAAAGGTCGGGGAAGGCGGGGGGTTTCACCGCCCACCTGCCAGACTGAAGGAATTTTGCACGTAAACGCAATTTGCTTATCTTGACCAGTGGTCGGTAGCGGGGGGGGGGATAAGAGGGGAGCTAGTCTTGGCGAGGGTGGGGCTGTGGGGAAGTGGTGTTTACACTGTCTACAATGGAGAAGTGGAGAGATGTGATCCGGCCTCTTTACCCACAACTCAATACATATACTGCAGTATTTTGTACCCTCTGGGGTCTCTGCAGCTGGTTCTGAGACAAACCTAACAGGCAACTGTTGCAGTTATCCAACCTTGACTGGATTAGAGATATGTCTACAATATTGGCTGTTCTCCTATTGACCCTTGTCAACAACATTAACTATTATCCATCTACTTGGGTGTGGTTGGCGATGTGAAAAAATGAAAGAGGCATGTGATATGAAGTACCTTTTGCAAGCCAAACACACAGTTACTCAGAATTATTAAAAGCTAAAATTCCTGTAGAAAACATCGCATGCTTAAACATTTTAATAAAAGTATAAATATTTTTTAATTACAGAAATGTGACATAGAATCTGGACAGAAAAAAACTTTCTATGATGGAGTGGGCCAAATAGACTTATCATATCAACAAGAACAAGTTCATTCAAAAGCATTCTCCAAGGTAATAAAAAGACATGTTCCCATTGAAAAAAATCAAGTTGTTCAGACCTGTAGCAAAGTAATATCACAATCATCTTCAACTTCACATGTGAAAAGTCAGCAAAGAAAGAATACTGAACAGAAAACATTTCAATGTTTGATTTGCCAAAAGCATTTTAATTATTGGCAAAAATTCAAAATGCACATAAAATTGCATATTTCGGAAAAACAATTTCTTAGTCAAATCTTGAATTATAAGATGCCTTCTTGTAGCTCTTCATTAAAAACAAACCAAGTTGTTCATGCCGGTGAAAAGCCATTTAAATGTGAAACATGCGATAAAATATTTGTTCAAAGCTCAGATTTAAAGACACACCAAGTTGTTCATACTGATGAAAAACCATTTAAATGTAAAACATGTGATAAAACATTTCGTCTTAACTCACATTTAAAGATTCACCAAATACTTCATACTGGTAAAACGCCATTTAAATGTCAAACATGTGATAAAACATTTGTTCAAATTTCAGCTTTAAAGAGTCACCAAGTTGTTCATACTGGTGAAAAGCCATTTAAATGTAAAACATACGATAATACATTAGGTCTGAACTCAAATTTAAAGAAACACCAAGTTGTTCATACTGGTGAAAAGCCATTTAAATGTAAAGCATGCGATAAAATATTTGTTCAAAGCTCAGATTTAAAGACACACCAAGTTGTTCATACTGATGAAAAGCCATTTAAATGTAAAACATGCAATAAAACATTTGGTCTGAACTCAAGTGTAAAGACACACCAAGTTGTTCATACTGATGAAAAACCATTTAAATGTAAAACATGTGATAAAACATTTCGTCTTAACTCACATTTAAAGATTCACCAAATACTTCATACTGGTAAAACGCCATTTAAATGTAAAACATGCGATAAAACTTTTGTTCAAATTTCAGCTTTAAAGAGTCACCAAGTTGTTCATACTGGTGAAAAGCCATTTAAATGTAAAATATATATTATGTATATTATGCGATAAAACATTTTTTCAAAACTCACATTTAAAGATACACCAAGTTGTTCATGTCGGTGAAAAGCCATTTAAATGTAAAACATGCGATAAAATATTTGTTCAAAGCTCAGATTTAAGGACACACCAAGTTGTTCATACGGATGAAAAGCTATTTAAATGTAAAACGTGCGATAAAACATTTGGTCTGAACTCAAGTGTAAAGACACACTAAGTTGTTCATACTGGTAAAAAGCCATTTAAATGTAAAACATGCGATAAAATATTTGGTCTGAACTCACAGTTAAAGATTCACCATGTAGGCTACTTCATACTGGTGAAAAGCCATTTAAATGTAAAACATAAAACATTCGGTCTGAAATCAAATTTAAAGATTCTCCTAGTGCTTCTTACTTTTCATTATTTAAAGCCTTGCTTATTATGTAAACGAATGTGTAACAGTAGTAATGTTTGTATCAAGTGATTAGCTATAATAATTGTATAGATTTCTTGCATGTTTTTATTACAACAACACTTTTGTAAGATTTTGGTTTTTAGATACTCACTTCATTTTCTTTGCCAAAAATGCAAGAGAAGTGTTTATGTTATTTTGTTGCTAACATCATTAATTTTTTTTTAATAATTTAAATGTTTCAATTTTATAATGCATCTTGAATAATTTAGAGTTTGCTTCACCAGCACTTAACTAAAAAAAAAGAAACTTCAAAACTAATTTTTTGTTTTACTACCATTTCTATTCTACCTGTGTAGCTTATGTGTATTTTTTTTTGTAGTAGTTTGGGTGTCTGGAGTGAACCCTCTTTGACAATATACATGTACCATTGTAATTTGTCAAACGTCTATTGTCTTCTGTCAAACAGGTTAGACAACTCTTTAAGTTTAAGCCTTTTCAGTTTTGACAGCTGATTATTTCCCTTTTTTTCATGGGTGTCTATTGTTGTGAATGCAATGAGTCAATGTGTAATAATTTTTTTTTTATTTCATTGCCCTGCAACAACAAAAAACAAAAAAGTTTCTATTACTTTGTACATTTATGGCAGCATAGTTTTCTTTTTATATTTCCAATGTTTGTTCTAGTAACCATTTATTTTATGTTCAGAAATTACAATTATTTTGAGTTTTGAGATCAAGCTTATTAAATATTTTTTTTATTTGGCTGTCTTTGTTTTTTTGTTCTGAAACTGTATAGATTGAGGATCTTTAAATGATAATATGTAGATTGATAAACAGTGTATTTATATAATATAGAGAGAACATATGTGGGCACATGCTGCACCGGCAGACATATGTAGTTCTTCATCGAGCTATGGTTGGCTTTTATTAAAAATTCAGTATGGTACTACAGACCAGGGGTCTACAGACCTTTTGATAATAGTAGGATTGGGAACGGAATGTTTTTCAAATGACCTTTTGCCCCCCCCCCCCTCACCCCACATGATGGGGCACGGTAGCTGAACGGCAGCCGAAGGTCCCGGGTTCTAATCCTGGTGCAGGCTAGGATTTTTTCCCGGGTCTGGAGGGTGTCCCTGAGTCTACCCAGCTCTGATGGGTACCTGACCTTAGTTGGGGTAAAGTAAAGGCGGCTGTGCATAGTGCTGGCCACACAATCACCTCGTATGCCGTGTCCACAGAAACTGATGAACGCTGCTTCATCGGACCTATGGATCAACTCGGTCCGACGGGTACTTTACTTTACTTACCACCCCACCTCACCTCCGACCACATTACCTTTTACTATTCATGTCCTGGCTACGCCACTATCAGCAAATATAATTTAACATAATAATGTTAAAGTATTTACTGCTTTTAAAAAATCTGTGACCTTCATAAATGACGTCACGGACCTAGGGGACAAAAATGTGTGACGAGGTGGAGGAGGTGGGTTAAAAATGTAATGTCACATCAATATATATTTACATATTCAAATGAAATACATGTATTCATTTAATCATGACTATACGTTACGTAGCCTATATACGACAATATTAATTAAACCTATACTAGAATATGCAACTATAGTATGGGACCCAATCAACTAAAGAGAACATAAAAAAATTAGAACAAATTCAGAAAATAGCTGTATTAAAGTTCACTACTAGCGAATATTTCGCAAAACAAAAATTAGAACCAATTCAGAAAATAGCTGTATTAAAGTTCACTACTAGCGAATATTTCGCAAAACAAAAATTAGAACCAATTCAGAAAAGCGCTGCAAGGTTCATTAATTACTAGCAAATATTCACAACTAACAAGAGTAACACCAATAGATAAATAACTAAACCTAGAAACACTAGAGATAGAGAACAGATGGGCAAAGAGTAAAATAGTAATAATACATTAAACAAAATATATTTTACTTAGAAATACAATACAATAATAATCTGTTACAATGCTCAGATAAACATTTATTATAAGGACAAAAACTCTTTCCTTATCCCTTATGCGAGAACAAATGCATATATAAGTACTCAATCTTCCCGAGTGGCAACCGGGCATGGAATAGGTTGCCTGAACAAACCAGGAAAATCAGTAACTTAACATCAATTAAAACACTAATACAAATGACTCAAACCATATACAGTATAAGAATCAAGCATCTGTAATGTATAGTTAAGATATAGGCCAATGGCAATCATTAATAAATTGAAAAAACATTCTGACTTTTAAAATTGAGATTTTCTTTTTCGATATTGGGGGGGGGGGGGGGGGGAAGCAGCAGACGTCATATTGAAAGGGGTCTTACTTATTCATTGCGACGACGGGGGAAATGGATTGGATGGTGAAGGGGGTAAATTTAATACGTATAGGCTATTACAGGGGTCGGGAACCTTTTTTCTGAGAGAGCCATGTACACCACATATTTTGAAAAGTAATTCTGTGAGAGCCATTACATTATGTTTAAAACTAAAAATTCAAGTAAATGTATGCATTTTGTGTAAGTTTAACACTAAAAGTACAATAATTATGTCTGAATTCTTCTGATGCTGAGCTGCAGTAGACTTTAGCTCATTTGTAGAATGAAATATGCAATTAATATGTAGATCAAAAAGTCTAAAAAAAATATTTTTTTAATAATCGAACATTTGTCTGCGAGCCAGATGCAGCCATCAAAAGAGCCACATCTGGCTCGCGAGCCATGGGTTCCCGACCCCTGGGCTATAAACTTAGTATAGGCATAATCTGTTAGACGTTCATCCCAGGAAGAATAAGCTTATTAGACATATTATTGTGGGCTTAGTAATCATTTCTCGTACCCAATTCAGTGACTTTGTGTAATACCGCTTGACTGAGATTACAATAAAATCGTTAGACACAAGTTGTCGATTCGGATGGTCTGTCTAATTTAATCGACAACATTGCCGCTTCAAAGACATAGATCCATTCGACATCTTGAGACTTAGTAAAAGTGGTGTCCTTTTTTTTATCCACCGTCCTATTTATCCGTCATGCTTTTTATCATCAAAGCGAGCCCGGCACATGTCCGAACAAAGGTAAGCCGACCGCGAGTAATTACCACCGCGGTGGCCAAGTAAATAAACATTGTCGAGCAATCGAGTCAGGGGCAATACTGAGATAAACGACGACGAAACTTTATCTTCTTGACTTTTTTTTAATCTTCTAACGTAGAAATCATCAGTTGGCATATCACAGACTAATTAATATTCTGTTAATTATTATAATAGATCGTCACAGGAGGGGGCCTTTAAGTCTACCATAAGACAACTGCTAAAAGTGACAGCCATGCACTACATAATTATTGCTTTAGAAAGGATTGCGTGTCTGGGGATTATGTGTCTGGGGATTAAGTGACACGGGGATGATTAAGTGTCGGGCCGCCGGGCCCTGTCAGGGATTAAGTAGCTGGGGATTAAGTGACAGGTCGCCATTATAAGACAAGGAATCCTTGGGGCACAGTTCCAGAAAATGCAGACGATGTACTTAAAATTCAGTCATGCCCCCTGTTCACTTCTTCTCGGTCAAAATTTTCGCACCAAGAAGTAAGAAGAAATTCTTCTAATGACAAACCATAATATGGAGAATTGGCACATAATATCTCATCAGCTTACATATGATGATTTAAAAATATCTTTTGCGGGCAGAGTTAATGCCTGTGGGCCTACTCAACATTTGACCAGATCAGTCAAACGGCTGTGTAAAGCGAAACTGGGAGGGGGAAAAAAGGAAAAGGGACGGGGATTATTCTTTGACACTTAGCCTACTGTGGAGCATAAGCTTATTACAGTAAAAAGTAAAGTAGGCCTGCACTTATAATATTATTGGGCCAAATTGATCATTGTGCCATTTAAGCAGCGTTCACCAGCATTCGTGGCCACGGAATACAAGGGGATGTGTGGTCAGCCAAATGCCCAGTCGCTACCCCAACTAAAGTCAGATACACATCAGAGCTGGGTAGATTCTGGGACACCCTCCAGTCCCGGAAACAAACCCTAGACTTCACCAGGATTCGAACCCAGAACCTTTGGAACGCCAGTCCAACGCGCTGCCGCTCTGTTATCAACAAATCTCCGCCAGTTCTCGAGATCCATATCCTGGGCGAGCCAGTAAAGAATTTTATGCTAGATTATTTCTTTGTGCTCTTCACGCCATTACTATAGTCCTTCTCTATGTTCCAGTGGTAGGCTATTTCACTTCACTTTTCCAGTCGATGTTCATCTGTGTAGACAGGTAGCAGGTTGTTTGATTGGTTAGCGGGTGGGTATAGGTAGAGTAGGTAGGTAGGTAGGGTCCGAAGGCATAACTGGCTCAATAAGTCAATTCTATACCCATATGGGCCTCAAAGTCTGGCGAAGCGCGTGTAAACCGCGGGTAGGCTTACAATAAGGGCACACGCGAACGGGCGAACGCATGGGGGACGGCCCCTGTTGCGCTTCCGAGGTTCATTGCACTGCCGAGAGGCCAGAGCATCGGTGGGGAGGAAGCAATGAACGCAACAGTCCGTCTCAAACCCGCCCTGGTGCCTGGATTTTCCAGACCTATAAGCTTAGTCTGGGATTTGTGCTACTGAGCGACAGGTGTATGTAGGCCTATATGAGCAAGCCACTACGAAAATGATCCGATGGGAATTCCGCTGGTGGGGATTGAAATATAGTAGGCCTACATGTAGGCCTACTTCGGAGACCGTAGGCTAGGCCTATAAGCCTATGTTATCGGCGTGTCGTGGTGTGACTAGTCTCGGACTGGATCTCAGTGTGCCCCGTCTCTTGATCCACCCCTTTAAATTGTTACACCCTGGGCGTAAGAGTCGGAAGGCTGGTACGTTATTGTTTTTTTTAGACATTTTAAATCGGCTCAATACTTTGGCATCAGTAGGCCTATTATAATATAGCCTATACCTATTTCCAAGAACTCGAATATGTAGGCCTAAGCTTAGAGTCTAGTCCCTTGCGAAACTAGTAACTAGACAAATACTATATAAATATATACATTGTTCTTTTTTTATGGCGTCCGCATATGGCACTCAGGGCGATTGCGCTTCTGTAGGCCTATATATTAATGACACGGGTTTTTTTTTGTTTTGATTAAACAACATAATATTATTATTTAAAAAAAGAATTTACATTTTAAAAGCCAATCCTATAGATCCTACTGTTTTTATTTCAACTCACTTCCGGAAACGCTGCAGAAACGAAATAATCTTTCGGCTTGTTTATATTTACTTTGCATGAGAGAGATAACAATATATCTAAGGTAATACGATTGTCTACTTTTTTTCTACAAATCTAGAAATTGGATTAAACGAACTTGAAAAAAATGAAAATGTATAAAATGTTATTTTTGCCTTAAAACAAAAACACTTACACTTTAAATTATCTCCACGAAATTAATTTACTAGACTAGTGACTAGTCTAGTGTGAGTAGAGTAGTGAGTGTTGACTAGTAGGCTACTAGTACTTAGTACTAGTAACTAGGACTACTACTACTACTACTACTACTACTACTTAGACTACTACTACTAGTAGTTAGCCACTAGTGACTAGGCCTAGCCCTATGGACATGGTCACATGGGCTATGGAATATAGTATTATAGTATAGTACCTATGCCTATACTAACTATACTATACTCTATACAGACTGTCACTATACGATAGGCCTACTATACTTACTATAGATAGTATTTTATAACTATAGCCTACAATACTATCCGTAGCCGTAGTCTATCTCTATCAACACTGTCAGAAGTGAATCAACACACTCACACTAACACACAACTGTTCAACCGACTACTTACACTTGCACAAGGCAGGTTTCACGATAAGTATTTTAGAAGTTCCCATTTTTTATGTGTTTTTTTTTTAAATAATGTTAAGCTATAGTATAGTAGCTGCTATAGTATAGTATAATAGTAGGCCTATATTATATGTAATTCTAAAGTTAAAGCCTATGCCAATGCCTGCCTATAACTATAAGTATAAGCCATAAGCCCAGAAATCCAAATATGACACTTTTAAAATCAGCTGATATTCCAATATTTTATAATTAATAATTAAAAAATCTGGAAAATCGCCCTGTCAAGAAGGCTACAAAATGGGTTAGACAAATTGCATCAACACAGGAACAAAAGTAAGATTATTTGCAGATGATTGCATTATAATTTATAATAGAATAATAAAGACAGGAAAAGATAGTGAACTTTTACAAAAAGACCTAGATGAACTACAAAAATGGGAATCAAACTGGAGTATGTCTTTTCACCCAGAAAAATGCCAACTAATAAGGGTATCCAAGAAAAAGAAACAAATAATAGCAAACTACTTCATTCATGGTAACGAACTAACTCAAACTAACAATGCTAAGTATCTGGGAGTAACAATAAATGATAAGTTATCTTGGAACCCTCATATTGATGAAGTAATTCAAAAATCAAACAGCAACAATAAATGATAAGTTATCTTGGAACCCTCATATTGATGAAGTAATTCAAAAATCAAACAGAACATTAGGATTCATAAAAAGGAACTTTTACAAATGTAATAAGAATATAAAACTAAAATGCACATTAGTTAGGCCTATACTAGAATATGCAGCATCTGTATGGGACCCATCAACTAAAGAAAACATTAAAAAATTAGAACAAATTCAAAAAAGAGCTGCAAGGTTCATAACTAGTGAATATTGCCAATTAACAAGAGTAACACCATTACTGCCATTAGTAAAATCATTAAACCTAGATACACTAGAGGGCAGAAGGGCAAAGAGTAAAGTAGTAATAATACATAAGGCATTAAACTCTAATTTAGAAATCCAACACAATAACAACCTGTTGCAAAGCTCAGATAAACATAAAGACAAAAACACTTTCCTTGTCCCTTATGCAAGAACAAATGCATATAATATAAGTACTCTTTCTTCCCGAGTGGCATTGGGGCATGGAATGGGTTGCCTGAACAAACCGGGAAAACCAATAACTTAACATCATTTAAAACATTAATAAAAATGCAAGACTAGACTCGGACCACGGATGAGCGTAGGACGCAATAATCTTCTTTATAGAAGGAGCGTCTGTAATGTATAAGATAAGATAAGAAGACTAAACAACAGCAAAATAGCATTAAGCACACAATATATTTATTGTTCAAATGAACACTTTTATGACAAATAAACTCACAAAACGTAAAAATATCAGTGTTGTGTTTTATTTTATTTTTTTACAATAAAACGTCTACCGAAGTCGCAGCATGCTGTCAAAATGTCGGCTATCGTGACCATAAACAAAATGTTAGTGTTAAAGGCGAAAAAAATAGATTTTTTACGTTTACCACAATACCAACAATAGTTTACCTAAATTTAGTTTAAAACTATAAATAATAGTATTTTGTTGCCGTAGATAGTACACAAACAGTCGGAAATCGGAAAATAAATGTGTTAATAGTGTTTTAGAAAATACTTTTTGGACGTCGATTGAAGATTTCAAAAAATTGATCGTTAACCTCCGAGTGGAGTTAAAAATAATAATCCTCTTTTTACAAACTAAAAAATTGCATCAAATAGAATTTTTAAGCTAACCGATCGGATTTACATTCTAAACTTCACACTTGTGCATTTAAATTGACCGTAATCTCAAATCTTGTTTTGACAGCGTGCGTTACAATTCGCAGACAGAAGCCTAATCGATTTTCATTTATTTACTAATAAAATGAATACTTCGGCTAAATATTTAAAACAAAGATTGTTTTTATGAAAAGAAATATATTTCTGGTTAAAATTAAAAGAGTTTTACGAAAATACATCATAGATAAATCTTATTCTAGATCTAGTTTTAGACTTAGTCTCGGTGGTGGAAAAAAAACTCAGATGTGCTGTGAAAATTATGGCTTTTTAAAACACATTTTTATTCAAAATATACACATTTTTGTGTGCTTCTAATGGTGGCCTAGGGAAAATTAACATGTTTATAAATGTTAAACATAAAAAAACTTTATATTTCGGCTTTATTTATTCCTGGTAATGATTTTCAAATGTATTTTAAAAAATCGGGAAATCGGCTCTAACGATTTAAATTAACAATAAATCTCCATTATTTGGTGGCCATTTTGTGAAACTTGCCATAAGTAAGTCACAAGTAAAGTGCCACAACCATAACTCACCAGTTCAATTGCAATCATAAAAATATAGGCCCTTCATAAATCTCAGAAGATTGTTGAATATATCGGTCTTCGACTAATTTACTTCACAAGGGTCTTTAGCCTACAATATACATTATAAATATAGTTTACTTTTAACTCTTTTAAATGATTTGAATGACTGCCTAAAGTATGCCTGTGTGTTGTGATTTGTGACATTTTGTCATTGTACGAATGATTAGAATGTGCATCATTCTCCTTTCATGTCAAATTTTGATTTAGTCCAGTAACTTAACATCATTTAAAACACTAGTAATAGAAATGAAGGACTAGACTCAAACCATGGACTTTTAATAGAATTTGTAACAAAACATTATTGCAATTTACTCATTATAACTTCGAGTTCTAGTGGTTATCCAGTGGTAGTTTTAACATCAAAAAATACTATTTAAGTAGCCTAAAAATATGTAGGTCTATTTATCACAGTTTTTACAATATATTAAAATTTAACTAATATATAAAACAATTTGATTACATTAAAAACAGATTTTCTTATAAAATAAAAACTAACTAGGCCTAAGTAGCATTCATTCAGTAGAGACAAAATGTAGGTTTTGGCAAAATTTAATTTAAAAAATGCAACATCTTTCTCATTATTTTTCTAGCTGCTGTTAGTCCACCATGGGGTCTAAAAAACATAAAGAAAAAGACAGAGAAAGCAAGAAGAAGAGAAAGCATCGGTCACGGTCGCGCTCCAGGGACAGGAAGAGGCGACACAGGGACCGATCCAGGTCCCCTGACAGAGAAGCCTCAGAATTTTTGCAGAAAGACAGAGGCTACAATGACGAAAGAGAAAATACAGAAAGAATGCAATCACAGGACAATAACTATGGTGAATTTCGTGATTATTCTCACAGGGATTATTCATCTTCTGGTAAATATCAAACTAATATATATACCTTAGTAATTGATCTAAACAAGAAAAAAACAACTTTCATATGTTTTACTTAAAAGAACTTTCATATTGCAACCAGTGAAGGTTTCATTGAACAAAAAAAAAGTTATTTTAATTTTGAAGAGTTACACTTGTTAGCTTTTTTTTAGCTGATTCTGCTTGTTGTTTAATGTGCGCAGCTTTGTCCACGTAGCGTCTTGTGTCTTTTTATTTAGTGAAGATTCCATACAAGTCTAGTTCTCGTCGCTATCCTAGTTTTTGGATTTGAGTTGCATTTATTTAAAACACATAATCAACGTTTTATGCACAGGTCAGGGGCAACGTATAGTTTTCCAATAGTTTTAGTGTATTTACTGTTAGTTGTATCTTGATTCTTGACCCAGACACTGGGTTCACACACACAGGCAACATCACTTATATTCTTTTGCCTCAAAGTATTGCCCTCAATTGCGTTCATGGGATGTAGCACATTTAATAATTGAAGGTCTGAATACTGCCCTCAATTTATAAATGATTATACTTTGAGAGGCTATTGAATACCAAATGGTGAGTTACAATATGAATAAACTGATGCCATCTCATGGAATCTCTCCCGTTGTTTCCTTTTCAGACACTAACACAATTGTGTTTGATAATGTTTGCTTTTATTTATCTTGGAATTGGTCTAGTTATCAACGGTTACAGTTGTTTTGTTTTTGGTGCAAAAATTAAGCATTTTATAAATATCTTAAGAATGCTAAAAAAAATATTTTCATAACCTGTATTTTTTTTTATATATTTTAAAAAGCAAGATTTTTACTATTACCTATCAGCGCATTTTATAATTACTTTCCTCAAGATCTTGATATTTCTAATTTTATAAGGGGTCAAAATCATTATGATGAAGATTATTATTAAGTCATTTATTTTTAACAATGAGAATGTTTTTTTACTGTTTGTAGTCGTGTTCAAACTAAATATCTTTTTTCTTCCCCACCATAGCAATGGAATATAAAGAGGATAATGATAATAACACAAGCACTGGTGAAGGGTCCAGCTTAAGTATAGCAGAAACAAAGTAGGTTCAATTTTAATTTTTCTGTACTGTTATGACTGGACATTTATCATAATATGTTAAATAATGTACAACAACTTTGAATGTAGTGTTATTCAGTATTGATTGCGCAACTAAGCCGCAAACATGTACAAGTGATTAATTTTGCATTGCTTAATTAAAAATTGATTATTTGAGCAATGGTTTGAAACCACAAAATTTTTAGATTATTTCTCCAGGGATATCAAATTTTGTTCTAAGAGCTGCATACAATTCTTCGTTGAGCTAATGCAGCTCCCGTTTGAAATTTAAATTTAAAAATATATACTTGTTATGATACAATTTTTAAAATAATAATGTTGTACTTTCTTTTGTGTAGAATTTGTACTTATATTAATATAAATAAGATTTTAATTTGAGTATTTAGTAATATATATGTATAGTTTTTTATAACATGCTAAACTGCAATGCAGCTCTCATTGACATCATACATGCCCACCCAGTCCTTATTAAATTGCCAGGAAGTCTTGAACATTCTCAGACAAACTTTGGATTCCACATGCATGATATTTAGGACTTCATTGATTTGCAGTTTTCCTCTTAGTCTGAATTAATCAGCTGACAACTGAAGTTTCTCACAAATCAGGGGGAACTTACTCTTTGTAGATGGCCAAGCAGCAGCGCATTCGGCTGGCGTACTGAGTCTCTCAGTCTACCCTTTGTTGGGTACCTGACATTAGTTGGTATAAAGTATAGGCAGCTGGGCATTGTGCTGGCCACACATCCCCTAGCATGCTGTGGCCACAGAAACTGGTAAACGATGTTTCACCGGCCCTATGGTCAATTTAGTCCAACGGGTACTTTACTTACTACTCTTTGTATCTCTGTTACTCTCACACTCTCTAAGTAAATACAGTATTGGCAGACAATCTGTACATAACTTGTTAGACTTCTGATGATATGCAAAATAAGATGGATTGTGTTTTTAAAACTGTGCTCATTTTTTAATTCAGTGGCAGCCGCAGCTTTTTAATTTTTTTTGTTTTTTTTTTGTTGTTTAATAAAGTATTTGAGTGAAATCATTTTTTAAGTCGAGGTTAACATTTGTTTTTAAAGGTTTCTCTTTGTTTAAAAGAGAAGTACAATTTTAATAAATGGGTTTACTGTGTAATGACACAATGTTTGTCTCAGTGTTTTAAATCATTGTCATTTCTGTTACAATAAATATGTTTTGATTTTTTTTTCTCCTCACAGTCGTCTAAGAGCAAAGCTTGGCCTAAAGCCGCTAGACGATTCTAAAGGTAATGCTGCTCTCTGTGTTAATTCTATTTTCAATTCTATAAAAATGTTGTTTTTAAATGTTTGGATTTGAAATGTTCCTGTTGTTTAACACTCATCAGGTGAGGATGGCTCTAAGAAGATAGATGGAGTTCATGCCCCTGCCGTTAACCTGGGTGCGGTCAGAAAGACAGAGGCGCTGAGAGAGAAGATGGCCACTAAAAAAACCCAGCGGGAGCTGGAAAAGAGACTGAAGTATGTTGCTGCCAATTCATTTTAAGTTTTTGTTAGGTTGAAATTTTAATGAAACTTCATGTTTGAACTATATTTGTTACATGGAAAGAATTAATTTGTATTTCAGAACAGTGAAAGGTCTGGGTGACAGTGACAGTGAAGATGAGGGTGCTTCCGCTTGGGTTTTGAAAAGCAGAAAGATACAGCAGGAACGAGATTTGGCAGACAAAAGGGTTAGTGCATTCCTTCAAATATATACAGCATTGCTACACAAGCTGAAATATACTATTTTGAGATGATACTGTTAAAATCTGTAACTCCTATGTACAATTATTTTTGTTTTTTGACATTGGTGCAAAAGTCTGAAAAAGTAAGTGTACTGGGCCTTGCAACATTGCAACAGCTGTGCTTTTATAGTCAGATCTGGTATTCATGAATACTACCTGCTTTCTACTTTAGATGTCTATTTCCATTTCCTTTATATGTTTTTAAGACATTCACGCCATTACAGCAAGCTTTTGTTTTTCAACTTTAAGAAGAATAGACAGATTTCAACTCTTTTATGTTCATTTAAAATCAGCCTGCTGAAATTTGTAAAATAATATCAGTGCATTACCTTTGATGCCATATAAAATTAACAATAACAATCTCGTGGCCTCTTGGTTTCTCTTAAATCAGCAATCACATTAATTTGTGAATATATTTTAAGGTCAGGTAGTCATAGTTTGATTTTCTTGGAAATGGCTGAATTTTTAACATTTCTGTACTATAATCACTTTTTTATTTTTACATATAGGCTTTAAAATAACATTTAAAAAAAAGTTAATCTTATAAAGTATTGGCTATCCATTTGTTGAATTGGAGATATTTATTTAAGAATATTAATATTTAAATTTATTTGTCTGCATTTAATTATGAAATATAATTTGGTAGGAAATAATTATAACTTGTAGTTAAATTGTGAAGCTCTCTTCATGCTTTTAATTGTCTCTCTTCATTGTTCGACAGACACTTTCTTTATTGGAATTTAATTTTTTATTATCTGTAGGCAAAAATGTTGGAAGAAATGGATGAGGATTTTGGAGTTGGCAGCCTTGTTGAGCAGGAATTTAAAAAAGAGAAGGTATGAGTGCTTTTTGTCTTAAGGCACATATATGGGGCTTTATTTACTCAAAAACAAAAAAGTTAGCAAAGAAGAGGTTTAATCTGAAGCATTTAGCATGAAACCCACTTGCTCATAAGAGTTAAGGCTCCAGAAAAATACCAGTTTGACCAGGATTTAGAGTTGGCAGCTAAGTTAGCCAGATCTGCCATTGCTTGTTCCATATTATATATTATGTCTATGTCCGGTGCCAAGATTAACATTTTGTGGCCAATGATACATTTGAGATTAACATAGTAAATGAATTCTTTACTACACAGCGTTACAGCTCCCAGGATCTGAGAGGATTAAAAGTGGAGCATTCCTTGGAGAAATTTGGGGAAGGCAGAAACATTGTACTCACACTAAAAGATAAAGGTAATGAAAAAATAGTCTTATGCAAGAAATATGTGTCTCCGTAAAACTACTAGTCTGTGTAAGAAATATATGAAGAACATACGAGAAGAAACGGCACAGTCACACTTTTGTAGTTTAGAGTTATTCTAACATTTTCCTATATTTATTCTATTCCTATTTTTTTTTACTTGAAAAGTACTTCAGTACATACTAGGTATGACTATATATAGGACTGGGGCCAAAACTTTACAAAATGTGACTCCATCGTTTTTTCCTGTGGGGTCTTCATATGTGTTCTTAAATAGGTAATAAAGAAACGTTCTGTGCTAGAATTTATCTCCTTAAAAGGTAATTGACAAATAGTCTTTGCAACAAATATATTTCTCCTTCAATTTATTCATTCATTTATTCTATAGTCTAATTTTATTACCTAATTTCCCCCCACAAAATGTGTCAAATTCTATAAAATAATTTTCATTATCTGAATTCCTCATCAAGAGTCTAATGTTGTTCTTCTGGCCACCTTTATATTATTATGACGTGGTCTACGACTGCCTAATTAACTTTTTTGCCCCAGGGGTTCTGGATGAAGAGGAAGGCGATGTGCTAGTCAACGTGAACATACAGGATGATGAAAGGGCTGAGAAGAATGTGGAGAACAAGAAGAAGAAGCCAGACTACAAGCCCTATGATGAGCCCCAGTATGACGAGTATGGCATGGTAGGTGGTTGTTTTGTTCTTCTTATGCCCGTCAACCCCTGTCAGAGTATGGGCCACCAACATAAGTTCTCCAGCTTCTCCTATCCTGGGCAATCCTCTCTATCTGGTTCTTACAAAGGTGCAAAGGGTTTCTGAAAGTCTGGGGGAAACTGACCAAGGTTTGGTAAAGTTGGTGAATTTCACTAAAATAGACAAAACAGCACGAAAAATACTATTTGAATTTTTTTTTAAACGTGAACAGGGTTCAAACAGCTCCTGGAGACTCCTGAAAAAAAAGAGTTGTGTTCCAGGAACCTTAAAACTCCTGAAAAATTTCATTTACTCCTGGAACATTTTAAAAAACTCCCTTTTTCTAACACCTCCTTGTTAAGTATAAATAGTAAGCCTAAGATTATTTTGATTATTATTAGCTCTTAGACAATCTTGTAAATGTAAAATTATACTCTTGAAAAGCTCCTGGAATTTTGTAGCTATTTTTCTGTAGGATCCCTGGCACTGAAAATCCACGCTGTACTTGTACTTATGCATTGTCGTTGTATTTCAATATGATATTGCTTTACACAACATGAGAACAAAAAAAAAGTCAAAACCTAGAATATTAAGCTCTTTATTTGTTCTATAGTTTGTTTAACCAAAGCAAAACATGATGGATTTATAAGCCAAGTTATGTCAGAAATATTATGCTTGAAAGTTCCTTTGTCTGGGGAGAAAAAAAAACATAATTTAGAAGACTATTTTTAAAATATAACATTATAGCTAAATATAACATGGGACAGAAGAGGCTAAGAGATAATGGTCTTTTTTTCCCACCACTGTCCCATTTGAACCCAGTGCGGTAACTTACAAGTTGGTAGCTAATTAAACTTCTATGCTAGAAGACAGAAGCTAAAATCTTGTTTAATCTTATTTTCTCTTCTTTTGTCTAATATGTTAGTTGATACACATACAGTGTGGACTAAAGGGGTGTTATTTCATGTCCAGAGTGTTCTAATAATGCTAAAAACCATATGTAGAGAGTCGCTAACAGGTTTTCTATGCGCTAATATATTTTAAAATAAGACCTCTGTCCTATGTCACAGAAATTCACTTATCGCTTTGGAATCTATAACCGTTTAACCCCAATAACTGAGGGACAACTACATATATATACTACATTAATTTTCCTTGTCCTTTATCTTTCCTTGTCCCTTATGCGAGAACAAATGCATATAAGTACTCTTTCTTCCAGAGTGGCATTCGGGCATGGAATGGGTTTCCTGAACAAACCAGGAAAACCAGTAACTTAACATCATTTAAAACATCAATAAAAATGCAAGACTAGACTCAGACCACGGATGAGCGTAGGACGCAATAATCTTCTTTATAGAAGGAGCGTCTGTAATGTATAAGATAAGATAATTTATACATATATATCATATGGTCACTAACATAAACTTATCTGATAACATTGTTCACAGTTACAACCAAGCAATCTATTGTCTAAATATGATGAAGAAATAGAAGGACTGAAAAGAGAATCGTTTCAGTTGGGTAAGTTATAATTAATTTGTTCGAATACAAAAACTTAAAAAAAAATAGCATACATGTACATTGATTATTCTTTTAATACATAAAAAAATATGAATGTTAAGCATCATGCTTAATACAATAATTCTATAGGCCTACTGCGTCTATCTATTCAATGTCATAAGTAATTGACATAACTCGTGACTATTTATAGTTGACTTATTATTATTGGTTATCTCACCTGGACTGTTTATTAAAATATTCTTTTATTTTATGTAACATATTATTTAATATTATAAAATATTGTAACACATTATTATATGTTTCAATCATAAACAAATGTCATTATGAAGTGAAATTTTCCTGAACATACTTTGATAATAAGCAAAAGAAAATTAGCAATATCTCCTTACATCCTGTGCCCCCCTCCACACTGTGACAGTTAATTGGCAACTGAAAACTAACTATTTGAAATTTCAAGATACCTAATCAGGTTTTTCCTGTTCATTTTTTCTCTTATTGTCTGTGTGTTCCATCAGTTCTTTCATCCCTACTCTGTTCTCACTAATCCTCTCACAAGAAGTAGCACAAAAGACACAATTGAAGTTGGTTGCTAATTTACCCAGTGTACAAAAATTAGCAACCACCTTCAACTTGGCTTCTTGTGCATATGTCTGATGTTTTGTTGGAGATTTAATTGGATAGCAGTAACTTAGGTAAAAGTTGAGAGGTCAAAGGGAAATAGTGCTACATAAAAAGACCTATATATAAAGATGACTAATACAACTGAAAAGGGATGTTGTTTAAAAGGGCCCAATTGAGCTGAAACTGGAAGCAGTGTGGTGTAGGAGGGCCCAATTGAGCTGAAACTGGAAGCAGTGTGGTGTAGGAGGGCCCAATTGAGCTGAAACTGGAAGCAGTGTGGTGTAGGAGGGCCCAATTGAGCTGAAACTGGAAGCAGTGTGGTATAGGAGGGCCCAATTGAGCTGAAACTAAAAGCAGTGTCGTATAGGAGGGCCCAATTGAGCTGAAACTGGAAGCAGTGTGGTATAGGAGGGCCCAATTGAGCTGAAATTGGAAGCAGTGTGGTGTAGGAGGGCCCAATTGAGCTGAAACTGGAAGCAGTGTGGTGTAGGAGGGCCTGATAGAGCTGAAACTAAAAGCAGTGTCGTATAGGAGGGCCCAATTGAGCTGAAACAGGAAGCAGTGTGGTGTAGGAAGGCCCAATTGAGCTGAAACTAGAAGCAGTGTGGTGTAGGAGGGCCTGATAGAGCTGAAAGGGGTTGCTAAAACCAAATCTGTGTCCTAGCAGCTCTCTTCAACAGTGTCACAACCATGAAACTTTGTTCTTTCTCTCTGCAGGCTCTGGTGGTGCTTACAATGCTTCCCAGGAGAAACGTATGGCTGAAATCCGGGAGCAGCTGAGAGCTAGAGGGGTAACACTCTCTACATTTCATTATCATACATTATCATACATTATCATACATTATCATACATTATCATACATTATCATACATTATCATACATTAGTTCTATTAAAACTTTATAGCAGTGCCTCTATGAAATACATTCTCTACAGTTTTTATTGATAATTATTTGTATTTATTTATTATTAAAAAATTTCTTATGTTCTCCTTATGTGTCCATCAGCAAAGTCTTCAAATGGCGGCGCCGACCTTGCTGACAGAATATCTTACTCCAGAGGAAATGGTGAGCACTTGATGTGATTACATATGATGCTTATTCTTGCTTCAGAATCAGTCTTTTTAGCCAGCGCTTATTATTTTCTGAAAATATAAAGAGACATTTAGCCATTCCATTAACTACAACAAAGATAAACAAACAACAACTAGAAATCAATCACATTTTTAAAAAAAGGATGACTCTTGGCTTATTGGTTGCAGAATTCTCAGCTGTAGAAACAATTTTCATCTCTCTGATTTGGTTGAGAATTATTTTTAGAAGCATTATTTTCATACTTCTTAGACTTCTGTTAAGTTGTTTTTAATATATAGGCAATCAGTCATTGGTTGCCTTAAATAGTTGTATTATTTACAGTGTGAAAAAAAACTGTTTTTTGAATTTCATAATTTGACTTGAAGTTCACTCATATGTCCAGATATCTCTCTAATCTTGTTTGTTTTTCTTAGCAAGCTGCCAAGTTTAAGAAAGTCAAGAAGAAGGTCCGCAAAATAAGGACCAAAGAAATTTTGAAGGCAGACGATCTTCTTCCAATCGAAGATGAGACGACGGCTCATGATTATGGATCCAGGTAATGAATACAGTCAGGCGTCTAGTTTTAATACATATTTATATTTGTTCGATTTTGACTTCTCAATAAGACAGGGCCCAACTACCGGATAAAGAACACAAACTGGTCATCTTTTAGGGCCTGAATTTTTAAATTGATACAGGAAAATATTGCAGTTCAGTTAATATTTCTTCTTTAACAATTTGTTTCTTTGTTTCCTCTGAAAGAAATCGAGGCCGTGGACGCATACACGTGGAGGAGACAGAAGGCTCCATGGATGGAGTTGAGTTCAAGATGGAAACCAAGGCCAGTACAGAGTTTAACATAAAAAAGGAACTTGATACACTGATGATAAAGCCAGAACTAAATGACTGTAAGCTTACTATGGTGTACCATTCACTATTACAATAATTCACTATGGCAAAAATTCACTGTTACACGAACTCACTATTACAAGAATTCACTTTCACTTACATAGGGCTTTAAAGCCGATAATTTTAATGAAGCAGGGAGCATTTAGCTTAAGCCATAATATTAGCTGCAAATTGATCAGAGTACTTTGAACAGTGTCATTTAAATTGTACATTTTGAGATTTTTCACCTGTAAACTTATAATTGCAGCTGACTTGATTGGACCAGATGAAGATTTGGCAGGTGTCGCTATAGAGGAGGAAGATGTGCAGAATGAGCTTCAAGGGATGTTGGCCAGGGCGCGCAAGTTGAAACTGAAGAAAGAGAGGCAAACGGTATGGAACATTTAATGTTTTTAACGCACTGGAGATCAACCATCAATTTTTAAATTAACTAATCATCATCGATCCCTTTACTGTTATGGTCAATCAGGGGAGCGAATGGACACCTGGATAGCACAGTCAACAAACTTGACATCCTGGGTTGAACTGGACAACAAAAAACAGAATCCTTTATTAGCAGAAGATGGAAACGATTTCCCTCCTATAACTATTTCATCCAGATAAATGAAGAATTTATCAGACATTCCATGGCAAATAGAAATTTTATAAAAGGTTATAAAAATTTAAAATATGATTTTTTTTGTTTAAAAAAAATAAAAATTATATGTGCATTTTGAGTAGGAGGATGGGATGTTAAAACCTTTTTTTTCTCAAAACCTGTTTTCGGTTCTATAAAACCAGTTTGAAAACCGGATTTGGATTACCCTTCCCCCCCCCCCCCCCCATGTGCAATTTCACAAGTCACAGGCCGGAACAGCCAAAATGTGTGTAGGTATATTTGAAAAGGAGACGATTTTAATCCAGGATGCTTCGTACGCAGATGCTTACGCAATCTAGCGATATTGCCACTGCTCCTGCTTTTTTGTTGGGAACATAGTTTACCCCGAGCCATCATTAAAGACGTTTTTTTTTCAAAATGTTCCCACACAAAGGATTGATTTATTGTAATGGCCATATCTAAACTGTTTGCTATAAGCTTAAACTTAGACAAACATATAATTTATCGTCAAAGTGAATATGAGAGAAATTACAGTTTCAAAAGGAATAGTTACCTACAACACACTGTTGACTATTACTTGTAAAATAATGTTTTGAAAGGTTTCGCGTAGCACCAATCAAAAGAATGTGAATTTAAAATTGCGTTAATAATAAACCCCAGACGCTGTGTATAGCCGAATTGTTCAGGGTCACAGGAGGAGCTCACATCTAAAAGATGAGCGGAAAAGTAAAAAAAATTCATGTTAATTGTAACTGTAACATTTTTTTTTTTTATTGCAAGCCTTAGTTGGTATTTGGAAAAAAAGAAACAATATCTCAGACTAAAGGCATTTCAAGTATTGTTTTGTGTGAATCCAACATTATTTATTACAAATATTTCCATCAGAACCAAAAAAAGGTGTGCTACTTGAAGTAATGATTACCTTTCAATCAACAAACCAAAATCCGGTTTTGAAAATCAAAACTGGTTTTTGGTTTGCAAAACCAGAATCCGGTGTTCTGGTTTTTGTTTAACATCCTTAATAATGAGTATTGAAATAAAAAAGAATATTCAAATTTCATTTCTTCCACCGAGGAATGGCTTAAGCTTAATGCTCAGGCTTCATTCAAATTATCAGCCTTAAAGCCCTGTCTGTCTTGGTTTTGATTTGGTCTGTGTATTGAAACGTGTAACAGAAACTTGTTTATGTGTGGTGTGATCCCCAGGCTATAGAACATATAACGCTGGAAGAAGAAGACGAGCAAAGCAAGGAGTTGGGCACAAACATCATACTGAACTGTACATCAGAGTTCTGCAGAAACCTGGGAGAGATTCCGACCTACGGGCTTGCCGGCAACAGGGAGGAAGACAGAGAGGAAATCTTGGTGAGCCAGTAAAACACAGTGCTGTTTGTATGTCTGTTTGAACAACGTAAATTATTATGACGACTTGAACACTAAATGGTTTCTCATTTGTTTAATTTACTTGTGTTTAATTTACTCATTTGGCTAATTTACCCATGGGTTTAATGTACTCATACTTTTAATTTACTAGTGTGTTTAATTTACTGATTTTGGCTAATTTACTCATGCTTTTAATTTACCTGTGTGTTTAATTTACTAATATTTTTTATTTTTATTCTTGTGTTTAATGTGTTCATGTGTTTAATGTACTTGTATGTTTAATTTATTCGTGTGTTTATTTTACTCATGTGTTTAAATTACTAAACCAGGACATGGAGCTGGAGATGCTGGAACAGAGAAAGAAAAAAGAAGAACAAGAGGAGACAACTGGTGGTTGGAACGAAGTGGACATTGATGACAATCCTGTAAACATCAGAGTGAGTTACCTTCTCTTACCTCTATATCTACCTCCTCTTTAGTTTATAAACTGAAGAAATGTTTCTTGTGGCTCTTGGATCTGTTCCACATTCTTCTGTACATTTTCTGAAATGTTTTCTTTTGTGCCTCTAGGCAGAAGAAGCATCTGTGCTGGAAGAAGAGCCAATAGCAAATGTAGGCGTCGGCTCAGCCCTTCAGTTGGCCATAAAGAAAGGCTACCTGGAGGATGAAGCCCCCAAGAAGTTGCCAACGCTTTCGACAAAGTACTTAGAGCTACAGGCACAGAACTATACAATACAGGACAAGAGATACGAGTGAGTCACTCTATGCTCAAGTTAATTTTAAAAAAGTAAAAATAGTTAACATTTTTGTTTTCTCACCATGTTGGTCCATGTGGAAAGTGAAGCAGCGATCAAAAGTTTAGGTGGTCGCGGAAGACTAGGGGATTGTGCGGCCAGCACAATGTTTAGCCGCCTTTACACTTTCACCAACTAATGTCGGGTGCCTTTAGGAGCTGGGTAAACTCGGAACACCCTCCAGACATGGGGGGGGGGGGGAATTCCTGGCTGTCATTAGGGTTTGAGCCCAGGACTTTCTGAGTGTGATTTGATAATTTTTTAGATTTGTCATATAAAGATATTTATCATGCCATTAATTCTCGACTCAATTATTGTCAAGAAAAAATTGTTTTTTTGAAAGCTAGAGAGTAAAAAAAAAAAGTTATTAACTAGCTAAAACCTTGTGTGTGTGTTTTTTCTGTGCCGCAGTGACCTGGATGAGAAAAATCGGAAGCGCGACAGGTACCAGGGCGGAATGATCACAGAGTTCAAGGAGAAGGACAGCTACAAGCCTGACGTGAAGCTGGACTACGTGGATGAAAGCGGCAGAAACCTCTGCGCCAAGGAAGCCTTCCGTCAGCTCAGTCACAGGTTCCACGGCAAGGGCTCGGGCAAGAAGAAGACTGAGAAGAGAAGCAAAAAAGTTGAAGAAGAATTGGTAAATTTTTGTTTTGAATTTAACTCAGTCATTCTTTCGTAAATATTTGTCTTTCTGTAAACTTGGTCATTCTTTTGGTAAATATTTGTCTTTCTGTAAACTTGGTCATTCTTTGGTAAATATTTGTCTTTCTGTAAACTTGGTCATTCTTTGGTAAATATTTGTCTTTCTGTAAACTTGGTCATTCTTTGGTAAATATTTGTCTTTCTGTAAACTTGGTCATTCTTTGGTAAATATTTGTCTTTCTGTAAACTTGGTCATTCTTTGGTAAATATTTGTCTTGCTGTAAACTTGGTCATTCTTTTGGTAAATATTTGTCTTGCTGTAAACTTGGTTATTCTTTGGTAAATATCTTATCTTATACATTATATACGATCCCACTATAAAGAATATTACAGCGTCCTACTCACATCAGTGGTTTGAGCCTAGACCTGCATTTCTGTTAGTGTTTTAAATGACATGTCACTGGTTTTCCTGGTTTGTTCAGGCAACCATTCCATGCCTGGATGCCACTCAAAAAGAACGAGTACTTATATACATTTGTTTTTGCATCAGAGATAAGGAAAGTGTTTTTGTCCATGAATTCGTCTGAGCACTGTTACAGATTGTTGTTATGTTGTATTTCTATATTTGTCTTGCTGTAGGCTTGGTCATTCTTTGGTAAATATTTGTCTTGCTGTAGGCTTGGTCATTCTTTGGTAAATATTTGTCTTGCTATAATACAACCAACCTGCCTTGCTCATTTTTCTTCTTCCTCTCATGTTGCTTTACTCTAATGAAAATCTAGTATTACATTTGTTTTTAAACAGTCTCTAAATTGTTAAGAGAAAAAACTCTATGTATGTTATGTCACCATTACCTTGGCATTAATGAGTTATCATAATGTTTTATCTTCTCCCCCTTGTTGCAGTTAATGAAACGAATGAGCTCCACAGACACACCACTCAACACACTCAGTCTGCTGAAAGACAAACAGAAGACTGAAAAGTCTCCGTACATAGTCCTCAGTGGCAGTAAAGGCTTCACATCGTAAGTTATCTTCCCCTGGCACATTTCTTTCGGTTAAGAACCCCAGCCCAGCTCCCAAGAAGTATTGTTACCTTAACCCTTTCAGTACTAGGTAGCTTAATAATAACAAAACTACAACATTGAAGTTCTGCAGAATGTAAATTCTTAAAATAAAGACCAAACCAGAAAAAGTATAAATACATTATTGTTTGATATAGCTGGTGCCTCATAGGCAAGAAATGGTAACCAAAAAAATTGAGCCATATGCTTTATGCTTCTGTTTAAAATGAATGTTAATTTATTTGATAGACCTTAGGTTTTTCATGGAGCCATTATTTTATTATTATTTATTGGCCAAAAATTGTACACAACAGTCAATGAATGAAACTATAAAGTGAATATAATGGCTAAACTGCACCAGTTGCCTGATTGTTTTGAAAAAATATATTTTTATAATTTGGGGAGGGGGGGGGCAAAGGATGGTCTACAGCCAGAGCATTCATTTGTCATTCCCATGGTATCTTATTTTTAACATTTTTAAAAACATTCAACTGCTAAATGTTTTTATATGCTCTGAATTATAAGTTAACTCCATTGACCAAAGACTTAAGAATTATTGCAATGCACAGAGACTTTTAAGGCGATAGAAAATAAAGGCATTTGATTGGACAGAAAATAAGGTCATTTGATGGGTCAGAAAATAGGGACATTTGTTAAGAAAGAAAATACAATTTTAATATAGCAGAATATAGATAAATTTGACAATGCAGAATATAGAAACATCTGAAAAGACAGAAAATAGACACATTTGATGAAACAGATGATAAAGACTTTGTTGTTTATGAAAATCTATTTATTTTTTACTTTCCAACCCCAAATTTCCAGAAACAACATTGTGAAACCAACTTGATCAGACAGGAATATGTGCAGCAGCATTCAAGGGGAGATAAAAAAAAAAGGAATCAATGTCAAGTGGAATACTCTGCCCTTTGCACAAGTCACTGTATCAATGCTGTACACACCAGACTTGTTGCCAGCAACTTTTCCTTAGTTTCCTATGATGAATTTGAAACAATTGAATTTCTTAGTGGTTTGAGTGTAAAAAAAAATATTTTGTTTATACTGTTTTTGTTTTGTTTTTTTTTGTTATGTAGAACAAGGTTGATGAAAAATTGAATACAAAAACTCACAAAATGAAAGAGTTTTTCTTTATTCATATAATTAGTAGATCTACTTGTTGATAATTGTGCAATTAAAGTGCCATGTTAAAGTGCATTGCTCTTTGGACACTCATTTTCATCTTTGTTTTCTAAGTCTGTAACAGACAGCTTTGCAGCAAAAATAACTGCTTCACCATTACATATTCACCCTTATTACTCTCATGACCTCAAAATAGGTCTATCACCATCTATTTAACTTTAGATTCTAAAGGCCTCGCTTCCTCATTGGGGAACTCCTCAAGAATTATTTTTTTACACTTTTTTTTCCCTTTGCCAAGTGGGATTTTCTTGTTGAGCGGCAGCGAACTTGACTAGCTTACCGAAGGTCCTGGGTTCGAGTCCGGGTGAAGGCTAGGATTTTTTCCGGGTATGGAGGGTATCCCTGAGTCTACCCAGCTCTGATGAATACCTGACCTTAGTTGGGGGTAAAGTAAAGTTGGCTGTGCATTGTGCTGGCCACACAATCACCTAGTATGCCGTAGCCACAGAAACTAGCTAACACTGCTTCACCGGCCCTATGATCAATTTGGTCCGAATGGTACTTTATTTTTCACTTGGCCGCTACAACAAAAAAAAAAGGCCAATGAGGTTGTGTTCGTTTGTGTTGAGATCGATTCCTGGCCACTTTCATGTTGCCCAAAACTAATGTCGTGTATCCATCAAAACAGGGTTGATCCAAGACTATCACTGCCAACTGTTAAGGTTGCAGCTTTGGATAAAACTAGATGTATTCATGAAGAGGTCAAGTGAAATCGAATATATGTCCGGCATGTTGGATTGCAGGGGAGGGGGTCAGTTATGCATTAATATGCATAAAAAGTGGCAATTGATCAATCAGAGTAAGTAGACAGGGTTCTCACACAGTCTGGAAAAGTCTGGACTTTCAAAAAAAACAAATCAAGGCCTGGACAACCTTGAATATTGACATTTTAGCCTGGAAAAAATAGCCTGTTAGTCTGGAAATGTATTTAAATCTATATTTATATCTAAATTTATTATAAAAATCAAGGTCAGACAAAAAACGCCAATCTCATTTTTATATGCCATAAACGCCCACTGACCACGCCTTAGATTAGTACCTCATTCACGCAATATTTAGGTCACTTAGAGGAAGGAGGCGTGTGACCGTTTTCCAAAAAATGTGTTCCAGCAGCCTGGAATTTGGGTCATATAGCCTTGAAATATTCTGGAAACAGCCTTGAATTTGTTTTCATAAAAAATGTGAGAACCCTGAGTAGAAATAGAAGAACGAATGTGTAATTAGTAAATAGAAACTTATACAATGACATTTGAGATATTTCAGTTTTTTATAAGTTGTATGTAATTAAAGCTGTGCAAAATGACCTCTATGACGCTTTAAACCTAATAGGCACAACGTTATATGGAGACCTGGTCATCCTTGGAAATGAGGGACAAGCAGCAAACAATTTAAAGCATCAATCACTTGAAATTGCAACAGATAGTTTATGGTTACTCGCTTATTGTTGTGCCGGTGAGTAACAGTTGAGGTGCGAACAGTTTTACGGAAACGAAACTCTGGAATATATGAGAGTCGAAAGTACAGTACCTGAATCTTCGTTAACAGCTTATCACATTACGACAGTGACAACTACCCAGATCTAGAGCTAAAAAAACTTACTTCCAAGGCTTTTTGGAAGGAAAATAAAACGTTCTATCAGGCAGATTTATAATAGGCCTACAAAATTATGTGTAAATACCATGGAGATAGCTTTTTATCAAAACTGAGTTAACATGAACCACAAATTCTGAATTTTTTTTTCTTATTTGACATGTATGAATTTAGAAAACTGCTATATAAGTGGCTCTGTGTGGGCAGCACTTATAAGCTTGGTTGGCCATGGTTGGACCAGCGGACCGCCTGGTGTGCACCCCTTATTCTAAACGTTACATTGAGAGCGTGAGACTGTGAGACATACGCTCTCGTGCAGTGCCGTTGCTAGGGATTTGGGGGCCCGGGTGGCTTGGCCTCTTTAGCGAGCCCCTGCATTTTGACATTCGACATTATGACATGAGAAAAAGACAATTCGGACACTCCTTTTGGCCCCCCTCCTAAAGTAGGGGCCCGGGGGGACTTTCGAATTTGGACCCCTCTCCCCCTCCCCTAGCTACGCCACTGCTCTCGTGGTAGAATCTGGTAGATTGTACGGCGTATGCGATGATGGTAGGCGGCAGAGCATTGCACCAGCACTTTGAAGATCGCGCGTTAACGATCCTGCATAAAGCCGCATCCACCGCCCCTTCCCGGGGCTTAGAGGTTGTCTCAGCTGGGACGTGTACTCATCTCTAATTGCGGAAAGCAAAACCTGCCTAATTGTGGTGGTGAAATGTGCCGACCACACAATCCCATTGTACGTCTCAGTAAAAAAAAAAAGCAATGACTCTGATAGGCAAAGTTTTAAGCATTTAAATGCTAAACTCTGATGGGCATCCGCCTAAGCATTGTGACGGACACATAATCCCTTTTATGTTTCGTGGTTAAAGAAACTGATCAACTTTTCTTTAGACTAATACCCATATAACCCGAAACACTGTGAAATGGGTTACTTTTTTTTAGTTATGACATATTATTATAATTATAATGCACCACTGAACAAAGTCTGCTATATTGTCCAGCTCTCCGTAACTCGCCAGATACAATTCCCAGCAAAAGAAGAAATGTCGTTTAATTAGACTGTGGAACACACTGGACCAGGCCTCCATCACTGCCCCTTCTGTGCGGCTTTCAACTCTTCACGGAAGACTAAATACCTAAAGTGAAACTCTGTCATCTTTTTGTAATTCTTGTTGGTGATGTTTTAAAATTGTATATGTGGTTAAATTGTGGACTCTTTCCTCGGTCCTAACGGGGTCTCCACAATAATATGAAGAAGAAGAATCTAGGCCTAGGTGGCATCGTGCGAGAGACTTCGTGCAATGACATTTGCGTGATGCTCATAACTTATCTGTGTCATGTGATAATAATTAAGCTTATTTAAAAAAAAAAAAAGAAAGCCATCGCAAGACAAATCTGATTCTGAGCACTCACGGTGTATTAATACAGTAAGACTCTTTAGTTTGTAGCCGACTTCATTTGAATGGGAGGGGAACGTCAAAGCAAGAACAAAATTCATACAAAAGAGCTGTAAAGTTCATTTCAACTGATCATTCACACTTTCTTCCTTGGGCAAAATCTGGTAAAAACCCATCCGTACGTCCTTCTTTGAACTTATCCCTAAGGAGGTAATTTCCTTGCAACTCAATGACTTCCAGCTGCAGTTCATCTGGGCAACTAGCACGTCTCTTCAAATGGGTTTTGAAACAGTCTCAATTCTTCTGCCTTTGAATCCAAATCAGAAAACCGCTCCTGAAAATGCAGCTGGGGGTCTTTGATGATCTCGCATGCAAATGACGTGGGGAACTGTACTTGTTCCAAAAACAAGACAAGATTGGATCTGAAAGGCCTTTACGTGGGTGCATAGATCAGAAACTAGATTTTTCTCTCCTTGTAGTTTTAGGTTCAGAAAATTTAAATGACTAGTTATGTCTGTATCAAAGGCAAATTTCCATACCCACTCTTCGTCAGACAGTTACTTGCCTTTACTTTCCAGGAACTCACCTATTTCCTTTCTTAACTTAAATACTCTGCTCAGAACTTTCTCACAACTTAGCCATGTTACTGCTGTGTAGTATGATAAATCTCTCGTCTGTGGCTGTCTCTGGACTGTCTATGACTGAGCCCATGTGACCTTATTAAATTGGCCATCTTCACCACAGGATTCAGTACACTGCTAATGTCCATATATTTAGTTTTAGCACACAAAGCTTGCTGGTGAACAGTGCCCTCACATAGGGGAGGGCAGAGGGGAAATATGCCCGGGGGCGGCACTTCTAGGGGGGCGGCACATTTAGCTTAAGTTTATACCAGAAATTTTAGAAGAGTTGAAGGGGAAAAAAATTGAAACACAAATTGTAAACAAAAGGAATAATGAATAAATATAGATTAGAAGAAGTTGACTTCTTATTTAATTACACTCAAACTGTTTTATACAAATGTTTTACTTTTTAATAGGCTCACAAAGGTTTCATAAAAGATTGGCTCATCTAGAATATTATTATTTAAAAAAGTGCATTTTAAAATGTCTTTAATCATAATAATTAACTAAGTACAGGCACTAAAGTTCCACACAGTGGTGTAGCTAGGGATTTGGGGGCCCGGGGAGCTTGGCCTCTTTAGAGCCCCCTGCCAAAAATTTTTTTTGGACACTCCATTGCATTGGCCCCTCCCCCCTAATGTAAGGGCCCGGGAGACTTTCGAATTCGGACCCCCTCCCCTAGCTACGCCACTGGTTCCACAGATTCTCAACGGGGGTATTATTGCCCCCCAGGGGGCGGTGAGAAGCTCTGGGGGGGGGGGGCGCTGATGTTCCCGGCAACAGTAGGGATCACTGAAGGGCCAGTGGACGGTACGAAAGTAGACTACTTGAAATAGATTCAACACCACTGATTTTTTATTTACCAAAATTAAGATCTGCTTCACTTATAAGAAGGGTAATCTTGAGCTTTGACAAAGGCTTTATAGACTTATGTCTACTGTGTAATTGTGACGTAAAAGTAATATAAAGCCCATTCTGTACTTAACCTTGATCTATTGCTATATTTAGACTGTATCTGAGAAATGCAGATGGGGGCGGTGATTATATTTTTAGAAGAGGAAGTAGGGGCTAGGGTGAGTTTAAATTAAATATCTGGCTCAGCTCGTTAGAAAACGAAGTTCGGTGCTTTTGTTCATTATCACAGTTTCATTCAGATTGTTTTGGTTTTAATTTGAATAAATTAAATTTATATAGCCTTTGATTTATAAAAACCAGTTTTGATATCGACTTATTAAAGAAATATAAGTTGAGCAAAAGCACTATGCAGAGACGAATTAATGAAATGGCACGTGATGAAGTGAGAGTATATTTTGTGAGTACCTAAAAACTTTCCACATTTTTACAACTTGATGGGATTCCACGCTACCTGACAATAATTAAACGTTATTTTTTATTATTATTGTAGAAGGGAACATTTTGCTAAAGAAAAATAATTAAGGACACTTAAGGCAAATTATATTACTTTAACTGGAATACTTTTTAGGGAAAAAAGACATTCTTCCATCGACGATGGTATGGATTCTATCATAGCTTGATGTCATAATGAAAGAAATCTCTGCCAGATGTAGGCCTATTAGCTGTGTTTGATTCATCGACAACATTAATTTGCTAAAAATCTCAGTTATCGCCTGCATCACTCACTATAATACGTAATTACTGCAGGTAACAAAACAGAAGCAACGCATTCAATGATAGATTGTTCAGAGAGTTTTGCAGATTTTTTTTAGAATAATGAGGATTACAAATAGTTTGTTACAAATTGTATGCGGCAAATTTGACTCATTAGTTCACCTTCAGATTTGGGAAGGGGGAGGTAAGCAGTGAGAGATAAAAATTTGAAAAAGGGGGCGGTGAGCCGAAAAAGGTTGAGAACCTATGCACTAAACAAAGCAGTTACATTATGCAAGGGAGCGGCGATGAAACTTTTGCCCTGGGGCGCCACAAAGGCTTGTGAGGGCCTTGCTGGTGAATAATACAATGCAAGAACAGTGGTTGTGGAATGTTTTTTTTTTCATTACACATCTGCTTCACTCGTCCAACCAAGCCTTCCTTTATGCCACTCATGTTCTTTCCTCCATCAACGGTCAGGCAACTGAGGTTAGTCCAGTCCAAGTTATAATCAGTAAATTTTTTTTTTCAACTCATTGAATATATCCTCCCCGGTAACAGTGTCATAGGCTACATGCTATGTGGGGAAGTCAGCTCTTGTGTTTTGTTCATGTCTTCATCCACACCTCTACGGGACGTCCATTAATTACGTCAACAAAATAGGGGAGGGGGGGGGTCTGAAAAAGTTTGACAATTGTTGACATGGGGGAGGTCAAGAAAAGTTGACGTCAACAATGTTACTTTTTATGAAGTAAATAATGATACAAAATTTAGTACTAAATTCTACATTTGTCCTGTTAAACTTACATAGATAACATTAACAACATAGTTTTACGTTAATACAAATATATCAATTATGGAAACTACATTTGATATGTCCTTTTTGTGTCCACCTTGCTAGTTTGTAGCCTAGATCTATGTATGGGTGGAAACTAATGCAATTGTTAGCAAGGCAAAGTGACCGACCAATTGTAGAAAACCTCACCTTCGCTGTCTAGCGTAGGGTTCCAAGACACATGGGTGTCAGAAGGAGGACACCGAGAGACAAAAAGGAGGACATTGTGTTTCAATTGTATAGTTTCGCATTTAACCCGTAATCAGTATAATTTTATTACAAGAGCTGCCACTAAGTTTAAATGTGTACTGGTAAACTGTGCAAGAAACAGTTTTGTTTAAAATAACATATAAATTCAATGTAGGCTGAAATGCAGCTTGCATTTAGTTGGGCAACTTTGAAGCTCATGCACGAGTCTTCTAAAAAAACGGTTAATTCTTTTCTTGTACAAGTGATCGCCTGTTTATTAATTATATTCTTAACATGTTAATACTAATTTTAAAATTTCTTTGTCCTTATGTCTACAAAACATAAAATATTACAAAAGCTGGACATTTTACAGGTATTGTGCTTTGCCTGCCGGACGGAGGACAAGAGTCTAAATAGGAGGACATGTCCTCCATTTGCCGGACGTCTGGCAACCCTAATTTAGCGAGACATGGAGGCTGGAATAACAAAGGCTCAGTACATCTAATTTAGGCTAGGCGCCAGAGTCCGGCGTTCGTTACATAAACCATGTAAGCGATGGCTGGGATTGAAAATAGAACTAAAAACAATAATAGGCCCTCGCCGAGACTATAACTAATGTTTGCAAAGCATTGAATGAAGTTAATTTTGTGAATCCAACATGGTTATTTTAAAAATATTTCCTTCAGAAAAATAATTCTTGGCCCACCCCCATGAAGTACGAAATAGGCTACTTGGCCTACCTTATTTCCTTTTAACATCCCTAATTCTGATATATAAACTAATCTATTTTTGCTCACTGCGTTATAATAGGTGAAACATTATAATTAGGTCGATTAGGCTACATATTTAGTAATTTTTACGTTTTCATTTCTAATTTTCTGTAAAAATGTAATGAGATAAAAATATATTAGTATCAGTAGCAAATAAAGCAAGGTAGGGAGACAGGGAAGGCACTTACCGTGTGTATATAATGTGTGTGTGGACAATAATGTAAGAAGGAATAGTGAACATATGGCTACAATTAGGTATGTTAAAACCGGGTTTTCTTCAAAACCGGTTTTCGGTTCTATAAAACCGGTTTAAAACCGGATTTCGGTTTCTCTACCCTCGCCTTCCCGAACAATGTTACAAGTTACAGGCCGGAAAATCCAAATGTGCGTAGTTTTGTAGGTGTATTTGAAAAATAGTTCTAATTTAATTAGTGTTTGCACAGCATTCAAGAGGTTGATTACTTTGAATACAATATTATTTTGTACACTTTACCATAAAATTCTTTAGAATAAAAAAAATCTGGGCTAATTGATTAAAACTGATAATAGCTTTCAATAGTGATAATCAAATTTGCAATTATCGTTGACCATGATATTAAAAAGCATATGAAGAGGATGACGATGTTAATCCAGGATGCTTAGTACGCAGATGCGTACACAATCCAGTGGTAGGCCTACTACAACCGCTCCTGCATATCTGAATTATCTGTTGGGAACATAGTTAAAGACGTTTTTTTTTCTAAATTTTCTGACACAAAGGATTGTAACTATAACTTAACATTTGGTTTGATGTTGTTTTTATCGCACGCGATAGTTGGTATTTGGAAAGAAAGAAACAATATCTAAGACTAAGTAGTGTTAGCAAGGCATTACAAGAATTGTTTTGTAGTGTGAATCCAACATTAAGCCTATTTGTTAAAAATATTTCCATCAAACACCCCCCCCCCCCCCCCAAAAAAAAAAAAGGCTGTGCTACTTGAAATAATGAATAGGCCTACCTTCCATCCAAGAAATCAAAATCCGGTTTTGAAAATCAAAACCGGTTTTCGGTTAACATACCTAGTTAAAATAGAAGGCTAATTTGAAACTGGTGCACAATTTCCCCCTATAACTACTTGAAAATTAACATTGTACCAAAAGCTATTTTAGTGAAACGTCGAATTAGACATGATTAAATATTAAATGAAAAGAACAATAGTAAACATATGAGAATTATAGCCAATTAGAAATCCTTTTAACAAGTTTTAAAGTGCATTAAATTTAATTATAGTATAAACCCTTCCGTTTTAAATCTATTTTAAACATAAAAGCAAGCGTCTAAAATTGTGTTACTTGTTTTGAGGGGGGGGGGGGGTAACCAATTGTTGACGTAATTATATAGGGGGGGGGCTCTGAAAGTTTGACTGTTGTTGACAAGGGGGAGGGGGGGGAGGTAAAAATCGCCTAAAAATTGTTGACGTAATTAATGGACGTCCCCCTAATGAACACAAGCACTTGAGAGGTGGAACAGTTGTCCAGCGATTCATCCATTTGAATTTTTAAAAATATTGAAACTTGCTTGCATTCTTTTCTATTTGATTCACAATGTTTTCACCCATATCTGCAACACGGCGGGCAATGGTATTTGCACCCAAAGCTACATTCTTAACTCTTTAACTCCCAAGAGCCGGTTCAATCGGCTTTTTTATTTTTCGTTTCTGTCCCGCGAGCCGATTCTATCGGCTCATGATTAATTAATAATTTTGCGAAAAGCCTATACGGTGTAAAGATGTAATTTTACTTTGCCATTTTCGTTACGCCATTTTCTTTGTTATTATTGCAATTTGTTTACATTTGTTGCGTTAATTGTTTACATTTGATCGATATTTGGGTTCAATTATTTCTGTTATGGGGCCAAGCGGTCGAGGGGGAATCGCCAACTTAGATTATTACCGCTAATAAAGCTCTATAACTAATTTATTCATTACGAAAGACGATGACCTGTTGCAAAGCTCAGATAAACATAAAGTATGATAAAGACAAAAACACTTTCCTTGTGCCTTATGCGAGAATAAATGCATATAAGTGCTCTTTCTTCCCGAGTGGCATTCTGGCTTGGAATGGGTTGCCTGGACAAGCCAGGAAAACCGTAACTTAACATCATTTAAAACATTAATAAAAAGACTAGACTCGGACCACGGATGAGCGTAGGACGCAATAATCTTCTTTATAGAAGGAGCGTCTGTAATGTATAAGATAAGACCTATTTTATTAACTTCTAACAATGAAAACTTCACAGAACAAGAAATCGATTATAATTTGGAATAAAGCGAAATAAATGATGTAATGGGAGCGTCGGAAAAGGGGGCGTGGCCCACTTCGAAAGGTTGCAAATTCGGACTACAATTTATTTTTCAAATATAATAAATATATTTGTAAATACATTTATCATATACCACATTCAATTTCCTTTCCATTGATGTATTACACTTCATGTATAGTTTTAATATGAGACCAGTTTATGAGAATATGAGTAGATGTTTATTTATTTCAACTTTGCTACATTTTTTTTGTGATGGCATATATCTTAAGCTAAATATTGTGTAACTTTGTTATTCATTGATCAATTTTGTTCAAATTTGAAAGTGTTTTTATTTATTTGTTATCGGGGTTTAAGATATTGCATCAATTGGTTGACAAGTTTTATAAATAAAAAAAAACTTTTATTGGAAATAAAAAAAAAATTGTATAAATATTTTGTTCTTAGTGGTTGACCACTATAAAAAAATTTATATCGTTCAATAAACATATTTTAAAGTACTTTGATCATAAACTACATTCACTTTGCTTTCTTTTGATGTATAAGACTAAGGTCTATCTCTAATATTTGTCCCAAGATTTACATTTAAAAATTAAGGTCCTTTTTTTTCTTGTATCTGTAAAAAAAAAGGCTTGGTAAAACCATGAAAAATACCCTGGGAGACAAAGAGTTAAATTGTTTTGACTTTTCTGGGCAAAGTTCCTCAGCCACCTCCAAAAACATTCCTTCACTACTTTACCATGTGTATACGGTTTGCCACTTTTAGCCAGGACGTAAGCAACTCTATAACTGGCCTTAGTTAAAGATTCGTTTTCATTTGAGGATTTACTGAACAATGTCCTCTGAGATGTGAGTTGTTTTGTAATTTAGCAAATTTTTCTGCAAGGACTTCACCCTCCAAATGTGCATATTTCTCCTGATGTTTGCTTTGATGATGACGGCGCAGGTTGTATTCTTTCATCACAGCCCATTTCGTTGCAAATCACACACAATGCTTTCTCGTCGAATCTGCTGAACTTAGCAGGATACAGGTAAAATTCCGTAATTTTTTTCTGTAGATAAAAAAGACTCCACGGGCCGCATGAGAGGGCCTCACGGGCCGCATGCGGCCCGCAGTTTGGAGACCCCTGGGCTAGATGATGCTTCACTGCAACTACTTGCTGAATCCGATTCTGTAGAAGATTAGAGCATTATGCCTACTCTTAGCTTATATTTTAATTTATTGTAAAAGTGAAACATAGGCCTACATATTATGCCTACATCCATTAGACTTTAGACCATATAAACTAATTAAGATGAGCCCTAGAATCCCACCAAAAGAAAAGCTTACCAAAAAAAGCTGGGTTAAAGGGAGATAAGTAGGTCTAACCCGTTTTCTTTGTGTAAATATATTAATTTCTAGAAAAGATCTTTGTTAAAAAAAAAAAGAATAAATGGCTTGCAATTTATACTTTAAAATAACAAAATTATGAAAGATAGTTAAAAATTGTATAAATAATATGACTAAAGAATTTTTATGTAGGCCTAGGCCTACATTTTTAAGCCTTATACTTATAGGCTATTAACTGGATCTACCCAGTAAGTATGATTACTATATATACGTATCTCTTCAGCTGAAGCATCATTGTAATTGTAATCTAGTTTGAATTGTGACTTGTTAAAAGTGTAGCACAGACAAAAATCTAAACTTAGACCAAATTAATAAAAAACCAACAAGAAACCATAATATACTAGATTTATTTTTAACGAACAGACCAGGACTAGTATTAGATTATGAAATAATCCCTGGACTTTCAGATCATGATATTGTCAGAGTAAATAACAAAATAAAAATCCAAATTAGCAAGAAACCTAAAAGAATAATTTATCTCTGGAATAAATGTAACACAACAGAACTACATCAAGCAGCAATAAAATTCCAAACCAATTTTCTTACTAAATACAATATAGATAGTCCAGTTGAAGATATTTGGCAATTTATAAAAACTAACTTAAAAGCAATAATGGCTGACTCTGTGCCAACAAAACAAACATCAAATAAAATTAACAAATGTTGGTTTAACACTAAACTAAAGAAACTGTGTAAACAAAAAGAAAATCTTTTCAAAAAGTTTAAGGCAACTAATTCAATTAGACTACATAAAAAATACCTAAAAATTAAACATTTAGCTCAGAAACTAAGCAGACAGCTGCAGAATGAATATGTAAACAATGTAATTTCTAAAGATAATAATAAAAACTTATGGTCCTACATTAAATCAAGAAAAATGGACACTACAGGCATAGCTCCACTAAAAGGCCAAAACAATGAAACTTATAATGATAATGAAACTAAAGCTAATATCCTAAACACACACTTTGCATCATCTTTTTCAAATCCAGGTGACAAAGAAATATTCATAAATTTAAACAAACTAGAAGAGATAGGAAATATAAATGTAGATGAAAAAGGCATTAAACAACTCCTAACCAACTTAAAAGTAAACAAAGCTTCTGGTCCAGATGAAATACCAGCAAGACTGCTTAAAGAACTAACTAATGAAATATCTCCAATCTTTAAAATACTTTTTCAGGCCTCTCTAAACCAGGGCAAAGTGCCCAAAGATTGGAAATTAGCCAATGTAACCCCCCTTTTCAAAAAAGGAGATAAATCTGACCCCGGAAATTATAGACCTGTTTCTCTAACAAGCATAACATGTAAATTACTTGAACATATAATATATAGTAGTATAGTAAATCATCTAGACAAACTAAATGCACTGTGCCCACACCAACATGGCTTCAGGAAAAATAGATCATGTGAGACTCAATTGATAGGCTTAATAGATGACTTGTCTAAGGGATTAGATAATAACAACCAAATTGATGCTATATTACTAGATTTTTCAAAAGCATTTGATAAAGTTCATCATTCTAGTCTTCTTAAAAAACTTAAATACTTTGGCATCTCTGGTCCCTTACATCAGTGGATTCAGGACTTTCTTATAGGCAGAGAACAAACAGTGATAATAAATGGCTCTAAGTCATCACCAATAACAGTAAACTCAGGAGTTCCACAAGGAACTGTTCTAGGGCCCCTACTATTTCTAATTTACATTAATGATCTGCCTAATTGCATCAACACAGGCACAAAAGTAAGATTATTTGCCGATGATTGCATAATTTATAGAATAATAAAGACAGGAAAAGATAGCGAACTTTTACAAAAAGACCTAGATGAACTACAAAAATGGGAATCAAACTGGAGTATGTCTTTTCACCCAGAAAAATGCCAACTAATAAGGGTATCCAAGAAAAAGAAACAAATAATAACAAACTACTTCATTCATGGTAAAGAACTAACTCAAACTAGCAATGCTAAGTATCTAGGAGTAATAATAAATGATAAGTTATCTTGGAACCCTCACATTGATGAAGTAATTAAAAAATCAAACAAAACATTAGGATTCATAAAAAGGAATTTTTACAAATGTAATAAGAATATAAAACTAAAATGCTATCTCACATTAGTTAGGCCTATACTAGAATATGCAGGATCTGTATGGGACCCATCAACTAAAGAAAACATTAAAAAATTAGAACAAATTCAAAAAAGAGCTGCAAGGTTTATAACTAGTGAATATTCCCCATTGACAAGAGTAACACCATTAGTCAAATCACTAAACCTAGAAACACTAGAGGACAGAAGGTCAAAGAGTAAAGTAGTAATAATACATAAGGCATTAAACTCTAATTTAGAAATACAACCCAATAACAATCTGTTGCAAAGCTCAGATAAACATAGAGACAAAAACACCTTCCTTCCCTATAAACATGCCCGTATGACAGCCATTTGGAAAAAACCGCATTGAGATTAGGTCCATTAGGGCCCCCACAACGCGTAAATGGACTAGATTGGGTTTTGCCCTTATCTTGCCATAATGGTTTTAGCCCGCGATTCCCTGCATGGAATCCGAATCGGCTCGCTTTGGGGTTTTTGATTACGGCTGACTTTTACAATGTCCGAATAGAAACCTAATGTCGGTAAGCCCAATTGCTCTTGAGATGACATACTTCACTAGACTGTGTGAATTTAAATGTTAAGTGGCCATGTGGTTTGGACACTGAGATGAACACGTTGAAGCGTTAAAAATATACCAGTTTTATTACCTTTGGTCAGTAGATCTAAGAGGATAGTACGCTTCATTCATTTTGTAAAGTTACCATCTTTTAATTACAATGAATAGCTCTAGGCTATACACGTTGAAGTAATAAAAAAAGTGACAAGTTTTATGGCTGACTGGGGCAGAATCTAATAGTACCGTAATATAGTTTCTTCTTTCATGTTTTTTTTTAATGTGACCGCATTACTTAATAGCTACTTGCCGTCTTGGTGTCTTTGAATTACATTAGACTAGTACATGTATTGTAACCTACATATATACTATTTAATAATTTTTATAGTGTTTTTTTTAAATTTAAAAATTATAAATTCTTTTTTTTTAGTACAATATAGATCTAGGCCTACGTATAAGTATAGGAGACGGTCTAGAGTCTAGATGTAAAAAAAAAAAAGAGAATTAAAGAATTTAAAGTTGGCTATCTTTTTTTTATTTTTGGAGACATTATATTTCATTAACGTGAAATATTTATATATTTTTTAAATTACTCTATTTTAAATATCGGATTTAAAAGAAACGTAGATTTTATAGTTTAATAAGTAGGTAAGCCTATAGTACTATAGTCTATAAAGATATATTCAATGTCGATAGGAAAGTTGATGTTGTTTGTTTTTTTTAATTGCCTGTATTGTCCAATGTTGAACCTTTTTATGATATTTATGCATTCAAATAAATTAATGGACTATTCAAATTCAATGCTTTTTGTGTAAAATTAAATATAATTTAATAATATTAATTAAAGAAAAAAAGTGGGATCGTATTGGATTTGAACCCATTACCAACTGGTGCGAAATCAGTTCGTTATGCCGTTCGGCCACTAACTCTTGAGACTGCGAGCATTTATTTAATTTATTAGCCAAGTTAAAGTTAAGAAATTAAAAATTGAACTTTATAATTAACGTTTTAATGAAATAAATTTATTAAAAATAAAACAGGATAGTTTTAAATGTGTGTTTTTTAAAATGATAAATTTAATGATATATTTTTTAATTAAGAAAAGCATTTTATCGAAAACGAAACAACTAGCTGATTAGAAATCCCGCTCAGTCGCGTGCAGCGTGGTGTATTTCAAACCAAGATGTCGCGCCCTATGAAACGGCCTAACTTGCTGATATATATATTATATCATATATGGACGATATTTATTAGGTGAGTAAATATTATAATATAATTTGCATATATATTTGTTCGGAATTTTAAGTAGTCGAATTTTTAATTATAGTTAGTAGGCTATCTGTTGATATTTTATTGACAATTATTGAATTACAAAATTACAATTTTAAATGGAGTATGAATGAGAATGAGTTTACTATGATAGTAATTATGACTATGAGTAGGGCCTAAGTCAAGTAAGTCTAACTAAGTAGGTACGTACTAGTTACTACTAGACTAGTAGGCCCTCGGGCTTAGGTCTACGCCACCTTCTAGTATTTTAAAACGTTCTTATGATTTTAATTTTAGAATGATTTACAATCAGTCAAGTACGTGTGTTATCATTAAATTCATAATTAATCATTTGTTTAGTTTAGTCCTTGATACCTCATTGCCATTGAACAATTGAATCGAGTCGATAGAGTGTTAGAGATAAAGTTCTATGGTTCTAGTCTAGATCTAGCTTAGATCAACCTTTTAGCCTCATCATTTCTAAAGGCTTAGGATCTAGCCCTGGCCTAGGCTTTATTATACTTTATTATCAAAATCCCTCATACTGAGTCATACTCATACAAATAATAGGACATGCTTTAAATTTAAATATGATTTTTACTTTGCGGAAAAAAGTTTACATTTTTATAATTATAATTATAAATCATTTTAAAATAACTACTACAGTCTAAGGCTAATGCTGAGGCTAAATGGTTGATATAATTATATAGAGTCTAGGCCTAATATATAAAATACTAATTTAATAATTATATTGATAAATAATGTGATGCTATGACTATTATGGTTTTAAAGGTTGTTATCGCCGGGGGTGGTAGTGGGGATAAGCTCCCACTTCCTATAAAATGCTCCCACTGGCATGCGTCTCAAATAGCCTCTGACAACTAAGTCCAGCTCCTGGCCTTCCCGAGTGGCTTAGCTACTAAGCCCGGCGAAACCGTTTCTACTAACAGGAGAAGGGGCATGGGCGTTCCACTGGCGCCTCAAAACCAGTCGCTTCGGGCAGATGGGGCTCGTTAACCTTGGATGGTAGCCTATCTAGGAGAAGGATACTCTGACTCCAAACCACCGCTGCCTTGCGGCTTACCCCTTCATGGGAAAGGCTAAGGGAGTAAACCCTGACAAAAAATCAGGAGCTGGAGTCCCTAAGGCGGTTTGACTTTGTATCGTCATCACCGGCAACTCCTGCAGCGCATCTGAAGCCAAGATGTATCGACTCTGTCGCTCCCTTGGATCCGTCAGCTGCGAGGAGAGGGGGGGCCTGCTGCATGGGCACCAGCTGGCTCTCCATATTATTTTGCCCAGGCACTGTAGCTCAACTGGAGAGGACACTCCAGCGTCGCCGCTCTGCAGGAGACCCGGCTGGCTGACAACGGTACCATCAGGGAAGCCAACTACACCTTTTATTGGCAAGGGAAGCCTACGGACCAACCAAGACAGCACGGAGTCGGCTTTGCTGTGAGAAACACGCTTGTCAGCTCCACAGAGCCTCCCACAACAGGCACAGATAGACTACTCTCCCTCCGATTGTCAACCTCTTCTGGCCCAGTCAATATCTTCAGTGTGTACGCCCCAACCCTCCACTCTACCGATGAGGATAAAGATCAGTTCTACCAAGCCCTGGATGAAGCGATATCCAGGATATCCAGCACTGAGAGCCTTTACCTTCTTGGAGACTTCAATGCAAGAGTAGGAGCTGACCAGAAAGCCTGGCCCACATGCCTCGGAAACTTTGGAAGGGGAAATATAAATGAAAATGGTCAGAGACTGCTTGAGCTCTCGTGCCATCACGGTCTGTGCGTGACCAACACCTACTTCAAGTGCAAAGAAATACACCAGGTGTCGTGGAGACACCCTCGCTCTCGCCACTGGCATCAACTTGATCTTGTCCTAACTAGAAGAGCGGACATTGGCAGCGTCCTCCTCACACGTAGTTACCATAGTGCAGACTGCGACACGGACCACGCCCTCGTGGCGAGCAAGGTGCGCCTAACGCCGAAGAAGTTGCACCACTCAAAGAAGAAGGGCCGCCCACGCATCAACACCAGCTGTGTCAGAAACCCCGAGAAAACCCAACAGCTCATTAGCATACTCGACGGCGCCCTCAAAGTGGAAACAGCTGATGACACCATCAACTCCAAGTGGCCACGCCTCCGCGACGCCATGTACAACGCAGCCATCACTGTTTACGGGAAGAAAGAGCGGAAGAATGCTGACTGGTACGAGGCCCATTGGGAGGAAATGGAACCCGTGACAGAGGCTAAGAGGAAAGCCCTTCTGGCCTACAAGGCTAAGCCTAGCCCCAGTACACTACAAGCTCTACGGACTGCCAGGAGCAAAGCCCAGCAGACTGCCCGTCACTGTGCCAACACCTACTGGCTGAATATCTGTGACAGCATTCAGACAGCTGCCGATACAGGCAACGCAAGAGGGATGTACGAGGGCATCAAGAAGGCAATAGGTCCAACCCCCTCTAAGACAGCCCCCCTCAAGTCCAAGACAGGCGAGGTTATCACCGATCCGGAAAGGCAGATGCAGAGGTGGGTAGAGCATTACCTCGAACTGTACGCAACGCAGAACACTGTAGCAGACTCCGCTCTCAGAGCGATATCAGACCTGCCGGTCATGGAGGAGCTTGACACTCCACCCACTTTGGATGAGCTCAGCAAGGCCATCGACCGTCTCGCCTGCGGTAAAGCACCTGGGAGCGACAGAATCCCACCAGAAGTACTAAAGTGCGGGGAACCAGCCCTGCTACAGCAACTTCACGACCTCCTATGCCTTTGCTGGGAACAGGGTTACATTCCACAAGATATGAGAGACGCTAACATCATCACTTTGTACAAAAACAAAGGTGACAGGAGTGACTGTAACAACTATCGGGGCATCTCCCTCCTCAGTATCGTTGGTAAAGCGTACGCCCGCGTCATCCTTAACCGCCTGCAGACCCTCGCTTCACGCATCTACCCAGAGTCACAGTGTGGCTTCAGGGCTGGTCGATCAACGGCTGACATGATCTTCTCACTACGCCAGCTCCAGGAGAAGTGTCAGGAACAGCAGATGCCACTCTATATAGCTTTCATCGACCTCACAAAGGCATTTGATCTGGTCAGCCGAGGCGGACTATTCAGCTTGCTGCAGAAGATCGGATGTCCCCCACACCTGCTTGCGGTGGTCAGGTCCTTCCACGACAACATGCACAGCACTGTCTGCTACAATGGCGCAACCTCCAAGGAATTCCCAGTCAGCAGCGGAGTAAAGCAGGGCTGCGTCCTCGCGCCTACACTCTTCGGCATCTTTTTCTCCATGCTCCTCCAACACGCCTTCAAGGACTGCAGCGAGGGTGTTTTCATTCACACCAGGTCTGATGGCAAGCTCTACAACATAGCGCGTCTTCGTGCCAAGACCAAAGTCAAAAAGGTCCTCATTCGTGAGATGCTCTTCGCTGATGATGCAGCGTTGACATCACACACCGAAGACGGACTCCAGCAGCTCGTCACTTGCTTCTCTCAGGCATGCAAGGAGTTCGGCCTGACTGTAAGCCTGAAAAAGACAAACGTCATGGCTCAGGGCACGGAGACCCCTCCAAACATCGTCATCGATGGACACACCTTGGAGGTTGTCGAGAGCTTCACATACCTCGGGTCCATTATCTCGAGTTCACAGTCCATCGACTTGGAGATAAACAGCAGGATCGCCAGGGCAGCCACAGTCATGGCCCAATTAAAACAGCGAGTGTGGGACAACTCCAGCCTCACCGAGAGAACCAGACTGCGCGTCTACCACGCCTGCGTACTCAGCACTCTCCTGTATGGCTGTGAGTCATGGACCACCTACGCGAGGCACGAGAAGAAACTCAACAGCTTCCATATGAGGTGCCTACGGAGAATACTGCAGATCAAGTGGCAGGACAGGGTCTCCAACACAGAAGTGCTGGGGAGAGCCAACATGAGCAGCCTTCACGCTGTGCTCAGTGAGAAACGCCTCAGGTGGCTCGGCCATGTGAAAAGGATGAATGCAGGTCGCATTCCTAAAGACCTCCTCTATGGAGAACTGGTCGAAGGCCACCGGAAGATAGGGCGCCCAAAACTGCGATTCAAGGACCTTTGCAAAAGAGACCTGAACGAGAGCTCAATTGACCTTGACACATGGGAATGCCAAGCTTCTGACCGACCAACTTGGAGGCTCGCAGTCAGGCTTGGCACATCCCGCGCAGAAACTGGGCGCATGGAAGCTGCCATCCAGAAAAGAGCGAGGCGGAAGGTTCCTTTACAACAGCCATCCACCTTCAAATGCCTGAAGTGCGGCAGGGATTGCCACTCCCGAGTTGGCCTCCACAGCCATTCTCGGCGGTGCAGCTGGTCACCTTTGCCGTGAAGCTACACCATCGTCTCTTGGAGACGGACGGATGCCGACGATGACTATTATAATGTAGGCCTAGGCTTTTATTTCTTTGTATTTTAATTAACAGGAATTCCAATTTTTTTTTTCAGTCTGAAGATAGAAGCTGTGGAGTAGAGTTGAGTCAAAAGAGTAGTACCATTGAATCTCATTGATTAAATTTATTGATAGGCTACACCTTGACCTATAACTAACTACTAGACAACATTCATGCAGTCATCCAATATTGATATAGATGATGATTTAATAAACAGGTGAGTAAATACTAGTATACTAGCCTGTTTTATATTTTTTAACCAGATACACGTGTTAATGAAACTTAAACTAAATGAAAGTTAATGAGTTAACAGTTTAGTTAACTTAATTATTGTTAAAGATTAAAAAATAACTTTGATGTAGGCTACAGATTAAAAAAAAAAGTAAGGCTAAATAAAATTTTTGTTTTGTAATTATAATTGCCTAGGCCTATTAAACTTGAATCATTTCAGGAAAATAAATAGTTTATCGTGCTAAATTTCATAGGGAAATAGGGCCTATAGTATAGCCTATACTATACATGTCTATATTATATAGTGGCTATACGCCTAAACTTATAGTAACTTATAGGCTATATATATAATATATATATTACATGTCCATAATATTGAATTGAACTATCCCCTACTATTTGTTGTTAGTTATGGTTATTATGATTAGACCCTTTACTATAGACTGGCTATTGTTATAGCCTATAGTTTATATTTATAGGATTATAGGGCCTACTTATATGTATATACTATAATAGAATAGATTATAGCCATAGCGGCCTGTATGAGTCTAGGTCTAAAGTTTAGTTATACCTATTGACTATTATATTATGTTGTAATATTTGAATGCTTGAAAATTTTTTTTATGGAAAATGTGAGAGTAAAATTTAGTTTGTCGTTAGAAATTATAACTAAAATTTTTGGTAAAAGTGTTAGCATAGCGGCTTAGATAAAACTAAAATATTTTTTTTCTTGAATTATGTAACATTGAGAGGGTCTACAATCTGTAGTTATTGAGTATAAACCTTTTTCTACAAACTTGTCCTGTTATGATGGATTTTTAAAAATAATATTAATATAAATTATATAATTTTGTATTTCTATTTTGATTAAAAGGAATTCATTTTTTTTTTAGTCTGAAGATGGCAGAGCATTGATGATGGTGTAGAGTGTAGACAGAGTCAAGATTGTAGTGCTATTTTATAATCTACTATTACACCCTGTTGGCCTATAACTACTAGACAACAGTCAGCTGATAGAGATGACAGATGCTGATTTACTTAGCAGGTGAGTAAAACATAAAGTTGACATAGGCCTATTTGTTAGTTTTAAAGTCTGAACAATAACTTTTTATACTTGTATATTTATATAGGCTTATATATTATTATGCATAGACTTATTTAACTTAATTTCATGACATTAATACCGGTAGTTTAAATAGTATTTATAGGAATATAGGTTATATTATTTAATATTTATTAATTTATAGAGGTTATATTATTTAATTTTCTTTTTACTTTTTAGTTCTTCTAATGTCGCATGTTGGAAAATGGTGCACTATTGCTGATGTTAAAGGATATAAAATGACATAACTAATGGGTGAGTAAATACTATGTAAAACTAAATAGGTCTATTTGTTAAGTCTAAATCATAGTTATGTTTGAACTTAACTATTGTAAAAAAAAAATAATTTAATAAAACACTAGGCCAAGTAAGAGTCAAAAGATAATTTTTTGTCAGTGACTATGTTACAAAACACACTAAAATTCATATATAATGTGATGCTATCCCACAAACCAGTTCAGATGTTGGTAAAACCAATTTTTCAATAAAAAGCAAACTAATGTGAAAGGTTCTAGGTCATTTTTTAGTTTCTTATTGCTTTGTAATGTTATAGCTGTGAAATTTTTAAGCTAATATTATTTTGAGAAATTCATTACTTAAAATGTGTTTTTATGCAGCTTTAGAATAAAATCAAACAAAAGATATAGTTTTTAAGTCAACTTGTCTAAATATTGTTTCAATTTACAACAGCTTGTTTATTGCTTTTTCTAAATTTAACGTCAATCATGTAATATTTTTTCATCTTGGAAATATTAAACATTTAAAAAATGCAAATTTTTTTTCATCGGTACTGTTTTATTATCATTTGTCTCCAAAAGAACTTACCGTTACCTGTAGTTTTGAATAACTTTTGAAGTAATTAAATGATTTTAGAAATGTTTTCACCACTGCATCGATAAATGAATTGACTTTTTTTAAATTAAAAACCTGATCCTTAATATCTTATTTTGCCTACTGGTACTTAGGTACCAATTCTGTGGGGTCGCAGGACTGACTTCTGTTAACATTAGTCTTTAAAAACTGTCTGTTTTCGATATCAAAATCTTTTATTCATATAAACCGGAGACAAATTTAATTATTATCATGTCACAGTCTATGAAAGCCAAAATTGTTCTGTTTATTCTGCAATGGTGAAAACCAGTACCAATATTTAAAAGAAATTGCTTGCCAGCAGTTGTTAATTGGATTTCTGTTTATCCTTGTTGACCTTGTAGTGTTTTTTTTTTAAACTTAAACATGTTATAATTCAAATTTCATTTTAATTTTCAGATTTTGAAGATGATGTATAGCGTGTACAGCCGTGATGGATGGAGATTGATTGTGGGCTATGATTAGTATGTCGTTGGTTAAGGCCTATACAATTTACTGAACATCCAGGCAATTAGTTTTTTGATGAGCAAGGTGCTAAGTGTGAAGATTTATGGAAAGCAGTAAACATCAATTAACCAAGCTGCATTTACAAAAAGCCCAAATATCATGTCCACAAGAGGACCCAACAGGCCAGCAAATGACATTTTTATGTGTCTTACGATTTTATGAAATGTGGACTATTGTACAAACACTTTAACCAAAACCACTTATAGTTGTGATTTTGACTTGTACAATTCACAAATAATGCATTCGCTAAGTTGCCTGACAAGTCAGGTCCTTCCACAACCATAGTGTACTTTTTTTTCACAAATCATTTGAGCATGGACAATTCTATGACTGGATTTAATGGAAGGCTGTGTGCATTGGGCAGTATATACATCTAACAAAAGTTCTCTACTTGGATATTAAGATGTGGTATCCACCAGATAGTGCTAATAAAGGATTTCTACAGGATTACATATTGGCCGATGAATAGACCATGATATACTGAGAAACCTTTCACTCGTATCAGAAGATCTGTTTAATTTTTTCTGTGGGAGTAGTGTTGGATTAATATTCATGTATAAATACATGTATTCTTTGTATGCAAATGTACCCAGTATTCTAAATGATAAATGGCTCAGCTCATATTTATTAATTATTAAAGTTGTTTTTGAAAATTGTAAATCTATTGGTTAAACTAAGTACTCATTGTCAATTGTGGCATTGGGTAGTGAGTGTTATTTTTGCTAAAATATTTTCACTTTGAAAAATAAAAGTTATCTTTATAATTTAAAGTGAAATATATGTACTAAAAATTTTTCTGAAAAGTTTTTTTTTACTTACCTGATCTGATTATAATATAATTAATTTTTTGGTAAATATGCAACTTAATTGCTTACTTCTTTCATATTGGTTAACTTCAAGCAATTTATAATCATGTATATATTTTTTTTATAAATGTCTTATATTCTGAAACCATTACTGCAGGCCTATTACTGTGCTTTTTTACAATATCACAAGTTGTGTCAAAGTTGTTTTAATTTTGTTTAATAATAGTAATCGTTTTAACGGTAATCAGATAATCATTACATAATATTTTAATGAATGTAGACCCTCTTTTTGATGACCGTATGTGTCGGATTGTCTATAATTATAATATTCAAATGTATATTTTTTAAAAATCTTATTCTTATGTTCCATTACCATTACTGTGCTTTTTACAATATCACAATTTGTTCAAAATGTTATTTATTTTTATGATATGCTTATAGGACAAGTAGGCCTATAATTAAAGATGACAATTCATTGCATTATTTAATGTTTTGGAAAATTTTTATGGACAAAGCTATGAAAAAGACAGTTTACCGACTAAAATAATATAAGTGTGTGTCTGTGTGTGTAGGCCTATATAATATTAAAAAAAACAATTACAGCCCTAAAATATCTTGTGTTCCATTTAAATCCATTGCTTAGCAATGTTGTTGTTTTTTCTCAATATATTACAAGTTTTTGTGTCAAAGATTTATTTATTTTAATATATGAATAGTCTAAAAGACATTCATGTATGGTATATCTTTTTATACATTTTGAGTCCTATTTTTTTAAAAAAATAATGCAATTTTAGTTGTAGTCGTATTGTGTAAAATGTATCTTAATTGTTGTAGGCCTAGAAAAGAGTGTTAAATTAATTAATTATTGGAATACATTTGTATACAATAGTCTATATTTATGAAATTATATATAATATTGGCCTGCCTACTATTCAGGGTTAAATAATATTGTCCAATTAATCTTCCATTTTGCACTAATGCTTTTTTTTTTAAACATCACATCATGTAGGCTATTTTATTGTTTTACAAAAATAAAAAATGTTTCACAAAATTTGTAAAAACTGGTATTTTGAATGTATGGGCCTACCTATATTTAAAAAAACTACTGGGCTTGTATAGGCCTACATATTTTTTTTTGATTGCACAATGTTTACATATAAATGTCTGTTTACATAGTGTTATATTTTATCAATATATATTTTTATATGTAGGCTTGTAGTAATGATATAGGCTGCAGTATGCCTATATTTCTTTTCCCATAAATATATTTTTTTCCCATTACTCTGCTGCCTGGCTATTGTTAAATTAATAAAGTTGTATATCAAGTACATATAAAATATTTTAATCTTTATTATATCATAATTAGGCATATCTACAGATTTCTGACTATTTTGTAGGCTACTATTACAATAAATTTACCAAAATTATTTTATGTTGTTATTTTCAAAAAGAATGTAATTATCTTGAATACTATTCCACTGCCATGTTTTTGCACTTTATTTTCTGTCACTGTTTTGCTTTATTGATTGAATATATATACTTTTTATCGTATGTTGCAAAAAATATTTTGAATACAAATATAATAAAATATAAACGAAATTACTTTCTTTGTTTTGTTTTACTTATATTGACTATATATTTTTTTTTGTTATTTATATGTATAATTACGAAAAAGTGGGTAAATAAAGGTAAAATCCGAATCCATCCAATGTCGGTTGATAAGGACTAAATATAGGCCTACGGGTCAATTAAGGCACAATGCAGGCAAAAACCGCATAGCGCCGGTAATACACTACCGCCATTGGCCCGATATGGAAACGAAATGAAAAGCCGGTGAGGAGGGGAAATATCCATTAAGCCCCAATGCAGGCAAAACCTAATCGCGCCCGCATGTCTAATGCCCGCATTGGCCCATAATCGACCCACATATCGGCGCGGGTACAGACGCCATAATGGCAGCCATTTTGGCCTACTAAGGCCTCCTAGCATAGCGATATCGCTTTTCATTGGGGCGCCATGCGGTCAACTGCTGGCAACCTAATAGGTACGGGTTAGGGCAAGGGGGGAAAACTCTAATTGATTCCGAATGGGGCCAATGCCGGCATGTTTAAAGGGTTGTCCCTTATGCGAGAACAAATGCATATAAGTACTCTTTCTTCCCGAGTGGCATTCGGGCATGGAATGGGTTGCCTGAACAAACCAGGAAAACCAATAACCTAACATCATTTAAAACATTAATAAAAATGCAAGACTAGACTCGGACCACGGATGAGCGTAGGACGCAATAATCTTCTTTATAGAAGGAGCGTCTGTAATGTATAAGATAAGATAAGATAAGACTGTGTAGACTAAAATGCTGAAAGTAGGCAAATGACCTCGTTCGGTGTTGTTTCGGTTTCGGCTGCCAGGAGGGGCAAGGAACTCAAAAGAAATACCGCGCGCCTCCTTTTCTTTTTTTTTTATAAACACATATAATGAATGTAGAATATAATCTATAGCAGGGGTCGGCAACCTTTTGATAATGGTGTGCCAAAGTAGAATTTCTAATTCATTTAGCGTGCCAACAGCCTAAAATACACCATGTAGCAAATAGACTCAAATAGCTTTCTTTCTGTGTCTTCAGCGTGCCATTGATAATCACCCTGCGTGCTAAGTCTGGGGAGCGGGCCATAGTGGCGCCATAGCCGTAGGCTGCCGACGGCCGACGCCTGGTCTACATAATAATGTTTTGGAGGAATATTTCGGAATTAAAAATAATATTAAGGTTAAACTCTAGTTTAGATCTACTCTATGAATGATTTAGGCTTCTTTATAAGATGTAGGCTACAAAAAAATGTTGATGGTCATAGTTTTTAATAAATTATGGCCAATTAAAAAAATTGACCATATCTTCCTCAACTTCCTGCGCGAAATCGAAAGACAAATTTAGACGATTTTGTGTTTCAATCAGGAAAAGAATAAAATAATGCAAAATCAAAAACTACCTGTGAATATTGGCAATTATTGTACGTAAGTGTGAGAAATATGTCGATAAACATGTTTTGCTATACCCATGTTTTAAAAAGTAAAAGAAACATTAGTAGTTAATAGTAGGCCTACAGCTAGTAGTACCGGTACTAGAACTAGACTTAACTAGAGTCTCTAGACTAGACACTAGCCTATGACTCCTATGACTATATACTAGGCTATAGGTATAGGCCTATATAGTACTATAGACTCTAGTAGACTCTAGACTCTTGATCAGGGGTCGGGAACCCATGGCTCGCGAGCCAGATGTGGCTCTTTTGATGGCTGCATCTGGCTCGCACACAAATGTTCGATTATTAGACTTTTTGATCTAGGCTACATATTAATTCATAATTGCATATCATCAATATTTCATCCTACAAATGAGCTAAAGTCTAAAGTCTACTGCAGCTCAGCATCAGAAGAATTCAGAGACATAATTATTGTACTTTTAGTGTTGAAATTACACAAAATGCACACATTTACTTGAATTTTTAGTTTTAAACATAATATAATGTATGGCTCTCAAAGAATTACTTTTCAAAATATGTGGTGTACATGGCTCTCTCAGAAAAAAGGTTCCCGACCCCTGCTCTAGATGTTAGTTTTGTTTTGTCTTTAGACTTTAGTGACTTAGTTAAAACTTAGTACTTAGTCACTTAGACTTAGTTAAAAGTTGGGAAGGAGTTAAAAGTTGGGTAGGCTACGTGGCAACGCCGCTATGGCTAGTATAGTATAGGCTTGGAATCCTCATATTGAGTCATAGTCATATTCATGAAGTTAGTCTCATTGAGTCATTAGTCTATTCATTCGTGTCATTACTGTCATTCATTAGCCTCAGGATTCATAAAAACGAACTTTTACAATTGTAATAAGATTCAATAATATAAAACTAAGGTAATACTTTGGTTTAGCTACCTCACGAAAAAGGGTTCTAAAAAATTCCAACTGAAAATTTTTTCGCGTGGAGCTATTGATAAGTGTATTAGGCAGAGTGGCAGACTATTTAAAATGAAAAAAAAAATGTTTTTCAAAAAAAAAATCATTTATATTGTGTTTAGCATAGGCTTGTGACGTCACACAGCCAAGCAACACGATGCATGGATGAAGTCTGCAGCGATTCCTAAGACACTCATCCACAGCTCCTCGTACAAAAATTTTCTGTCGGAATTTCTTAGAACCGATAACGAAAAGGGAAAAGGGGGCGAATAGCACGAAATGAATACAAAAATATAATTATTCATAGCGTATTTCATATGAAATAACACAAAAAGACACAAAATCCTATTGTTCTTTCTTCCTACTTGTTGAGAACACCTTGTCTCTTGAGCATGTGCTATTCTAGACTACTTCCTGTCCCAAGATATGGCCAGTTTGGCTATCTATAGCCAAATAAAAAAACTACAAAGCTCTCCTTATCCTATTAACCTAACTGATACTAATCATTAACAAATACTTAGAAAGCTTAGAAACTAACCGATACTGGCTAAAAAATCTGGTCCGAGAAGCGTGCAGTGCATGCAGTGTGTGTGTGTTTGTTTGACATTATGCGATAAAAGAAAAAACAAAGTAAACAAACCAAAGGGACGTAACACAATTTCCAAAGGGGGTAACTTATGTTAAATTTACAACACACAATTTCAAAGGGAGGTAATATTTTTAATTTAAAAATCTCAATTTTCAACATTTCAAATTTTTTTTTTACATTATAGAAATGTAGCCGCTCATAAAAACCTTGATTTTCGTATTCAGGTTAGAAAAATTCCATGAGGCAGTTAAACCAAACTTTAGCCAAAACTAATATGCTATCTCACATGCATTAGTCATTAGTACAATTAGTATGAATTAGTTATCCTAGGCCTATGACTATACTAGTTCTAGAATATGCATCATCTGTAATCTGTATTGAACCCTGAACTCTAAACCATCAACTACCTAAAGAAAACATAAAAAATTAGAACAAATTCAGAAAAAAGCTGCAAGGTTCTTACCTAATGAATATTCACAACTGACAAGAGTAACACCAATTGATTTTTAAAGATCCATGCCAAATTCGCATGTTATTAATTTGATTAAAAAATGTCTTGCAAATGATATTTATACTTAAAACTCAAAGAGAGGAAGGAGAAATTACCTCCAAAATATTATATGTTTAGTTTTGACATCAACCCACGTAAAATAAATTGAGTTTATGATGGCTTGCTGCTGAGTTTAAAGTTCAGTTTTCTGAATTGTTTGGATATTTTTGCTCTTGTATTTTTCTCCTCTCAATTTTGTTCATACTACATACTATTGTTGTTTAATAAATTTTATATTATTTCTACAAACTTAGTAGACTACTACAGGGGTCGGCAACCTTTTGATAACGGCGTGCCAAAGTTGAATTTAGAACTCATTCGGCGTGCCAACAGACAAATAGTCAACTTCTGCCATATTTAGAATTTTTAAACAATAATTATTAAATGCATGTAGTACGACGAAAAAAGGTATAGCACTCTACGAAGAAACCATACACAAGTCAACACAGATTAGCCACATATTTCGTTATGTTCGTAGATTTTCTCTATCAATTTCTTGTAGTAAAGATTTGAATTACCGGTAAATCAAAGAAGTGTGGGAAACTATTAAATTGACCTTTTTAACAACAGTTGCCATTACAGAGCACAAATCCAATGATGAAATCTTTGCACACAAACTTTCGAGGTGTGTAATGCAATGGAAACTTAACAGTCAACAAACAATGTGGTTTTTAAGAAGTTTGAACAAAAGTATTTTTTTTGCCAACCATCGCAGAAGCAACTTAAACTCTGATATTGATATATTGCTTAGACAATATCACATTTTGGATAGGGCATAAAAAAAAATTTGGGAGGGGGGGGGGGGTCCTTCGCGTGCCAAGGAAAATGGCTACGCGTGCTGTAGGTTGCCCACCTCTGGCATACTATATTAAATATTGTAAAAAAAAGGTTCAGAATTATTAAGATTGAAATATTTTGTCATTTTTTGCAACAGCTTTTTTATTGGCTATTTTAATAAAAGTATTATACTGACACCTAATCACTCTCAAAATACAGTCAATTTTTTTTAGGGTAACAAATAATCAGAAAAATCAAATTTATTTAGAACAAATGCATTTTTCTTTTTGCGCATTTAGACAATAAAGTTGAGTACCGTACTAACTGTAAATTGTAAAATATTTATAATTTATTCGCCGGGCAAATATATCCTGTTCAATATTTATTAAGTCGCTGATCAAATATCTCTTGCACTATTTTTCTGTTTGCTGGATACATATGAATGCTAGTTATTTACCGAATGCATAGAGCTCCATATTTTTATAACTGTTCAATATAATATTTATAAAAGTGTTTTAGTTATTAGATAAGTTAGAAGGTTTGTAATGGTTTGTACTGTTTTAGAAGCAAATCAAGTCATAAAAAAAACATTAAACCAGATTTTTTACTAGAAATATAGCATAAACATTGTCATTTTGACCTGTTTTGTCATGTATGAGGGTATTTTTCCTGATCATCCATTTTGAGTTAATAGGGTCAAGGATTACAACCCGCTACAGCTAAATTAAAACATTTGCAATTTGCAAGGCATTAACAATTATAATCTCACCCATTTGTGCTGCATGCTTCTTTTGGTTAAAAACTTTTCCTGCATAATCATGCTACTTGTTTAAAAGCATTAAAATACACCTACTTGTCATGGAAGGAGCTTGACCCTTTCTTTCTCTCTAACACTTGAAGATGAGATTTCCTAATTACTTAATTAAAGACACTTTGGATTTGCCACTTTTATTTGACATCACTTGCAATCTCTTCCTAATTATTCATTTATTGACACCTAGGATTATTAGTGTCCGGGTTTGTAATGAACAGTCTGATATTCCAATATAACTGGTATTTTCTTTTTTTATTGAGAGGTAATTATTAATTGTAATGACAGTTCTACAGAATGAGCACTTATATGAAATATGACCATTTTATGCTAGGCCTATTAATTATGATGACATAGCTTTCTATAGACATTTTTTTGTATGTGCTGTCTTATTGTTTTAACCAGCCTTCTACTTTGTAGATGTTACAGACAAGCTGAATTCCCCGGTATTCCCGGGAAAAAATTAAATAGGCATGTATAAGCTACAGATAAACATTTCATAAACTACAATGAACAAGGATTTAGCTAGGTCTAATAATTTAAAAAAAATAAATTATTATTTGCTAAAATCATTTAGGAAAGTAATTTAAAATACATATTGTAATCAGGTTAAAAATAGGCATGTCTTTTTATTTAACAAAAAACTAAATTGCCAGGTGTTGCCCAAGTAAAAAATACATAGGTATAGCTCTAAAGCTACAGATAAAAATTTATAAACTATAATGAAGAGAAAGCTATAATAATATTAAAAATATAATTATTATTTATTTACTAAAAACATATTAAAATAAATATGGTAATCGGGTTAAATAAAGCATGTCTTTATATTTAACAAAAAGATAGGACTATCCCCGTGGATGAGAATCAAACACTTGTCTTCCGCGTGCACCTAAAATATAATTATTAGATTTTATTAACTGAAAACATTTTAGAAAATCTTAATGTCTAAAATCCTTACATTCTTTAAAACATAAGTAAAATGAATGGAAACTATCACTACGCTAGGGAAGACGCATGTTGAAAGCAAAATTACAAAATAAGATATGAGACAATAAGGTCACGTGTCTTTAAAAAAAAAGGAATTGATTGGTTATACACACACACAGAGCTTTTTATGCATAGATCTGTAGATATTATTAAGACTAGGGATGTTAAATGCAAACAGGAATTCCGGATTCCCATTTAAAAAAATTGAAAACCGGTTTTCAAACTTGAATCCGGTTTTTGATTTTGTTGGAAGTTTAGGTGAAAATCATTCAATTTTATATCCCATGAGTTTTTTTGTTCTCAAAGAAATACTTTAAAACTATGTTTGATTTGCAAAAAATATTATAATACTTTAACATTAAATGCTTTGCAAAGCCTAGACATCTAACTTGTGACAGACGTCACATAGTCTAGTCCTATTGGTTATTTTTTTCTTTCCAACCCCGAACATTTGTGCTACACAAACAACAACAGGCACAGATGTTAACGAGTCGGCGGCATAGGCTTCTTTGATCCAATGGGCTTTCCCCACAGACGTTGAAAGTGCCGAACAAACAGACTGATAGACTTTCTGTAGAGCTAAAGTTTGTTTGTATGTGTGTGTGTGTGATTCCTATTAACATTTAATTTAACATAGCTCGATAAACTTAGAATGGAAAGTATTTTTTATCGCTCAGTCTGTCACTTCGCTAAAGAACAAATACTTTATTTGAAGTATGTGATATATTAATATTATGTTTGTTATACAAACGTTTTATTGATATAAGACCTATGTATACATATATTAATATTATGGTCAACGATAAGCGGAAATTTGATTATCACGATTGAAAGCTATTATCGGCTTAGCTGCAAGGTTATCTATCAATTAGCCCATGATTTTTTAATTCTAAGGAATTTCATAGTAAAAGGGGAAAGGGGAACCGGAATTCGGTTTAAAACTATATTTATAGAACTGAAAACCGGTTTGAACAAAAAAACGGTATTAACATCCCTAATTAAGACAAACAAATAGCAATGACTTTGAAGTTTAATTGTAAAATTATAGAAAAAATTCATTTCTTTTGTGGAATGGCTGCACATATTTTTTTATTTGTGAATTTGATAGTGCTTAAATTGTGTGGTAACTAGTGTAGGTAAAAAAAATAAGTCTATCAACATTTTTACAGTGTTATTAAAAAAATCCTATTTAAAAAGTTCCAAATGTGTCAAAATTATGACTTTTTACAAATGTTTTAATTTTTAAAATTCTAATGAATATCTCATTTTTTCTCATTTTAGGGAATCTCAGCACATAAATGATGAAAACAAGAATGGATGGATGTTTCATGAGCTAATTAGAAAATAACTTGCTAGGCTAATTTGCAAACCAAGTTTTATATTCACTTAGTAATGCCAAATGTAAAGAGAACCAGAAAAAAAAAACTATGGCATACATGGATAGAATGAATTCCCAAAGCTAAAGTTCAAGGCAGAATATCATTTAATTTTGTTTTTATATTACAGTGGTCAAATGCAGCAAAATAAAAAAAACATGTTAGAAATACATGAAGCAAGAAACTGTTTTCTCCAAGTTCTTGTTTGAAGAACCATTAAAGAAGCTGCATCTTTATTTAATAATTTCAAAACAAATATGACATTTTCTCAAATTGTCTTTTACAATTACATCTGATGGATTTATAGATGATAAACCAAGTAAACAATCATAGCAATACATAATATAGACTTTAAAACAAATATCTGTTGGATGTGACATATGATGTAGAGTATATTCCAAGAATGCATTCACAAGAACAGACCTTCAAATGTTTAATTTGTAATGAAAACCTTTTTGCCTTAAATATTTTAGCATACCATTTATGGAACCATACAGGTGAAAAACTATTTAAGTGTGACAAATGTTGTAATGAGTTTTTTTGGAGCGTTCACTTAAAAGAACATCAAAGATGTCATTTAGTGGGACTCCCCTTTCAATGTTTGATTTGTAATAAGAAATTCAGTGCCTTACGATTTTTAAAATACCACTTGTGGAATCATACTGATGAAAAATCATTTAAATGTGACATTTGTAGTAAACAATTTTATCATAGTGGAAATTTTAAAATACACCAAAGAATTCATTCTGGAGAAAAGCCTTTTAAATGTGACATTTGTAGTAAACAATTTTCTCAAAATGGAAATTTAAAAGAACACAAAAAAATGCATTCTGGAGAAAAGCCTTTTAAATGTGACATTTGTAGTAAACAATTTTCTAAAAGTGGACATTTAAAAATACATCAAAGAACTCATTCTGGAGAAAAGCCTTTTAAATGTGACATTTGTAGTAAACAATATTCTCAAAGTGGACATTTAAAAGTACACCAAAGACTGCATTCTGGAGAAAAGCCTTTTAAATGTGACATTTGTAGTAAACAATTTTCTCAAAGCAGAAATTTAATAATACACCAAAGGGTGCATTCTGGAGAAAAGCCTTTTAAATGTGACATTTGTACTAAACAATTTTCTCAAAGTGGAACTTTAAAAAGACATCAAAGAGTACATAATAATAATGATCAACATGTCGTCATCACAGTCATTCACAATCTAAGTCATGGGGGAGTTAAGACCTTAAATGTATAGTTTACACAGTCTTCTATTACATGGCAAATCGCCTATATCTTAAACCAATCAGAAAATGATTTTTGTACAAAATGTATCTAGGTTAAACAACAGAGTCAATACAGATGTCATTCAGTTTTTTTTAGTTTTCTTAAAACACGAGAAAAGGATTTAGGCGATTGTGAAATGACCTTGACGATGTACCGTATATACTCGCGTATAAGTCGCACTTTTTATACAAAAAATTTGGACAAAAAGTAGGGGTGTGTCTTATACACCTGACACTGTTTTTGAAAAGTTCAAAAAACATCACTACACTGTCATAAATTTTTCTACATAACCACTATAGTTGATTGGAGTTATGTAGAATTATTAGGATATGCCTTTATTTGATTATGTTTGCCTTATGCACAATTAAAACAATTTTTTAAGGAAAGTTTCCAAATTAGGGTGAATTATTAGTAACTTTTATGTTTAAAAGATGCATTTTTGAGATATTAAAAGGCAGTGTAACCCGGGAAGTCGGGGTGCGACTCATGTGCGGGTCAATGACAACGTATAAGGCAAAAAAAAAACAACTAAGGGTGCGACTTATACGCGAGTATATACGGTATAAATTATAGGGCACAGTGGCCAAGTGGTAGCGTGTTTGACTGGCGTATTGAAGGTTTTGGGTTTGAATCATGGTGAAGACTAGGATTTTTTTCCCGGGTCTGGAAAGTATACCCAAGTTTACCCAGCTCTGATGGATACCTGAACTAAAGTAAAGGAGGCTGTGCATTGTGCTGGCCTCACAATCACCTAGTATGCTGTGGCCTCGGAGACAGGTGAACACTGCTTCACCGGCCCCGATGATCAATTTGGTCTGAAGGGTACTATACTTTTACAAGTATAAATTACTCTGTGTTTATCTCTCTCTCTATATATATAATAATATATTGATCTATGTACGGTATATGTTATTTATATATATATATATATACCGGGCTATAGAAAGTGGGTTGTGTAAAAACTGGCTATGCATTGGTCAATTTAAAGACATGTGACCTTATTGTGTTATATTTTTATTGTTTTCTATTTTACTTGTGTGCTTTTGCTTTCTCTTTGTGTCCTTCCTTGCAAAGTGGTTTGCATTGTTGACTGGCACACAGTGACCTTGGTTCCTTTACTTGATTTCTTTGTTGAGAATTTTTAAAAAATATTTCTGTTAAAACATTTTAAATATTTTTTTCTTACATTTAGCTTTTTTAAATGTTTTTAAAAAGTGAAAAACTAATAATTTTATTTTAAACACTTAATACAGCGATAGACCTAAACTTTTTTAAAAATAAAAATACTTAGGCTTTATTTTATCCTGATTACTATGTTTATTTAAAATTGTTTTTTTTTATATTATTTTTACTTTTAGCTTTTGTAAATGCTTTCAGTCAATACAAATTAATAATTTGATTTTGCCTTCAATTTGTGGAAGCCAAAGCTTATATGTTTATTATGATTTAAGTTTGTTGAAGTTGATTTTTAATTTATTTAAGTTAAAAGCTTGTCAATTAATAGTAAATATGAGTCTGATTTTCCTAAGCTTGGATTGGAGTATTTTCTGGGTATTTCAACAAATCTAATCAATTTAGCTTTTTGACAATGCAGTTTTTATAAGACAATTCATTTAGCAACTTAGCAAGACCAAAGTCAAAAGCATAGGAGATTTAGAAGTTCAATTTACAGGTTACATTGATGAGCGATATAAAGTCATTGATAAGTATGACATGCAGTCTTGATTAGTCATAAAGAATCTCATTGGAGATGGGTTTGTTCAATTAATTCCTGCGCTCCACTTTCACATCTTCTTCTCCAGAGTGGCGACACCGCGAGTCGAAGTTAGGCCGGGACCTGGCAAGGTATGCCCCCGACTGTGCGAAACTGGGATAAAAATGACTAATCTGACAGCTGGTTTGCGAAGCGTATGCCGTCTGATCTCTCGGCCCTTTTCTGATGATTCGTTCCCACTTAAGACCTAAGACCAGAAAGTTCTAGAATCCATTCGGCCTATAGAGCGTTGAAAAAGTTCACCCCCTCCCACTTCTCTTTCCTCGCCTAGGGAGATATCTCATACACTGTTTAGGACGTAACCACTCAAAAACTATTACTTTGCAGTATCCCATAGGGCACACCACGAGGTATCGATGGGGAAACAATGTGGATACCACGAGTATGCCCGCTTGGATGTGGCTTTTTAAATATCTCTGGTTCTGTGATAGCTAAAATCAATGAAGTATTTCAATTCAGCCTGTCATATTGCCTGCAATTTTATTGTTTTTAAGATCAAGTAAGACCAAAACAAAAGATGCATTATATGCCTGTTATATTTTAATCTATCAAATGATGTAAGTAAAGTACCCTTTAGACCAAATTGATCCATAGGGCTGGTGGAGCAGCGTTCACCAGTTTCTGTGGCCACGGCATTCTAGGTGATTGTGTGGCTAGCGAAATGCTCAGACGCCTTTATTTTACCCCAACTAAAGACAGGTACCCATCAGAGCTGGGAATACTCAGGGACACCCTCCAGGCCATGGCAAAATCCTAACCTGCATTAGGATTCGGTACACCAGCTAAACGCGCTGCCGCTCGGCCACCGTGTCCCCTATCAAGTGATTTATGTTTATTGAATGTTTTTTTTCTTTGGGTGTCGTTACACATTATATTCACCCTTTAACTTTATATCATTCTTCGTAAAATACAGCCGTGGCCGAGACGAGATTTTAACACAGAGCCGCCATTAACATCGGCCCACCCAGCAGACTAGATAGAATTCACTATATATTGTACAGAGGTCTGAGATTACTCGTGTCTTAGATGCCTGGATATTATAACTTTGAATAGTTTGAAGTTGTGTGTAGGCTTATATAGAGCTTTGAGTCTTCCGTAGAGAAGTCGCCCCCGCCCCACCCCCTTTTACAGGTAGCTTGTAATTATAGTATAGACCCTTCCGTTTTAAAACTATTTTAAACATAAAAGCAAGCGTCTAAAATTGTGTTACTTGTTTTGAGGGGGGTGTAACAAATTGTTGACGTAATTATATGGGGGGGGGGAGTATCTGAAAGTTTGACAGTTGTTGACAAGGGGAAGGGGGGAGGTAAAAATCGCCTAAAAATTGTTGACGTAATTAATGGACGTCCCCTATCCCAACAAAAGAAACATTTACAAAAAAAAAGCGGAGTTAAAGGGAGATAAGTAACCCGTTTTCTTTGTGTCAATATTGATTTCTAAAAAAAAGATCTTTCTTTAAAAAAAAAGAATAAATGGCTTACAATTTATACTTTAAAATTACAAAATTATGAAAGATGCTTAAAAATTGTATACATTTTATGACTAAAGAATTTATATGTAGGCCTACATTTTTAAACATTATATTAACTAGATCTACCCAGTAAGCATGATTACTACGTATCTCTTCAGCTGAAGCATCATTGTAATCTAGTTTGACTTGTGACTTGTTAAAAGTGTAGCACAGACTGTGTGAACTAAAACGCCCTGTACCGGTCACTTTTTCTCTAACTATGGAGGCTGTGTGTTCATCAGCAGATGTTGTAGTTGGTATTGATTCCATTAACGTGTGAAAAATGTAGTTCCCCCATGACTTTGAACGATGGTCTGTTTCGCTGTCGGAAACGGTCCTTCGTGAGCAAGAATAGAAAGAAACGTGTGTCTGTGCATTGCAATTTTAGTGTGTCCCAAAAGCAGTTCACCTGGTTCCATAAATCCCACCTTTCCCGCCAAAAAAATGTGTGACCTTGTGGCGATGTGGACTATTATGCATCCCACTATAAAAGTATATTGTTTTGAATGTGAAATGGGGAGCTCAACCGTCATCGACTGGTTGTCTTTTTTATGAGGTTTGTGTTCACGCGATGGTAGAGAAACGAGATGTCTTGGAGGGGGGGTGGGGCAAAATTGTCGCCGGGGGGTGTCGAGATAGACGAATGCAAAATTGGTATTAGTAAATATAATAGGGGTAGATATATAGAGGGTACCTGACTTTTTGGGGGGGGATTGAGAGGTGTTGTATAATCATACTTATATAGATCAGTGAGGTCTCGCCCTTAATGGTACATTCGATGAAGTGGGAAAGTCGGAAATTCCGAGTAGGAAGTTTACCCATTTACGAATTGGTTCATTTTTGCATAATATTTTGTCACTTATCTATATAATATGTATAATTGAGTTAATTACATCTTCATTGACAACGTTGAAAATTAACATAAAATATAGAAGAGTTACTGTTAATTTGGGGATGTCCATTAATTACGTTTTACAATTTTTAGACGATTTTTACCTATGGTTCCTACCATCCCTCCCCCCCCCCAACTCACCCCTCCCACATTTTTTATTTTAATAATAGGGTAGTTCTTTTCTTTATGTTTACTATTGTTTTTTTTCATAGAAATATTTAATCTTTTCCAATTTTACGTTTCACTAAATGAGCTTTAGGTAGGCTACAATGTTATAATTGTTCAATAGACCTTTTCATCATCATTGATATGCCTTCTTCTACAGGCAATTTTTCCTTTGCTTTTTCTTCAAAATGATCGAACATATCCCTGGAACCTTTAACAAAATGCGAAAGTGAAGTATGCCCCACCCAGCTAACATGCTATATTGATACAATATTGGCATTTGACTGGTGCACAATATTGACATTAAACTGGCTAATAATCGGGGTAATATTGGGCATGTTACATGGCAAAATATTGTTTCGGGATTGGCACAATATTGGCTAAACATGGTAACATTATTGGGACAATGTTGGACAAATATTGGATTACCATTGGATAAATATTGGTACAATATTGGAACATCATTGGTACAACCTAAATCCAATATTGTGCCAATAGCGATCCATAGTATTGCCAATAATTACCCAATGTTGTATCAATAGATAGCCAATATTGTATCCATATTTACCCATTATTATGCCAATATATAGCTAAGACATACCCAATATTTTAGTAATATTGCTATCCAGGTTGTATCTAATTAATTATATGATCAACAAACATACATTTATTAGCACAAAAATACAAAGCAGATATTTCATGATATGCATAATTTTCATTACTTTCTTTTTCAATTTATCAGCAAAATATTTTTACAAATAAATAAGTCACACAATCGTTGTTCCTTGTTTATTCCTTGTTCATTCCTGGTTCATTATCATATGATATAAACCAATAATGTCACAAGAGGGGGAGTAGAAATAGTTTTTTAGTACCCGTCGCCACAAGGGATCCCAAACCCTTCTTACAGTAATTAAAGACAAAATTCTCCCCGGAACGACTGTGATGAACGACTGTTGGAAGGCGTATGATTGACTTGGAAAGAAAGGATAATACCCACCTCACTGTAAACCATACCTATAATTTTGTAGACCTCCTCACCCATGCCCATACCCAAACTGTTGAACGGCTATGGAGGGATGTTAGGTCGTCGTTGCCTATTTATGGCAACCGAAAACATCACCTCCATGAGCATTTAGCAGAATTTTTGTTTAGAAGGTCCCACCCCGATTAAGGCACTAGAATCCACTCCATTTTTAGATGTAGCCTGTAGCTGATCTCTATGAAAGTTTCATTTATCATTTTAAAGATCTTTTTGTCCTGAATACGAAAATCGAGGTTTCATTGAGCGGTTCCTTTTCTGTGATTTTTTATTTAATGTTGAATATTTGTTAATTTTGCATGTTTTATGAAATAATTTTACTTCCCTTGAGCACTTTGTGTTTTATTGTGTTACGTCCCTTTGGTTTGTTTATTTTGTTCACACTACATGTACTGCACGCTTCTCGGACCAGATTTTTTAGCCATTATTGGTTAGTTTCTAAGCTTTCTAAGTATTTGTTAATCATTATTATCGGTTAGTTTCTAAGCTTTCTAAGTATTTGTTAATCATTATTATCTGTTAGTTTCTAAGCTTTCTAAGTATTTGTTAATCATTAGTATCGGTTAGGTTACAGCAGCATAGGGATAGCTATACATAGCCAACCTGGCCATATCTTAGGACAGGAAGTAGTATTCTAGAAAAGCACATGGCACGCATGCTCAATAGACAGGTGGTCTCAACAGTAGAAAGACAGAACAATAGGATTTCGTGACAATTTTGTGTCTTTTTGTGCTATTTCATATGAAATACGGTAAGAATAATTTTATTTTTTTTATTAATTTCGTGCTATTTGGCCCCTTTTCGGTATCGGGTCTAAGAAATTCCCACTGAAAATTTTCGTCCGCGGAGCTTTTGATAAGTGTCTTAGGAATTGCTGCAGAATTTCGTGTTTCATGGCTGTGTGACGTCACAAGCCTTTTGTAAACACAATGGAAATGAATTTTTTTGCGATGAAAAATTTTTTGTTTATTTTCAATAGTCTGCTGCTTTTCCTAAGACACTTATCAATGGCTCCACGCGAAAAAATTATCAGTTGGAATTTTTTAGAACCCTACTTTTCTAGAACCAACTACACTAAAGTATTACCAAAATGACAAAATATTGAAATCTTAATTCTGTACTGTACCGTACTAACTGTAAAGGAAGTGACTATTCGTACACCCGTGTACGGATAGCTATTCGTACACGGCATGCGCACTGATAATTAAATTCGACTGCGCATTTCTTTTGCGCATTAAAAAAATATTTAAACATCTTAAACTTAAAGATATAGAGCGTTCTCGGTGGGCGTGGCTTAGTTTTTTAGTGACGTATTTGTGTAAATATAAGAACCCACTTGAGGTACAAATGTAACATGGTGAAAGTGAAGTTGTTCTTTATCATGCAAAATTCACATTTGAATATTGGCTATCCTACTAAAAAATAAGGAGGTAAATAGTAGTACTGTAGATTAATTGATAAATGTGAATAGGCTAGGGCCGGCTAGACCTATTTACCTTTTCAATTTCACTTTATAGGCCTACACTTTTAATGTTTCGTAGGCTAGGCTACGATGTCAAGTGATAGTGTTGGTGAATAGACTATCTAGTCAAGTCACTAATAGGCTCACATCGTCTATGATCTATGTCTATGATAATAATAAAATAGCCTATTTTATTTAACATACATAATACAGCTTAAATCTTAATAAGACTTAATACACAACACATCATTTAAAAAAAGCTCGAGCCTATATGAAACTTTATTAATACAGCGGCCATTATTGCTTGTACACCATTACAGAAAGTAAACACAAATCAAGTGCTTTTTGTCTAGTGATTGCAAACGCCCTATAGACGCTGTATTAAACGAAGTATTCCTGGCCTAGCGGTTAGAACGGTGTGCTGTTATATGAGGGGAGAGGTTCTACCCTCCGGTCAGCCGCTGTTAATTTTTTTTTTATTCAATTTTAGTAGGCCTATATCCAGTTGAACGCGAATGTTTTTTTGTTTGTTTTAATTTACTCTTTTCTAATATTGTTAGTCCTGGTTAAACTTGTAGTTTTGTTAAGTTAATTTCTTTGTCTTTTCTTTATGTATCATAAATCATAATGTAATCCTATCCTTATAGTTATAGGCCTACTTTAAGTACTTATAGATACCTTTGTTTATAAATGATAATATATATATAAGCCTATATATATATATGCTATAGGCCTATATATATATATATAGCCTATATATAGGCCTATATTTACCGGTACTGGTAGGCTATATAGGCCTTTATGATTGCTTGATGTTCTGTTTCCGAGACTGAATAAAGTGTGTGAAGAAATTTTACTGGTTTTGTTGTATGTTATTGTATGTTATTTGACATAAAAGACCCGTCTGAATTATTTATAAAAATAATGATAAACTATTGTTACTATTATTTATAAAAAAAACACAGTAAAAGTAATTTGCTAATTATTTAAAAAAACAATCGCGTTCAACTGGATAGGATATAGGCCTGCTATAATTGAATAAAAAAAAAATATTAACTATTATAACTACGACTGACAGCAGGGTAAAACCTGTCCCCTCTTTATACAACACACAGCAAATAGATTCAGCGCTGGTTTTGAGGCACAGTCAATTATAATCATCACTGCGCATGTCGTGTACGGATAGACCAGTAGTCTATTCGTACACCGAGTGTACGAATAGTCACAGCCAACTGTAAATTGTAAAATAATTGTAATTTATTCGCTGGGCGAATATACCCTGTTCACTATTTATTCAGTCGCGGATAAAATATCTCTTGCACTATTTGTCTGTTTATATAAATCGGATGCATATAACTCCATATTTGTATTATAATATAATTGTTCAATATAATATTTATAAAAGTATTTTAGTTATAAGATAAGTTAGAAGTTTTGTAATGGTTTGTACTGTTTTAGAAGTTAATCAAGTCATAAAAAACATAAAGTATAAACATTGCCATTTTGGCCTGTTATGTCATGTGGGAGGGTATTTGCTTGATCATCTATTTTGATTTAATGGGGTCAAGGATTACAACACACTACAGCTAAATTAAAACCTTTACAAGGCATTACAAATACAAACTTTTCTGCAGAACCATGCTACTTGTTTAAAAGCATTAAAATACACCTACTTGTCATGGAATGAGCTTGACCCTTTCTTTCTCTCTAACACTTGAAGATGAGATTCCTAATTACTTAATTTACACTTTGGATTTGTCAATTTAATAAGATATCACTTGCAATCTCTTTCTAATTATTAACACTTAGGATTATTAGTGTCCAGGTTTGTAATGGGCAGTCAGACCATCCAATATAACTATGGTATTTTCTTTTTTTTATTTGAGAAGTTATGAATTGTAATGACAGTTCTACAGAATGAACACTTATATGAAATATGACCATTTTATGCTAAGCCTTTTAATTATGATAACTTAGCTTTCTATAGACATTTATTTGTAAATGCTGTCTTATTGTTTTAACCAGCCTTCTACTTTGTAGATGTGACAGACAAGCATATTTACTAGCTAAATTCCCCGGCATTTCCGGGAAAAAACTAAATAGGCATGTATAAGCTACAGATAAACATTTCATAAACTACAATGAACAAGGATTTAGGCTAGGTCTAATTATTTAAAAATAAAATTAGTTGCTAAAAACATTTAGGAAAGTAATTTAAAATACATATTGTAATTAGGTTAAAAATAGGCATGTCTTTTTATTTAACAAAAAAACTAAATTGCCCGGCATTGCCCATGGCAAAAATACATAGGCATAGGCCTAAAGCTACAGATAAAAATTTATAAACTACAATGAACAGAAAGCTGTAATAACTTTAAAAATAAAATTATTTTTTATTTTCTGAAAAGATTTTTTTTTAAATATTGTAATTCGGTTTAAAAAAAACAGGTCTTTTTATTTAACAAAAGTTAAAGTTGAAAAAAAACAACCTATCACTACGCTAGAGAAGAAACATGTTGAAAGCAAAATTACAAAATAAGATACGAGACAATAAGGTCACATAATATGCCTTTAAATAGTTTTTCCCTCAAAGAAATACTTTAAAACTATGTTTGATTTGCACAAAATATTATAATTCCTTAGCATTAAATGCTTTGCAAACACAGGAATCTAATTTGTCACAGACGTCTCATAGTCTAGGCCTATTGGTTATTTTTTTATTTCCAACCCCGAACATTGCTTGCCATACACAGGCAACAACAGATGTTAATGAGTCGGCGTCATAGGCTTCTTTGATCCATTGGGCTTTCCCCGCAGACGTTGAAATAGCCAAACAGACTGATAGACTTTCTGTAGAGCTTTAGTGTGTTTGTATGTGTGTGTGTGTGTGATTCCTATTAACATTTAATTTAACATAGCTCGATAAACTTAGAATGCGAAGTATTATTTATCGCTCAGTCGGTCACTTCGCTAAAGAAATACTTTATTTAAAGTATGTGATATATTGATATAGACCTACCGGTATATAAACATATATTAATATGACAAACAAATGGCAAAGACTTTGAAGATTATATTGTAATATTATAGACAACATTAATTTCATTTGTGGAATGGCTGCACAAATATTTTTTTTCTGAATTTGATAGTGCTTAAGTTGTGAGGTAACTAGAGTAAGTAAAAAAAAAAGTCTATCAACATTTTTACAGTGCTATTAAAAAAATCCTATTTAAAAAGTTCCATATGTATAAAAATTATGACTTTTTACAAATGTTTTTATTTTTAAAATTCTAATGAAAATCTAATTTTTCTCATAGGGAATCTCAGCACATAAAGGAGGAAAACAAGAATGGATGGATGTTTCATGAGCTAATTAGAAAATAACTTGCTAGGCTAATTAGCAAACCCAGTTTTATATTCACTTAGTAATGCCAAATGTAAAGAGAACCAGAAAAAAAACTATGGCATACATGGATAGAAAGAATTCTCAAAGCTAAAGTTCAAGGCAGAATAGCATTTACTTTTGTGTATAGGCCTACCGGTATATTACAGTGGTCAAATACCACAAAATAAAAAAACGTGTTAGAAATACGTGAAGCAAGAAACTATTTCTCCAAGTTATTGTTTGAAGAGCCATTAAAGAGGCTGGATCTTTATTTAATAATTTCAAAACAAATATGACATTTTCTCAAATTGTCTTTTACAATTACATCTGATGGATTTATAGATGATAAACCAAAGTAAACAATTTTATGTAGCCTTTGAATAAACACTCTGGTACAGGTTTATTGACTGAAAATGGCATGTATATATTTTTGAAATATACATTCTTAATTTGATCTGACTCTAAAAGGTCATAAATGAAGCATCAAATGGATCATAGCAATACATAATATAGACTTCAAAACAAATATCTGTTGGATGTGACATATGATGTAGAGTATATTCAAAGAACGCATTCACAATAACAGACCTTCAAATGTTTAATTTGTAATGAAAACCTTTTTGCCTTAAATATTTTAGAATACCATTTCTGGAATCATACAGGTGAAAAACTATTTAAATGTGACAAATGTTGTAATGAGTTTTTTGGAGAGTTCACTTAAAAGAACATCAAAGATGTCATTTAGTGGGATTCCCCTTTCAATGTTTGATTTGTAATAAGAAATTCAGTGCCTTACGATTTTTAAAATACCACTTGTGGAATCATACTGATGAAAAATCATTTAAATGTGACATTTGTAGTAAACAATTTTCTCAAAGTGGAGATTCAAAAAGACAATAAAGAATGCATTCAGGAGAAAAGCCATTTAAATGTGACATTTGTAGTAAACAATTTTCTCAAAGTGGACCTTTAAAAAGACATAAAAAAATGCATTCAGGAGAAAAGCCTTTTAAATGTGACATTTGTAGTAAACAATTTTCTCAAAGTGGTCATTTAAAAAGACATCAAAGAATGCATTCTGGAGAAAAGCCTTTTAAATGTGACATTTGTAGTAAACAATTTTCTCTAAGTGGAAATTTAAAAGAACACAAAAAAATACATTCTGGAGAAAAGCCATTTAAATGTGACATTTGTAGTACACAATTTTCTCGAAGTGGAAATTTAAAAACACATAAAAAAATGCATTCAGAAGAAAAGCCTTTTAAATGTGACATTTGTAGTAAACAATTTTCTCAAAGTAGACATTTAAAAGTACACCAAAGACTGCATTCTGGAGAAAAGCCTTTTAAATGTGACATTTGTAGTAAACAATTTTCTCTAAGTGGAAATTTAAAAGAACACAAAAAAATACATTCTGGAGAAAAGCCATTTAAATGCGACATTTGTAGTACACAATTTTCTCGAAGTGGAAATTTAAAAATACATCAAAGAATGCATTCTGGAGAAAAGCCTTTTAAATGTGACATTTGTAGTAAACAATTTTCTGCAAGTGGAACTTTAAAAAGACATCAAAGAATGCATTCAGGAGAAAAGCCTTTTAAATGTGACATTTGTAGTAAACAATTTTCTCAAAGTGGTCATTTAAAAAGACATCAAAGAATGCATTCTGGAGAAAAGCCTTTTAAATGTGACATTTGTAGTAAACAATTTTCTCTAAGTGGAAATTTAAAAGAACACAAAAAAATACATTCTGGAGAAAAGCCATTTAAATGTGACATTTGTAGTACACAATTTTCTCGAAGTGGAAATGTAAAAACACATAAAAAAATGCATTCAGAAGAAAAGCCTTTTAAATGTGACATTTGTAGTAAACAATTTTCTCAAAGTAGACATTTAAAAGTACACCAAAGACTGCATTCTGGAGAAAAGCCTTTTAAATGTGACATTTGTAGTAAACAATTTTCTCTAAGTGGAAATTTAAAAGAACACAAAAAAATACATTCTGGAGAAAAGCCATTTAAATGCGACATTTGTAGTACACAATTTTCTCGAAGTGGAAATTTAAAAATACATCAAAGAATGCATTCTGGAGAAAAGCCTTTTAAATGTGACATTTGTAGTAAACAATTTTCTGCAAGTGGAACTTTAAAAAGACATCAAAGAATGCATTCAGGAGAAAAGCCTTTTAAATGTGACATTTGTACTAAACAATTTTCTCAAAGTAGAACTTTAAAAATACACCAAAGAGTACATAATAATAATGATCAACATGTCGTCATCACAGTCATTCACAATCTAAGTCTAAGTCATTTTTTAGTTAAGAACTTAAATGTATAGTTTGCACAGTCTTCTATTACATGGCAAATCGCCTATATCTTAAACCAATCAGAAAAACGATTTTTTTTTACAAAATGTATCTTGGTTAAACAACAGTCAATACAGATGTCATTCAGTTTTTTTTAGTTTTCTTAAAACATGAGAAAATGACTTAGGCGATTGTGAAATGACCTTGACGATGTATAAATTATGGGACACACTGGCCAAGTGGTAGCGTGTTTGACTGGCGTATTGAAGGTCCTGGGTTTGAATCATGGTGAAGACTAGGATTTTTTCCCCAGGTCTGGAAAGTATACCCAAGTTTACCCAGCTCTGATGGGTACCTGTTTTTGTTTTAGTTTTTTCTGGGTATTTCAACAAATCTAATCAATTTAGCTTTTTGACAATGCAGTTTTTATAAGAAAATTCATTTAGCAACTTAGCAAGACCAAAGTCAAAAGCATAGGAGATTTAGAAGTTCAATTTACAGGTTACATTGATGAGCGATATAAAGTCATTGATAAGTATGACATGCAGTCTTGATTAGTCATAAAGAATCTCATTGGAGATGGATTTGTTCAATTAATTCCTGCGCTCCACTTTCACATCTTCTTCTCCAGAGTGGCGACACCGCGAGTCGAAGTTAGGCCGGGACCTGGCAAGGTATGCCCCCGACTGTGCGAAACTGGGATGAAAATGACTAATCTGACAGCTGGTTTGCGAAGCGTATGCCGTCTGATCTCTCGGCCCTTTTCTGATGATTCGTTCCCACTTTAGACCTAAGACCAGAAAGTTCTAGAATCCATTCGGCCTATAGAGCGTTGAAAAAGTTCACCCCCTCCCACTTTTCTTTCCTCGCCTAGGGAGATATCTCATACACTGTTTAGGACGTAACCACTCAAAAACTATTACTTTGCAGTATCCCATAGGGCACACCTTATCAAAAGCCACTTCTCTCATCTGTGGCGTACCTCAAGGTTCAGTTTTAGGGCCTATCCTTTTTGCTGTTTACACTAGCCAGCTTGGCAGAATAATTGATAGCCAAGGATTATCTCGCAAACTGTATGCGGATGATACCCAGCTGTACAAAAGCTTCCATCCTGATCATAATGCTTGTGCTGCCGCTGTTAATGCAGTGGAAGAATGCTGTCTAGCGGTGAAAGCGTGGATGACTGCCAACAAACTCAAACTAAATGGCGACAAGACTGAGGCAATTCTGTGCGGTTCAAACTTCAATCTTAGGAAAGTCGATATTCCATCTATTAAAGTAGGGGCCTCTGATATCTTTTTGTCCAACACTGTCAGAGACCTGGGCTTTATCATTGACAGTAAATTAACAATGGGTCCACACATCAGTACTGTGGTTAGGGCATGCTCCTTCCATCTTCGTGCCCTGGGTCAGCTGCGACCTCTGATTAATAAAAAAACAGCCAATGCTTTTGCTGTTGCAACAATACAGTCAAGACTAGACTATTGTAACAGTTGCCTGTGGGGTTTACCCCAGAAACAACTGGATAGACTTCAGAAAGTTCAAAATACTGCAGCACGCATTGTGTCACGAGTAAAGAAGCATGACCATATCACTCCAATTCTCAAAGAGCTCCACTGGCTCCCTGTGACGAAGCGCATCGATCATAAGATTATGTCCCTTACCTATGGATGCGTGGAAGGCACAGCACCTGCATATCTCAAAGAGCTTATACCGAAGCATGTCCCGTTAAGGATGCTGCGACCTTCAACACAATCTCTCCTGGAAATTCCAGGTTTGGAAGGTCACAGAAAAAAGACTCTTGGTGTACGCTCGTTTGAATCTGTGGCGCCTACACTGTGGAATGGCTTACCTGAGACACTGAAAAACTCTGTGTCAAAACAAGCATTCAAGAAGAATTTGAAGACTTTTCTTTTCAACTAAGTTGATGAGGTACACATCCATCAGCAAAATACTTGTTTAAAACTATTTTAAAAATGTTATTGTCGTTTCGTGCCTCCATCGGCCGAAACCTGTTTAAAACTATTTTAGAGTGTTATTGTCGTTTCGTTTTTGTGAGCGCGCTGAGCATGCTTGCATTAGCATGGAGTGAGGCGCGATATAAATGACCAATTATTATTATTATTATTACTCAGGGACACCCTCCAGACCATGGCAAAATCATAGCCTGCACCAGGATTCGAACCCAGGCCCTTCGGTATACCAGCCAAACGCGCTGCCGCTCGACCACCGTGCCCCCTATCAAGTGATGTATGTTTATTGAATGTTATTGGGGCATCATCTTTTACACCTATCAAGTGATGTATGTTTATTGAATGTTATTGGGGCATCATCTCTTACACCTATCAAGTGATGTATGTTTATTGAATGTTATTGGGGCATCATCTTTTACACCTATCAAGTGATGTATGTTTATTGAATGTTATTGGGGCATCATCTTTTACACCTATCAAGTGATGTATGTTTATTGAATGTTATTGGGGCATCATCTTTTACACCTATCAAGTGATGTATGTTTATTGAATGTTATTGGGGCATCATCTTTTACACCTATCAAGTGATGTATGTTTATTGAATGTTATTGGGGCATCATCTTTTACACCTATCAAGTGATGTATGTTTATTGAATGTTATTGATATTGGGGCATCATCTTTTACACCTATCAAGTGATGTATGTTTATTGAATGTTATTGGGGCATCATCTTTTACACCTATCAAGTGATGTATGTTTATTGAATGTTATTGGGGCATCATCTTTTACACCTATCAAGTGATGTATGTTTATTGAATGTTATTGGGGCATCATCTTTTACACCTATCAAGTGATTTATGTTTATTGAATGTTGTTAGATGAGGAATAAGCAAGGTGTGCATGTTATTATTATGTACGAGATTGCACTGTGGTATGAAAGGGAAGTGTAGAGAGTACAGTATGAAAGTGATAGCAACGCTGAATTCTAAAAATGCTTCAGTTGAGATTCTGTGACTGGACATGAACTAGTCGTACATGATATCAGTCTTCGTCCAAGTTGGAAGTGTAATACGACCAATACCAGTCATGACCAGAATGTATTGTTGTAATGGCATATTGCATATGATGTTATAGTGACTAGGGATTTAATGGGCTACGTATTGAATCAAGGCGCCTTCGTTGTGTGACTTTATGAATTATGCGTGTGTCTTAGTCCTGTGACACACACACACACACACCAGACTTGTTGCCAGCAGCCCTTCCTTAGAGTTTCCTATGGTGAATTTGATGTGGTTTGCGTGTAAAAAAAAAATTTGTTTTAAGTTTTGTTGTTTTTTTCATGTGTGTTTAGCACAGGTGAACAAGATTTATGAAAAATTTAATAAAAAGCTCACAAAATGAAAGAGTTTTTCTTTATTCATATAATTAGTAGATCTACTGTTGATAATTGTGCATTAAAGTGCCATGTTAAAGTGCATTGCTTTTTGGACATTTATATCTTTGTTTTCTAAGTTTGTAAAGGACAGCTTTGCATTTGCAGCAAAAATAACTGCTTCACCATTACATATTCAAGCTTAGTACTATTACTCTCATGACCTAAAAATAGGTCTATCACTGATCACCATCTTTTAAACTTTAGAATCTAAAGGCCTCTCTTCCTCATTGAGAAACTCATCAAGAATTTTTTCCCTTTTTGTTTGCCCTCGAGCTCTACACCCAATCCCATCCACTTCGCTCGGCTTCTGACCAACTGACTCTTCAGATCCCTCGTGCGAAGCTAGTGTCCGCTGGCCAACGTGCATTCTCCTACTTCCTACACAGGCCCGTCCGCCTGGAATCCCCTCCCACTACAGCTTCACCAGAGCCTTAGCTTCGACACCTTCAGGAGCCGGCTATTCCAGTAGCAGTATTCACTTGTACTGTTGTACATATATATACATTTTCGTGTGTTCTTCGTTGTTTGTACTCTGTAACTGTTGTCAGCGCATAGAACTGTCCTCAACGGGATATGCGCTATACAAGAATTATTATTAAGTGGGATTTTCTTGTCCTTTGCTGATGGCAGCACTTTTGACTGGCGTACTGAAGGCCCCGGGGAGTTTGAATCCTGGTGAAGGCTAAGATTTTTCCCCAGGACTGGAAGGTGTCCCTGAGTCTGCCCAGCTCTGATGGGTACCTAATCTTAGTTGGAGTAAAGTAAAGGCGGCTGAGCATTGTGCTGGCCACACAATCACCTAGTAAGCCACGACCACATAAACTGGTGAACGCAGCTTCGCCGACCTACGATCAATTTGGTCCGATGGGTATTTTACTTTGCCGCTACAAAAAAAAAAAGCCAATGCGATTGGGGTTCAGTTATGCATATAGGGCAATCAGAGTAAGCAGAGAAAGGAAATAGAGAAAAAGAAGAACGAGTGTGTAGTTAGTAAATAGGAACTTATACAATACCTAGTTACATTTGAATTTCAGATATTTCAGTTTTATATAAGTTGTATGTAATTAAAGCTGTGCAAAATGATCTTTAGGACGCTTGTATGCCTAATAGGCCACCAGAGAAGCCACAAGGTTATAGGGAAACGTGGTCATTCAAGAACAAACAATTTAAAGTTAAAACATCAATCGCTTGAAACATGGAGTTCATGGTTACTCATTAATTGTTGTGTCTGTGAATTGCAATGAGGTGTGAACAGTGCTACGGAGACGAAACTCTGGAATATGTGAGAGACGAAAGTATCTGAAACTTTACACCAGCACTTTGAAAATCGCGCGTTAAAGATCCGGCATAAAGCCATCCACCGCCCCTTCCCGAGGTTTAGAGGTTGTCTTAACTGGGATGTGTACCCATCACTAATTGCGGAAAGTAGACCTAATGTTGGTGGTGACGTGTGCCGACCACACAATCCCCTTGTAAGCTAGAGAACAAGTAGTTGGCTCAGTATATTGCCTAGTTCTCCAGATACTCGCAACTCGCCAGATACAATTCCCAACAATAGAAGAAATCTTGTTTAATTTATAATAGAATCTAGACCTAGATGGCCTCGTGCGAGAGAATTCGTGTAATGACATTTGCTTGATGCTAATAACTTATCTGTGTCATGTGATACTAATTTTAAAAAAAAGAAAGCCATCGCAAGACAAATCTGATTCTGAGCACTCAGGGTGTATTAATACAGTAAGACTCTTTAGTTTTTAGCCGACTTCATTTGAATGGGAGGGGGACGTCAAAGCAAGAACAAACTTCATTTTAAAAAATAGCCTGTAAAGTTGATTTCAACTGATCATTCACAAATTGCAAGTGTTAACATACCTATTTGTGATATATTTAAACACTAGATGAAATCATTAAGGGTAAAAAGTAGAGATATGATTAGTAGGTTAATAATTAAAACTTTAAACCATTACAAAGCTCTAAAATGTTAACTTCAAACACAACAGAATAATCTATTACAACACTCAGACGCGGGAATAAAAATGTTCTTTTTCCATCACCCACGAATAAATTAGGCTATCTTTCTTCCCAAGTGGCTTCCGGGCGTGGAAAATGTTGCCTGAACCATAGACTATAGGCCTAGGTAATATATTATAGTCTATGCCTGAACAAAGCAGGAAAATCAACAACTTTAACAACATATTTTAAAACCCCAATAAATAAACAAGGCTAGACTTAAACCAGGGGTAAGAGTAGGACGCAATAATGTTCTGTGTGCCTAAAGAAGGAGCGTCTGTAACATATAAGATAAGCATACGGCGTAATAATATTATGTCTAGACGGCTGTATGTAAAGTGGTGACCAAGGGCCCTAATAGCTAATCTAGCTGTTACAACAATCTGACATAGTGAATGCGATGATTTTTCTCCGGCTCATGATGGTTTCTGATCGGTAGCCTACATTACAAAAGTGAGGGCGGCTGCGGGATTGTGCTAATCACACAATCCCCTAGTATGCCGTGCCCACTAAAACCGGCTCTATTTATCAAATTGGTCCAATGGAGTTAGGCCCTACTTTTTTTTTCTACTTTTATAACTGTGTGAGGATAAAAAAAAACTTGGGCCTTAATATGTCAAATAGCAGACATTTGCACATTATATAAGCTTATACAGTGAGTACTTTTAATTTAACAGATTGTACCCAATAATATGACTCGGACACAAGAAAGGAGATATAGTCTATGTTTGGTGTTCACCTTATTCCAAGCCTCTTTGTGGATAAAATAAAATTGAGGGATGGAGGTTGCGTGCTCAGTGTGAGAGATCGATTTGAAAATTGGGGGGGGGGGGGGGGCGTTGGAGCAGGTGCGCGTGCCGTCTAATCCCCAATCAGCCTTTGTGAAGATAGGCATGCATAATGTAACTAGACAGAATGGTAGAGTCAACGGACTATGGCTGTATGATGTTAAAATAGCCAAAATTATATTTTTTGTTGGTGCCCCAGGACTTGAGACTCTCCCCATCTGCCTTGTAAGCCAGGGATCGGCAACCCAAGGCAAGCTTACCTCACCTGGTACGCGGATCGATTTTAAATGGCACGCGGAAGAAACCCAAAATGCAATATTTAGGTCTATAATAATTCATGTCCCTTCTGCAAAGCATTGAATGCTAGAACATAATAACTTTAGGCTGACTGAATTTTTTTTAATCCCACTTTGGCTCGCTATTATGAAGAGGTTGCCGAACCCTGATATAGGCTACCTGTAAAAGAGGGTGGAGCGGGGGCGACTTCTCTACGGAAGATTCAACGCTCAATATACACACAACTTCTAAGTTATAATATCCAGGCATCTAAGACACGAGTAATCTCAGACCTCGGTACAATATATAGTGAATTCTATCTAGTCTGCTGGGTGGGCTGATGTTAATGGCGGCTCTGTGTTAAAATCTCGTCTCGGCCACGGCTGTATTTTACGAAGAATGATATAAAGTTAAAGGGTGAATATAATGTGTAACGACACCCAAGGGAAAAAAAAGGAGTATCTTACGTTATCTTATATATTACAGACGCTCTTTGTATAAAGAAGATTTTTGCGTCCTACGCTCGCTCATCCGTGGTCCGAGTCTAGTCTAGCATCTTTATTATTGTTTTAAATTATGTTAAGTTACTGGTTTTCCTGGTTAGTTCAATCAACTCATTCCATGCCCGAATGCCACTCGGGAAGAAAGAGAACTTATATGCATTTGTTCTCGCATAAGGGATAAGGAAAGTGTTTTTGTCCTTATCTGGGCAATGCAATAGGCTGTTATTGAGTTGTATTTCTAAATTAGAGTTTCATGCCTTTTGTATTATTACTAGCCTACTTTACTCTTTGCCCTTCTGTCCTCTGGTGTTCTAGGTTTAGTGATTTAACTACTGATGTTACTCTTGTCAGTTGTGTCATTAGGTATGAACCTTGCAGCTCTTTTCTGAATTTGTTCTAATTTTTTAATGAAGGTGGACGTTACAGAAAGAAACATAATAAGGCAGAAATATTTTATACTTTTATTAAACATAAGCAACCCTTAAAAACTATGTTTTCCGTACAAAAATTTACATTTTTTTTTGTTTATAGACGTTCCAATAGGCCCCAAACTTCTGAAAGGCGGCAACCAATACTTATGATGGTCTTGCTACAACCCGGGTCGTAGTTGGCAATCCACTGTAGCCTACTTAATGCAGAACTATTACGCCTAGCTTTACGAAAAAAGTGCACTTTGCCACCCACACAAAAAAACAAAAACTAAAGCGAAATTATTGTAGATGCATTGGCTACACGATGCTTCACTGCAACTACTTGCTGAATCCGATTCTGTAGTAGATTAGAGCATTATGCCTACTCTTAGCTTATATTTTAATTTATTGCAAAAGTGAAACAAACAGTGAGACATAGATATGCCTACACCTTTATCCATTAGACTTTAGACCATATAAACTAATTAAGATGAGCCCTAGAATCCCACCAAAAGAAAAGCTTACTAAAAAAAAGCTGGGTTAAAGGGAGATAAGTAGGTCTAACCCGTTTTCTTTGTGTTAATATTAATTTATAGAAAAGATCTTTGTTAAAAAAAAAGAATAAATGGCTTACAATTTATACTTTAAAATAACAAAATTATGAAAGATAGTTAAAACTTGTATAAATAATATGACTAAAGAATTTATATGTACATTTTTAACCCTATATTAACTGGATCTACCCAGTAAGTATGATTACTATATATATAGGCTACGTATCTCTTCAGCTGAAGCATCATTGTAATCTAGTTTGAATTGTGACTTGTTAAAAGTGTAGCACAGACTGTGTGGACTAAAATGCTGAAAGTAGGCAAATGACCTCATTCGGTGTTTTTTCGGTTTCGGCTGCCAGGAGGGGCAAGGAAATCGAAAGAGTTACCGCGCGCCACCTTTTCTTTTTTTTTTTATAAACAAATATAATGAATGTATAATATAATCTATAGCAGGGGTCGGCAGCCTTTTGATAATGGTGTGCCAAAGTAGAATTTCTAATTCATTTAGCGTGGCAACAGCCTAAAATACACCATGTAGCAAATAGACTCAAATAGCTTTCTTTCTGTGTCTTCAGTCTTCAGCGTGCCATTGATAATCACCCTGCGTGCAAGTCTGGGGAGCGTGCCGTAGCCGTAGGCTGCCGACGCCTGGTCTACATAATAATGTTTTGGAGAAATATTTCGGAATTTAAAAAAAATATATAATTAAGGTTAAACTCTAGTTTAGATCTACTCTATGAATGATTTAGGCTTCTTTATAAGGTGTAGCCTACAAACAAACAAATGTTGATGGTCATAGTTTTTAATAAATTATGGCCAATTAAAAAAATTGACCATATCTTCCTGCGCGAAATCGAAAGGCAAATTTAGACGATTTTGTGTTTCAATCAGGAAAAGAATAAAATAATGCAAAATCAAAAACTACCTGTGAATATTGGCAATTATTGTACGTAAGTGTGAGAAATATGTCGATAAACATGTTTTGCTATAGGCCTACCCATGTTTTAAAAAGTAAAAGAAACATTAGTAGGCCTACACTACACTACAGACTAGTAGTAAGTAGTACAGGGTTACAGGTACTAGAACTAGTGTCTAGAGTCTAGAGTCTCTAGACTAGACACTAGCCTATGACTATATACTAGGCTATATATAGTACTATAGACTCTAGTAGACTCTAGACTCTAGATCAGGGGTCGGGAACCCATGGCTCGCGAGCCAGACGTGGCTCTTTTGATGGCTGCATCTGGCTCGCACACAAATGTTCGATTATTAAACAAAATGTTTTTTAGACTTTTTGATCTACATATTAATTGCATATCATCAATATTTCATCCTACAAATGAGATAAAGTCTACTGCAGCTCAGCATCAGAAGAATTCAGAGACATAATTATTGTACTTTTAGTGTTAAAATTACACAAAATGCACACATTTACTTGAATTTTTAGTTTTAAACATAATGTATGGCTCTCACAGAATTGCTTTTCAAAATATGTGGTGTACATGGCTCTCTCAGAAAAAAGGTTCCCGACCCCTGCTCTAGATGTTAGTTTTGTTTTGTCTTTAGACTTTAGTGACTTAGTTAACTAAAGTTAACTTAGATAAAGTACTTAGTCACTTAGACTTAGTTAAAAGTTGGGAAGGAGTTAAAAGTTGGGTAGGCTACGTGGCAACGCCGCTATGGCTAGTATAGTATAGGCTTGGAATCCTCATATTGAGTCATAGTCATATTGATGAAGTTAGTCTCATTGAGTCATTAGTCTATTCATTCGTGTCATTACTGTCATTCATTAGCCTCAGGATTCATAAAAACGAACTTTTACAATTGTAATAAGATTCAATAATATAAAACTAAGGTAATACTTTGGTTTAGCTACCTCACAAAAAGTAGGGTTCTAAAAAATTCCAACTGAAAATTTTTTCGCGTGGAGCTATTGATAAGTGTATTAGGCAGAGTGGCAGACTATTTAAAATGAAAAAAAAAATGTTTTCCAAAAAAAATAAATCATTTATATTGTGTTTTGCATAGGCTTGTGACGTCACACAGCCAAGCAACTTGATGCATGGATGAAGTCTGCAGCGATTCCTAAGACACTCATCCACAGCTCCTCGTACAAAAATTTTCTGTCAGAATTTCTTAGAACCGATACCGAAAAGGGAAAAGGGGCCGAATAGCACGAAATGAATACAAAAATAAAATTATTCTTAGCGTATTTCATATGAAATAACACAAAAAGACACAAAATCCTATTGTTCTTTCTTCCTACTTGTTGAGAACACCTTGTCTCTTGAGCATGTGCTATTCTAGACTACTTCCTGTCCCAAGATATGGCCAGTTTGGCTATCTATAGCCAAATAAAAAAACTACAAAGCTCTCCTTATCCTATTAACCTAACTGATACTAATCATTAACAAATACTTAGAAAGCTTAGAAACTAACCGATACTGGCTAAAAAATCTGGTCCGAGAAGCGTGCAGTGCATGCAGTGTGTGTGTGTTCGTTTGACATTGTGCGATAAAAGAAAAAAATAAAAATAAACAAACCAAAGGGACGTAACACAATTTCCAAAGAAGGTAACTCATGTTAAATATACAACACACAATTTCAAAGGAAGGTAATATTTTTTAATAAAAAAAATCTCAATTTTCAACATTTCACATTTTTTTTTTACATTATAGAAATGTAGCCGCTCAATAAAACCTTGATTTTCGTATTCAGGTTAGAAAAATTCCATGAGGCAGTTAAACCAAACTTTAGCCAAAACTAATATGCTATCTCACATGCATTAGTACAATTAGTATGAATTAGTTAGCCTAGGCCTATGACCATACTAGTTCTAGAATATGCATCATCTGTAATCTGTATTGAACCCTGAACTCTGAACCATCAACTACCTAAAGAAAACATAAAAAATTAGAACAAATTCAGAAAAGAGCTGTAAGGTTCATACCTAATGAATATTCACAACTGACAAGAGTAACGCCAATTGATTTTTAAAGATCCATGCCGCCATGCCGAATTCGCATGTTATTAATTTGATTAAAAAATGTCTTGCAAATGATATTTATACTTAGAAATCAAAGAGAGGAAGGAGAAATGACCTCCAAAATATTATATATATTTTAGTTTTGACATCAACCCACGTAAATAAATTGAGTTTATGATGGCTTGCTGCTGAGTTTGAAGTTCAGTTTTCTGAATTGTTTGGATATTTTTGCTCTTGTATTTTTCTCCTCTCAATTTTGTTCATACTACATACTATTGTTGTTTAATTAATTTTATATTATTGCTACAAACTTAGTAGACTACTACAGGGGTCGGCAACCTTTTGATAACGGCCTGCCAAAGTTGAATTTAGAACTCATTCGGCGTGCCAACAGACAAATAGTCAACTTCTGCCATATTTAGAATTTTTAAACAATAATTATTAAATGCATGTAGTACGACGAAAAAAGGTATAGCACTCTACGAAGAAACCATACACAAGTCAACACAGATTAGCCACATATTTCGTTATGTTCGTAGATTTTCTCTATCAATTTCTTGTAGTAAAGATTTGAATTACCGGTAAATCAAAGAAGTGTGGGAAACTATTAAATTGACCTTTTTAACAACAGTTGCCATTACAGAGCACAAATCCAATGATGAAATCTTTGCACACAAACTTTCGAGGTGTGTAATGCAATGGAAACTTAACAGTCAACAAACAATGTGGTTTTTAAGAAGTTTGAACAAAAGTATTTTTTTTGCCAACCATCGCAGAAGCAACTTAAACTCTGATATTGATATATTGCTTAGACAATATCACATTTTGGATAGGGCATAAAAAAAAAATTTGGGAGGGGGGGGGTCCTTCGCATGCCAAGGAAAATGGCTACGCGTGCTGTAGGTTGCCCACCCCTGGCATACTATATTAAATATTGTAAAAAAAAGGTTCAGAATTATTAAGATTTAAATATTTTGTCATTTTTTGCAACAGCTTTTTTATTGGCTATTTTAATAAAAGTATTATACTGACACCTAATCACTCTCAAAATACAGTCAATTTTTTTTAGGGTAACAAATGATCAGAAAAATCAAATTTATTTAGAACAAATGCATTTTTCTTTTTGCGCATTTAGACAATAAAGTTGAGTACCGTACTAGCTGTAAATTGTAAAATAATTGTAATTTATTCGCCGGGCAAATATATCCTGTTCACTATTTATTAAGTCGCTGATCAAATATCTCTTGCACTTTTTTTCTGTTTACTGGATACATATGAATGCTAGTTATTTACCGAATGCATAGTGCTCCATATTTTTATAACTGTTCAATATAATATTTATAAAAGTATTTTAGTTATAAGATAAGTTAGAAGGTTTGTAATGGTTTTACTGTTTTAGAAGCAAATCAAGTCATAAAAAAAACATTAAACCAGATTTTTTACTAGAAATATAGCATAAACATTGCCGTTTTGACCTGTTTTGTCATGTGAGAGGGTATTTTTCCTGATCATCCATTTTGAGTTAATGGGGTCAAGGATTACAACCCGCTACAGCTAAATTAAAACATTTGCAATTTGCAAGGCATTAACAATTATAATCTCACCCATTTGTGCTGCATGCTTCTTTTGGTTAAAAACTTTTCCTGCATAATCATGCTACTTGTTTAAAAGCATTAAAATACACCTACTTGTCATGGAAGGAGCTTGACCCTTTCTTTCTCTCTAACACTTTAAAATGAGATTTCCTAATTACTTTATTAAAGACACTTTTCGGTTTGTCACTTTTATATGACATCACTTGCAATCTCTTCCTAATTATTGACACCTAGGATTATTAGTGTCCGGGTTTGTAATGGACAGTCTGATATTCCAGCAGACCATCCAATATAACTGGTATATTCTTTTTTTATTGAGAGGTAATTATTAATTGTAATGACAGTTCTACAAAATGAACACTTATATTTATATGAAATATGACCATTTTATGCTAGGCCTATTAATTATGATGACTTAGCTTTCTATAGATATTTTTTTGTATGTGCTGTCTTATTGTTTTAACCAGCATTCTACTTTGTAGATGTTACAGACAAGCATACTTACAAGCTAAATTTTAATTGTAAAATAATAGAAAAAATTCATTTCTTTTGTGGAATGGCTGCACATATTTTTTATTTGTGAATTTGATAGTGCTTAAATTGTGAGCTAACTAGAGTAGGTAAAAAAAATAAGTCTATCAACATTTTTACAGTGCTATTAAAAAAATCCTATTTAAAATGTTCCAAATGTGTCAAAATTATGACTTTTTACAAATGTATTAATTTGTTAAATTTGAATGAATATATCATTTTTTCTCATTTTAGGGAATCTCAACACATAAATGAGGAAATAAGAATGGATGGATGTTTTGTGAGCTAATTAGAAAATAACTTGACAGGCTAATTAGCAAACCCTTTTTTATATTCACTTAGTAATGCCAAATTTAAAGAGAACCAGAAAAAACAACTATGGCATACATGGATAGAAAGAATTCTCAAAGCTGAAGTTCAAGGCAGAATATCATTTACTTTTGTGTATAGGCCTACTGGTATATTACAGTGGTCAAATACCACAAAATAAAAAAACGTGTTAGAAATACATGAAGCAAGAAACTGTTTTCTCCAAGTTCTTGTTTGAAGAACCATTAAAGAGGCTGCATCTTTATTTAATAATTTCAAAACAAATATGACATTTTCTCAAATTGTCTTTTACAATTACATCTGATGGATTTATAGATGATAAACCAAGTAAACAAGTTTATGTAGCCTTTGAATAAACACTCTGGTACAGGTTTATTGACTGAAAATGGCATGTATATATTTTTGAAATACACATTCTTAATTTTATCTGACTCTATAAGGTCATAAATGAAGCATCAAATGGATCATAGCAATACCTAATATAGACTTCAAAAGAAATATCTGTTGGATGTGACATATGATGTAGAGTATATTCCAAGAATGCATTCACAAGAACAGACCTTCAAATGTTTAATTTGTAATGAAAACCTTTTTGCCTTAAATATTTTAGAATACCATTTATGGAACCATACAGGTGAAAAACTATTTAAGTGTGACGAATGTTGTAATGAGTTTTTTTGGAGCGTTGACTTAAAAGAACATCAAAGATGTCATTTAGTGGGACTCCCCTTTCAATGTTTGATTTGTAATAAGAAATTCAGTGCCTTACGATTTTTAAAATACCACTTGTGGAATCATACTGATGAAAAATCATTTAAATGTGACATTTGTAGTAAACAATTTTATTATAGTGGAAATTTAAAAAGACATCAAAGAATTCATTCTGGAGAAAAGCCATTTAAATGTGACATTTGTAGTAAACAATTTTCTCAAAGTGAACACTTAAAAAGACATCAAAGAATGCATTCAGGAGAAAAGCCATTTAAATGTGACATTTGTAGTAAACAATTTTCTCAAAGCAGAAATTTAATAATACACCAAAGGATGCATTCTGGAGAAAAGCCATTTAAATGTGCCATTTGTAGTAAACAATTTTCTCAAAGTGGAACTTTAAAAAGACATCAAAGAATGCATTCAGGAGAAAAGCCTTTTAAATGTGACATTTGTACTAAACAATTTTCTCAAAGCAGAAATTTAATAATACACCAAAGGATACATTCTGGAGAAAAGCCATTTAAATGTGTCATTTGTAGTAAACAATTTTCTCAAAGTGGAACTTTAAAAAGACATCAAAGAGTACATAATAATAATGATCAACATGTCGTCATCACAGTCATTCACAATCTAAGTCTAAGTCATTAGGACCTTAAATGTATAGTTTACACAGTCTTCTATTACATGGCAAATCGCCTATATCTTAAACCAATCAGAAAATGATTTTTTTACAAAATGTATCTAGGTTAAACAACTGAGTCAATACAGATGTCATTCAGTTTTTTTTTAGTTTTCTTAAAACATGAGAAAATGATTTAGGCGATTGTGAAATGACCTTGACGATGTATAAATTATGGGGCACACTGGCCAAGTGTTAGCGTGTTTGACTGGCGTATTGAAGGTTTTGGGTTTGAATCATGGTGAAGACTATGATTTTTTCCCCGGGTTTGGAAAGTATACCAAAGTTTACCCAGCTCTGATGGGTACCTGAACTAAAGTAAAGGAGGCTGTGCATTGTGCTGGCCTCACAATCACCTAGTATGCTGTGGCCTCGGAGACTGGTGAACACTGCTTCACCGGCCCCGATGATCAATTTGGTCTGAAGGGTAGGCCTACTATACTTTTACATGTGTAAATTACTCTGTGTTTATCTCTCTCTATATATATATAATAATATATTGATCTATGTACGGTATATGTTATATATATATATACCGGGCTATAGAAAGTGGGTTATTTATGTAAAAACTGCCTATGCATTGGTCAATTTAAAGACATGTGACCTTATTGTGTTATATTTTTATTGTTTTCTATTTTACTTGTGTGCTCTTGCTTTCCCTTTGTGTCCTTCCTTGCAAAGTGGTTTGCATCGTTGACTGGCACACAGTGACCTTGGTTCCTTTACTTGATTTCTTTGTTGAGAATTTTAAAAAATTATTTCTATTAAAACATTTTAAACAGTTTTTTCTTACATTTAGCTTTTTTAACTGTTTTAAAAAAGTGAAAAACTAATAATTTAATTTTAAACACTTAATACAGCGATAGACCTAAACTTTTTTTAAAATAAAAATACTTAGGCATTATTTTATCCTGATTACTATGTTTATTTAAAATTGTTTTTTTTTATATTATTTTTACTTTTAGCTTTTGTAAATGTTTTCAGTCAATAAAAATTAATAATTTGATTTTGCTTTCAATTTGTGGAAGCTAGTTTATATGTTTATTATGATTTAAGTTTGTTGAAGTTGATTTTTAATTTATTTAAGTTAAAAGCTTGGCAATTAATAGTAAATATGAGTCTGATTTTCCTAAGCTTGGGTTGGAGTATTTTCTGGGTATTTCAACAAATCTAATCAATTTGGCTTTTTGACAATGCAGTTTTTATAAGACAATTCATTTAGCAACTTAGCAAGACCAAAGTCAAAAGCATAGGAGATTTAGAAGTTCAATTTACAGGTTACATTGATGAGCGATATAAAGTCATTGATAAGTATGACATGCAGTCTTGATTAGTCATAAAGAATCTCATTGGAGGTGGATTTGTTCAATTAATTCCTGCAGGATATGCGCTCCACTTTCACATCTTCTTCTCCAGAGTGGCGACACCGCGAGTCGAAGTTATACCGGGACCTGGCAAGGTATGCCCCCGACTGTGCGAAACTGGGATAAAAATGACTGATCTGACAGCTGGTTTGCGAAGCGTATGCCGTCTGATCTCTCGGCCCTTTTCTGATGATTCGTTCCCACTTTAGACCTAAGACCAGAAAGTTCTAGAATCCATTCGGCCTATAGAGCGTTGAAAAAGTTCACCCCCTCCCACTTCTCTTTCCTCGCCTAGGGAGATATCTCATACACGGTTTAGGACGTAACCACTCAAAAACAATTACTTTGCAGTATCCCATAGGGCACACCACGTAATATCGATGGGGAAACAATGTGGATACCACGAGTATGCCCGCTTGGATGTGGCTTTTTAAATATCTCTGGTTCTGTGATAGCTAAAATCAATGAAGTATTTCAATTCAGCCTGTCATATTGCCTGCAATTTTATTGTTTTTAAGATCAAGTAAGACCAAAACAAAAGGTGCATTATATGCCTGTTATATTTTAATCTATCAAATGATGTAAGTAAAGTACCCTTTAGACCAAATTGATCCATAGGGCTGGTGGAGCAGCGTTCATCAGTTTCTGTGGCCACGGCATTCTAGGTGATTGTGTGGCTAGCGAAATGCACAGACGCCTTTATTTTACCCCAACTAAAGACAGGTACCCATCAGAGCTGGGAAGACTCAGGGACACCCTCCAGACCATGGCAAAATCCTAGCCTGCACCAGGATTCGAACCCAGGCCCTTCGGTACACCAGCTAAACGCGCTGCCGCTCGACCACCGTGTCCCCTATCAAGTGATGTATGTTTATTGAATTTTTTTTTTCTTTGGGTGTCGTTACACATTATATTCACCCTTTAACTTTATATCATTCTTCGTAAAATACAGCCGTGGCCGAGACGAGATTTTAACACAGAGCCGCCATTAACATCGGCCCACCCAGCAGACTAGATAGAATTCACTATATATTGTACAGAGGCCTGAGATTACTCGTGTCTTAGATGCCTGGATATTATAACTTAGAAGTTGTGTGTATATTGAGCGTTGAATCTTCCGTAGAGAGGTCGCCCCCGCCCCACCCCCTTTTACAGGTAGCTTGTAATTATAGTATAGACCCTTCCGTTTTAAAACTATTTTAAACATAAAAGCAAGCGTCTAAAATTGTGTTACTTTTTTGAGGGGTGTGTAACCAATTGTTGACGTAATTATATGGGGGGGGTATCTGAAAGTTTGACAGTTGTTGACAAGGGGAAGGGGGGGGGGAGGTAAAAATCGCCTAAAATTGTTGACGTAATTAATGGACGTCCCCTATCCCAACAAAAGAAAAGCTTACAAAAAAAAAGCGGAGTTAAAGGGAGATAAGTAACCCGTTTTCTTTGTGTCAATATTAATTTCTAAAAAAAAGATCTTTCTTAAAAAAAAAAAAAGAATAAATGGCTTACAATTTATACTTTAAAATTACAAAATTATGAAAGATGCTTAAAAATTGTATACATTTTATGACTAAAGAATTTATATGTAGGCCTACATTTTTAAACATTATATTAACTAGATCTACCCAGTAAGCATGATTACTACGTATCTCTTCAGCTGAAGCATCATTGTAATCTAGTTTGACTTGTGACTTGTTAAAAGTGTAGCACAGACTGTGTGAACTAAAACGCCCTGTACCGGTAACTTTTTCTCTAACTATGGAGGCTGTGTGTTCATCAGCAGATATTGTTGGTATTGATTCCATTAACGTGTGTTCTGACTGCGGGTGGAGTTACGGTAAATTTTATAGACATGTTAAAGGACGATGACCGCTTCCTTAGCTTTTTATACAGCCATAGACTGATTCCTAAAAGAAAACTTTGTGAAAAATGTAGTTCCCCCATGACTTTGAACGATGGTCTGTTTCGCTGTCGGAAACGGTCCTTCGTGAGCAAGAATAGAAAGAAACGTGTGTCTGTGCATTGCAATTTTAGTGTGTCCCAAAAGCAGTTCACCTGGTTCCATAAATCCCACCTTTCCCGCCAAAAAAATGTGTGACCTTGTGGCGATGTGGACTATTATGCATCCCACTATAAAAGTATATTGTTTTGAATGTGAAATGGGGAGCTCAACCGTCATTGACTGGTTGTCTTTTTTATGAGGTTTGTGTTCACGCGATGGTAGAGAAACGAGATGTCTTGGAGGGGGGGGGGGGTGGGGCAAAATTGTCGCCGGGGGGTGTCGAGATAGACGAATGCAAAATTGGTATTAGTAAATATAATAGGGGTAGATATATAGAGGGTACCTGACTTTTTTTTGGGGGGGGGGGGGGGGGATTGAGAGGTGTTGTATAATCATACTTATATAGATCAGTGAGGTCTCGCCCTTAATGGTACATTCGATGAAGTGGGAAAGTCGGAAATTCCGAGTAGGAAGTTTACCCATTTACGAATTGGTTCATTTTTGCATAATATTTTGTCACTTATCTATATAATATGTATAATTGAGTTAATTACATCTTCATTGACAACGTTGAAAATTAACATAAAATATAGAAGAGTTACTGTTAATTTGGGGATGTCCATTAATTACGTTTTACAATTTTTAGACGATTTTTACCTATGGTTCCTACCATCCCTCCCACCCACCCCCAACTCACCCCTTCCACATTTTTTATTTTAACAATAGGGTAGTTCTTTTCTTTATGTTTACTATTGTTTTTTTTCATAGAAATATTTAATCTTTTCCAATTTTACGTTTCACTAAATGAGCTTTAGGTAGGCTACAATGTTATAATTGTTCAATAGACCTTTTCATCATCATTGATATGCCTTCTTCTACAGGCAAATTTTCCTTTGCTTTTTCTTCAAAATGATCGAACATATCCCTGGAACCTTTAACAAAATGCGAAAGTAAAGTAGGCCCTACCCAGCTAACATGCTATATTGATACAATATTGGCATTTGACTGGTGCACAATATTGGCATTAAACTGGCTAATAATCGGGGTAATATTGGGCATGTTACATGGCAAAATATTGTTTCGGGATTGGCACAATATTGGCTAAACATGGTAACATTATTGGGACAATGTTGGACAAATATTGGATTACCATTGGATAAATATTGGTACAATATTGGAACATCATTGGTACAACCTAAATCCAATATTGTGCCAATAGCGATCCATAGTATTGCCAATAATTACCCAATGTTGTATCAATAGATAGCCAATATTGTATCCATATTTACCCATTATTATGCCAATATATAGCTAAAACATACCCAATATTTTAGTAATATTGCTATCCAGGTTGTATCTAATTAATTATATGATCAACAAACATACATTTATTAGCACAAAAATACAAAGCAGATATTTCATGATATGCATAATTTTCATTACTTTCTTTTTCAATTTATCAGCAAAATATTTTTACAAATAAATAAGTCACACAATCGTTGTTCCTTGTTTATTCCTTGTTCATTCCTGGTTCATTATCATATCATATAAACCAATAATGTCACAAGAGGGGGAGTAGAAATAGTTTTTTAGTACCCGTCGCCACAAGGGATCCCAAACCCTTCTTACAGTAATTAAAGACAAAATTCTCCCCGGAACGACTGTGATGAACGACTGTTGGAAGGCGTATGATTGACTTGGAAAGAAAGGATAATACCCACCTCACTGTAAACCATACCTATAATTTTGTAGACCTCCTCACCCATACCCAAACTGTTGAACGGCTATGGAGGGATGTTAGGTCGTCGTTGCCTATTTATGGCAACCGAAAACATCACCTCCATGAGCATTTAGCAGAATTTTTGTTTAGAAGGTCCCACCCCGATTAAGGCACTAGAATCCACTCCATTTTTAGATGTAGCCTGTAGCTGATCTCTATGATGGGTCCCCTTATCCCGAGGTTGACAGTGAGGAGAATGAAGTAGGCAGTAGGCGATCCAGAGATTGAGCGTGGACAGAATGAAGAAGAACGCGAGTAGTTTGTTTTTGTTCTTGTTGATGATGTTGTTGTTCTTGTTACTTGTTTCACGTTAAATTAAAAAAAAATTCAAATTCACCCACTTTCCCGGCCTCTTTCCAGACATCACATGACTAAGACGTGACGTACTGTCATGGCGGCCACCGTAGTCGAACTGTGCCTGCACGTTTTTGGTGTTATCTTATATGAAATACGGTAAGAATAATTTTTTTTTTTTATACATTTCGTGCTATTTCGCCCCTTTTTCCTTTTCGGTATCGGTTCTAAGAAATTCCGACTGAAAATTTTAGTACGCGGAGATATTGATAAGTGTCCTTTAAGAAGCGCTGCAGAGCAGACATCGTGTTTCAGTTTCATGCATGCATGGCATGGCTGTGTAGCTTCTCAAGCCTAGTGACTAGTCAAGGCTATTGTAAACGCAATTCAAATAAATTTTATTTGGGATGAAATATTATTTTTTTCCCCGTTCAATAGCCTGCCGCTTTTCTTAAGTCACTTATCAGTAGCTCCACGCGAAATAATTTTTAGTTGGAATTTTTTAGAACCCTACTTTTCGTTTGGCAGGAGTAGGCCTACCGAAGTATTAGTTTATTAGTACTACCCACAATTTTATTGTCTTCTAGTCTAAATGTGCAAATAGAAAAATGCATTTGTTCTAAATAAATTTGATTTTTCTGATCATTTGTTACCCTAACAATATGTTGAATGTATTTTGAGAGTGATTAGGTGTTAGTAAAATACTTTTATTAAAATAATTAACAAAAAAAGCTATTGCAAAAAATGACGGCTATACTTTGACTTTGGTGTTCTATTTTTTTTTTAAGTTTCATTTATCATTTTAAAGATCTTTTTGTCCTGAATACGAAAATCGAGGTTTCATTGAGAGGTTCCTTTTCTGTGATTTTTTATTTAATGTTGAATATTTGTTAATTTTGCATGTTTTATGAAATAATTTTACTTCCCTTGAGCACTTTGTGTTTTATTGTGTTACGTCCCTTTGGTTTGTTTATTTTTTTCACACTACATGTACTGCACGCTTCTCGGACCAGATTTTTTAGCCATTATCGGTTAGTTTCTAAGCTTTCTAAGTATTTGTTAATCATTAGTATCGGTTAGGTTACAGCAGCATAGGGATAGCTATACATAGCCAACCTGGCCATATCTTGGGACAGGAAATAGTATTCTAGAAAAGCACATGGCACGCATGCTCAATTAACAGGTGGTCTCAACAGTAGGAAGAGAGAACAATAGGATTTTGTGACAATTTTGTGTCTTTTTGTGTTATTTCATATGAAATACGGTAAGAATAATTTTAATTTTTTATTCATTTCGTGCTATTTGGGCCCTTTTCGGTATCGGGTCTAAGAAATTCCCACTGAAAATTTTTGTCCGAGGAGCTTTTGATAAGTGTCTTAGGAATTGCTGCAGAATATCGTGTTTCATGGCTGTGTGACGTCACAAGCCTTTTGTAAACACAATGGAAATTAAATTTTTTTGCAATGAAAAATTATTTTTTTCATTTCCAATAGTCTGCTGCTCTTCCTAAGACACTTATCAATGGCTCCACGCGAAAAAATTTTCAGTTGGAATTTTTTAGAACCCTACTTTTCTAGAACCAACTGCACTAAAGTATTACCAAAAGGACAAAATATTGAAATCTTAATTCTGTACTGTACCTTACTAACTGTAAAGGAAGTGACTATTCGTACACCCGTGTACGGATAGCTATTCGTACACAGCATGCGCACTGATGATTAAAATCGACTGCTCATTTCTTTTGCGCATTAAAAAAATATTTAAACATCTTAAACTTAAAGATATAGAGCGTTCTCGGTGGGCGTGGCTTAGGTTTTTAGTGACGTATTTGTGTAAATATAAGAACCCACTTGAGGTACAAATGTAACATGGTGAAAGTGAAGTTGTTCTTTATCATGCAAAATTCACATCTGAATATTGGCTATCCTACTAAAAAATAAGGAGGTAAATAGTAGTACTGTAGATTAATTGATTAATGTGATTAGGCTAGGGCCGGCTAGACCTATTTACCTTTTCAATTTCACTTTATAGGCCTACACTTTTAATGTTTCGTAGGCTAGGCTACGATGTCAAGTGATAGTGTTGGTGAATACTATTCAATATTCAATAGGCTATCTAGTCAAGTCACTAATAGGCTCACATCGTCTATGATCTATGTCTATGATAATAATAAAATAGCCTATTTTATTTAACATACATAATACAGATTAAATCTTAATAAGACTTAAAACACAACACATCATTTAAAAAAAGCTCGAGCCTATATGAAACTTTATTAATACAGCGGCCATTATTGCTTGTACACCATTACAGAAAGTAATATAGACTGCTGTATTAAACGAAGTATTCCTGGCCTAGCGGTTAGAACGGTGTGCTGTTATATGAGGGGAGAGGTTCTACCCTCCGGTCAGCCGCTGTTAATTTTTTTTTAAATTCAATTTTAGTAGGCCTATATCCAGTTGAACGCATGTTTTTTTGTTTGTTTTAATTTACTCTTTTCTAATAGGCCTATTGTTAGTCCTGGTTAAACTTGTAGTTTTGTTAAGTTAATTTCTTTGGCTTTTCTTTATGTATCATAAATCATAATGTAATCCTATCCTTATAGTTATAGGCCTACTTTAAGTACTTATGATACCTTTGTTTATAAATGATAATATATATATAAGCCTATATATATATATAGCCTATATATAGGCCTATATTTACCGGTATTGGTAGGCTATATAGGCATATATGATTGCTTGATGTTCTGTTTCCGAGACTGAATAAAGTGTGTGAATAAATTTTACTGGTTTTGTTGTATGTTATTGTATGTTATTTGACATAAAAGACCCGTCTGAATTATTTATAAAAATAATGATAAACTATTGTTACTATTATTTATAAAAAAAACACAGTAAAAGTAATTTGCTAATTATTTAAAAAATCAATCGCGTTCAACTGGATAGGATATAGGCCTACTATAATTGAATTTTAAAAAAATATTAACTATTATAACTACGACTGACAGCAGGGTAAAACCTGTCCCCACTTTATACAACACACAGCAAATAGATTCAGCGCTGGTTTTGAGGCACAGTCAATTATAATCATCACTGCGCATGTCATGTACTTATAGACCAGTAGTCTATTCGTACACAGAGTGTACGAATAGTCACAGCCAACTGTAAATTGTAAAATAATTGTAATTTATTCGCTAGGCGAATATACCCTGTTCACTATTTTTTCAGTCGCGGATAAAATATCTCTTGCACTATTTGTCTGTTTATATAAATCAAATGCATAGAACTCCATATTTGTATTATAATATAATTGTTCAATATAATATTTATAAAAGTATTTTAGTTATAAGATAAGTTAGAAGTTTTGTAATGGTTTGGACTGTTTTAGAAGTTAATCAAGTCATAAATAACATAAAGTATAAACATTGCCATTTTGGCCTGTTATGTCATGTGGGAGGGTATTTGCTTGATCATCTATTTTGATTTAATGGGGTCAAGGATTACAACACACTACAGCTAAATTAAAACCCTTACAAGGCATTACAAATTATAATCCTACCCATTTGTGCTGCATAATTCTTTTGGTTACAAACTTTTTCTGCAGAACCATGCTACTTGTTTAAAAGCATTAAAATACACCTACTTGTCATGGAATGAGCTTGACCATTTCTTTCTCTCTAACACTTGAAGATGAGATTCCTAATTACTTCATTTACAATTTGGATTTGTCAATTTAATAAGATATCACTTGCAATCTCTTTCTAATTATTAACACCTAGGATTATTAGTGTCCAGGTTTGTAATGGGCAGTCTGATATTTCAGCAGACCATCCAATATAACTATGGTATTTTCTTTTTTTTATTTGAGAAGTTATGAATTGTAATGACAGTTCTACAGAATGAGCACTTATATGAAATATGACCACTTTATGCTTTAATTATGATGACTTAGCTTTCTATAGACATTTATTTGTAAATGCTGTCTTATTGTTTTAACCAGCCTTCTTCTTTGTAGATGTGACAGACAAGCATATTTACGAGCTAAATTCCCTGGCATTCCCGGGAAAAAATTTAATAGGCATGTATAGCTACAGATAAACATTTCATAAACTACAATGAACAAGGATTTAGGCTAGGTCTAATTATTTAAAAAAAAAATTATTTGCTAAAAACATTTAGGAAAGTAATTTCAAATACATATTGTAATTAGGTTAAAAATAGGCATGTCTTTTTATTTAACAAAAAACTAAATTGCCCGGCATTGCCCATGGCAAAAATACATAGGCATAGGCCTAAAGCTACAGATAAAAATGTATAAACTACAATGAACAGAAAGCTGTAATAACTTTAAAAAATATACCGCATATACTTGCGTACAAGTTGCACTTTTTTTTTACAGAAAATTTCGACAAAAGTAGGGGTGCGACTTATACACCCGACACTGTTTTTGAAAAGTTCAAAAAACATCACTTATCTGTCATAAAGTTTCCTACATAACCCCTATAGTAATTGGAGTTACGTATAATTATTAGGATATGCCTTTATTTGATTATGTTTGCCTTATGCACGATTAAAACAATTTTTTAAGGAAAAGGCAGTGTAACCCGGGAAGTCAGGGTGCGACTTATGCGGGGGTCAATGGCAACGTATAAGGAAAATAATCGTAAACTAATGGTGCTACTTATACACCAGTGTGACTTATACGCGAGTATATACGGTAATTATTATTTATTTTCTGAAAACATTAAAAAATAAATATTGTAATTTGGTTTTAAAAAAACAGGTCTTTTTATTTAACAAAAAGTTAAAGTTGAAAAAAAGCAACCTATCACTACGCTAGAGAAGACACATGTTGAAAGCAAAATTAACAAAATAAGATACGAGACAATAAGGTCACATGCCTTTAAATAAATTAAATTGATTGGTTAAACACATACACAACACAGCCTTTTATACATATATCTGTAGATATTAAGACTAGGGATGTTAAACAGAAACCGGAATTCCAGATTTTGGTTTTAAAATTGAAAACTGGTTTTCAAACTTAAATCCTGTTTTTGAGTTTGTTGGAAGTTTAGATGAAAATCATTCAGTTTTGTATCCCATGATTTTTTAGTTTTTTTCCTCAAAGAAATACTTTAAAACTATGTTTGATTTGCACAAAATATTATAATTCCTTAGCATTAAATGCTTTGGAAACACAGGAATCTAATTTGTCACAGACGTCTCATAGTCTAGGCCTATTGGTTATTTTTTTTTTTCCAACCCCGAACATTGCTTGCCATACACAGGCAACAACAGATGTTATTGAATCGGCTGCATAGGCTTCTTTGATCCATTGGGCTTTCCCCGCAGACGTTGAAATAGCCAAACAGACTGATAGACTTTCTGTAGAGCTTTAGTGTTTTTGTATGTGTGTGTGTGTGTGATTCCTATTAACATTTAATTTAACATAGCTCGATAAACTTAAAATGTGAACTATTATTTATCGCTCAGTCGGTCACTTCGCTAAAGAACAAATACTTTATTTAAAGTATGTGATATATTGATATAGACCTATATATACCGTATATACTCGCGTACAAGTCGCACCGGTGTATAAGTCGCACCCTTAATTTAAGATTTTTTTTCCTTATTCGTTGTCATTGACCCGCACATAAGTCGCACCCCGACTTCCCGGGTTACTAAATATTCACCCTAATTTGGAAACTTTCCTTAAAAAATTGTTTTAATCCTGCATAAGGCAAACATAATCAAATAAAGGCATATCGTAATAATTCTACATAACTCCAATCAACTATAGGGGTTATGCGGGAAACTTTATGACAGAGTAATGATGTTTTTCGAACTTATCAAAAACAGTGTCGGGTGTATAAATCGCACCCCTACTTTTTGTAGAAATTTTCTGTAAAAAAAGTGCGACTTATATGCGAGTATATACGGTACTTATATTAATATTATGGTCAATGATAATCGGAAATTTTATTATCACTATTGAAAGCTATTATTGGCTTTGCTGCAAGGTTATCTATCAATTAGCCCATGATTTTTTAGTTCTAAGGAATTTTATAGTAAAGGGGGAAAGGGGAACTGAAAACTGGATTTGAAAAAAAAACTTATTAACATCCCTAATTAAGACAAACAAATGGCAAAGACCTTGAAGTTTATATTGTAATATTATACACACAATTAATTTCATTTGTGGAATGGCAGCACAAATTTTTTATTTGTGAATTTGATAGTGCTTAAATTGTGAGGTAACTAGAGTAGTAAAAAAACATTTTTACAGTGCTATTAAAAAAATCCTATTTAAATTAAAAAGTTCCATATGTATAAAAATTATGACTTTTTACAAAGATTTTTATTTTTAAAATTCTAATGAAAATCTAATTTTTCTCATAGGGAATCTCAGCACATAAATGATGAAAACAAGAATGGATGGATGTTTCATGAGCTAATTAGAAAATAACTTGCTAGGCTAATTAGCAAACCCAGTTTTATATTCACTTAGTAATGCCAAATGTAAAGAGAAACAGAAAAAAAACTATGGCATACATGGATAGAAAGAAGTCTCAAAGCTGAAGTTCAAGGCAGAATAGCATTTACTTTTGTGTATAGGCCTACTGGTATATTACAGTGGTCAAATACACCAAAATAAAAAAAACATGTTAGAAATACATGAAGCAAGAAACTATTTCTCACCAAAGACTGCATTCTGGAGAAAAGCCTTTTAAATGTGACATTTGTAATAAACAATTTTACCGAAGTGGAGATTTAAAAGAACACCAAAGAGAGCATTCTGGAGATAGGCCTTTTAAATGTGACATTTGTAGTAAACAATTTTCTCAAAGTGGACACTTACAAAGACATCAAAGAATGTATTCAGGAGAAAATCCTTTTAAATGTGACATTTGTAGTAAACAATTTTCTCAAAGTGGAAATTTAAAAGAACACAAAAAAATTCATTCTGGAGAAAAGCCTTTTAAATGTGACATTTGTAGTAAACAATTTTCTAAAAGTGGAAATTTAAAAGAACACAAAAAAATTCATTCTGGAGATAGGCCTTTTAAATGTGACATTTGTAGTAAACAATTTTCTCAAAGTGAACACTTAAAAAGACATCAAAGAATGCATTCAGGAGAAAAGCCTTTTAAATGTGACATTTGTAGTAATCAATTTTCTCAAAGTGGAACTTTAAAAGAACACAAAAAATTGCATTCTCGAGAAAAGCCATTTGAATGCGACATTTGTAGTAAACAATTTACTCAAAGCAGAAATTTAAAAATACACCAAAGGATGCATTCTGGAGAAAAGCCATTTAAATGTGTCATTTGTAGTAAACAATTTTCTCAAAGTGGAACTTTAAAAAGACATCAAAGAGTGCATTCAGGAGAAAAGCCTTTTAAATGTGACATTTGTACTAAACAATTTTCTCAAAGTGGAACTTTAAAAATACACCAAAGAGTACATAATAATAATGATCAACATGTCGTCATCACAGTCATTCACAATCTAAGTCTAAGTCATTAGGACCTTAAATGTATAGTTTACACAGTCTTCTATTACATGGCAAATCGCCTATATCTTAAACCAATCAGAAAATGATTTTTTTACAAAATGTATCTAGGTTAAACAACAGAGTCAATACAGATGTCATTCAGTTGTTTTTTTAGTTTTCTTAAAACATGAGAAAATGATATAGGCGATTGTGAAATGACCTTGACGATGTATAAATTATGGGGCACACTGGCCAAGTGTTAGCGTGTTTGACTGGCGTATTGAAGGTTTTGGGTTTGAATCATGGTGAAGACTATGATTTTTTCCCCGGGTTTGGAAAGTATACCCAAGTTTACCCAGCTCTGATGGGTACCTGAACTAAAGTAAAGGAGGCTGTGCATTGTGCTGGCCTCACAATCACCTAGTATGCTGTGGCCTCGGAGACTGGTGAACACTGCTTCACCGGCCCCGATGATCAATTTGGTCTGAAGGGTACTATACTTTTACAAGTATAAATTACTCTCTCTATATATATATATAATAATATTTAGATCTATGTGTATGTTATTTATATATATATATATATACCGGGCTATAGAAAGTGGGTAGTTTATGTAAAAACTGCCTATGCATTGGTCAATTTAAAGACATGTGACCTTATTGTGTTATATTTTTATTGTTTTCTTTTTTACTTGTGTGCTTTTGCTTTCTCTTTGTGTCCTTCCTTGCAAAGTGGTTTGAATTGTTGACTGGCACAAGGGTGACCTTGGTTCCTTTCTTACTTTCTTTGTTGAGAATTTTAAAAAATATTTCTATTTAAACATTTTGAACATTTTTTTCTTACATTTAACTTTTTATAATGTTTTTAAAAAAGTGAAAAACTAATAATTTTATTTTAAACACTTAATACAGGGATAGACCTAAACTTTTTTTTAAATAAAAATACTTAGGCTTTATTTTATCCTGATTACTATGTTTATTTAAAATTGATTTTTTTTTATATTATTTTTACTTTTAGCTTTTGTAAATGTTTTCAGTCAATAAAAATTAATAATTTGATTTTGCTTTCAATTTGTGGAAGCCAAAGTTTATATGTTTATTATGATTTAAGTTTGTTGAAGTTGATTTTTAATTTATTTAAGTTAAAAGCTTGGCAATTAATAGTAAATATGAGTCTGATTTTCCAAAGCTTGGAACCCAGGCCCTTCAGTACACAAGCCAAATGCGCTGCCGCTCGGCCACCGTGTCCCCTATCAAGTGATTTATGTTTATTGAATGTTAGTGGGGCATCATCTTTTACACCTATCAAGTGATGTATGTTTATTGAATGTTAGTGGGGCATCATCTTTTACACCTTTCAAGTGATGTATGTTTATTGAATGTTAGTGGGGCATCATCTTTTACACCTATCAAGTGATGTGTGTTTATTGAATGTTAGTGGGGCATCATCTTTTACACCTTTCAAGTGATGTATGTTTATTGAATGTTAGTGGGGCATCATCTTTTACACCTATCAAGTGATGTATGTTTATTGAATGTTAGTGGGGCATCATCTTTTACACCTTTCAAGTGATGTATGTTTATTGAATGTTAGTGGGGCATCATCTTTTACACCTATCAAGTGATGTATGTTTATTGAATGTTATTGGGGCATCATCTTTTTTTGGATGTTATTGGGGCATCATCTTTTACACCTATCAAGTGATGTATGTTTATTGAATGTTAGTGGGGCATCATCTTTTACACCTATCAAGTGATGTATGTTTATTGAATGTTATTGGGGCATCATCTTTTACACCATATGTGGTGGAGTTGAAGCAGTTTTATCTGCATCCACAGACTAAGGGGCGTGGACATTTTGACAACGATAAACTGTCCTTTCCCCTTCCCTTTTAAAAGATTTAGATACCGGTACCTAGTATAACCTTACTTACCGGTATATTGGAAAGGGGGGGGGGGCAGGAAGTGGTCTACAGTCTGAATATTCATTGGATTTTCATTCTTATGGTCTCTTCTTTTTTTTAAAATTTATATTTGTAAACATTCTACAGTTAGTTTTTTTTAGCGCCCTTCCCCCACCCATCTGGACTATAGTTTCCGCAATATTTTTTAGGCTGACTAGACTTTTTGTGTGATTTATTGTCTTTAATTTACTTTTAAAAAAAAAGTGAAAAGGAAACATAATTTAAGAATTAATAGATAAAAAATTGCCTAAACAAGAGGTCTTAATAAATCAATATAATTAATGTGAATAGTTTGACGGTTTGTTACTTGTAGTTTGTCTAAGCTTATATTTGTTTCAATTTTGTTTTGAAAAGCCTTAGGTCTCCACGCTTCACTATCTGCAGCTTGTAGGCCCCTATTTCTTTTTTGACAACCAAATGGTAATAGCATAAAATCCACTTTCCACAAAAGAGGGTGATAAGAATGCAATACAAAATTGTTGCCAAAACTCACAGACCTAGAGAAGCTGATAGACTTCTCCCAAAGAATCGCATTTGCTTTTCAAAAACTCTAGCACCGAATCCAAGTCTCGTACATTATGTTTACACAGTCATCCTTTGCTAACCAAAGCACCACTGTGTGCAGTAGCCATCGCTTGTAGTCCTCGTCAATGAACAATGAACACTATTTATTTTGTCACATAGTACATAAGAACAATAAAGGCATAGTCAAATACATAACAAGTAAATTAGAAAATAGGCAAACAATAAAAAATTATATCGAGACAATAAAAGTAATACAGATATTAATAATAATAATACAAATTAAATAATAATAAATTAATTTAAGGTTTCAATGCAAAGCTGTCAAAAAAAAATCATTGAATGTATTACTTTAACTTATTTGGGAACTGCTTTAATATTGAAGTGAGCGATACAGAAAAACTCTTTTTTTACTCAAATTAACTTACGGTAAGTTGAAAGTAAAGCATGATTGTCTGTTAGTGTTAGCGTGGACGCATCCAGTTATAAAGAAAATTGTGATGTCTTTAGGTAATCTCACAATGTACTCTAAATCAGGGGTCGGCAACCAAAGGTATGCGTTCCACACTTGGCACACAAAGCGATTTTCCATGGCACGCGAGAGACCCCCAAGAGGTGTTTAATTATTGAAAAAAAAAAAACATTTTCCGGTTCTGAATGAGGAAAACTGACTGTTGAAGTTGAAGCCGATGTTTCTGACGCATTTCAGTCAGTTGAACTTGCATTTACAAGGACCACTGCAATGGATTTGCATTGAAATTGGACATATATTGTCGTGAAATCAATTTCAAAACGTTTTAACTACATGTACATTCATATGTTAAAGAAAATAATAAGATAGATAGTTAGGCTTTTTCAGAAGTATATCGAAGCACTCAAATTGGATTTTTCTAATCAAAGGCAAGTCTTTCAAATTGATGGACAGATTTTTTTTTCATACCACATCAAACCTAACTGGTTTGATCTTACTACTAGTATTACCGGTACTACAAACTTCTTAGATGTAGATCTTTTTTATAAAGTGGAGGAATATTGGCGATTTTAAAATGGAGCAAGTTAAATTTTAGCATTTTAAAAATGGGCATCCAAATGTGCCCATTTGCGGAAAAAAACTGTAAAGATGCTGCTTAGGAAAGTCAACTGCTATTCTTAACAGCTTGGCATTCGCTCCTTTACTTTCAGCTTTTGATTCAACTTACACTTGTGAACATATTTGATCGCACATCAAAGCTGCTGCTGTTTGTAAGCATACAAAGAGGTCACCTACACTTGACCGCTCATTAATTGATACTGACTAATTACATTTAAAAGAGTTTTTATTTTCATCTTTTTTAATTAAACATAAATATAATTAATTCTATAACAAATTTATTAGTATAATTAATTTAAAATATAAGAGACTTATTTAATAGCACTATATTAATCATTTCTGTACTTATTAATAATATTAATGTATAAAATATAAACTCCTTCAATGGACAAACAATTAAAGCAGTTAATGTTTATTTGCAACTGTTTAATGCAAATTATTTTAATTCGCTAATAATTAAATCTTGTTATTAACACCATAATGTTGAATGTATATAAAGAAATAATAATAAGAAATATTTGTTATATTACAAAACATAACTTGTTCGGCATCACTATTGAATCAAAATGTGGAAAAAAAAATTAATTGAAGGGAGATAATTAGCCCGTTTCATTTGAGCTAATATTTCTAATGTTTTTTTTTTCTTTTATAAGAAAATAAATGGCTTACAATTTATAACTTTGAAATGATCAAACTGTAAAAAGTATTTGAAAATTATGTAAATATTATATGCCTAAAGAATTTATATGTATATTTTCAAGCATTACAAAAAATAGGCTACCTAGTTTTTATGATTAGGCCTAGGCTACTACGTACCTTGTAAAAAGTCTCAAAACCCGGACGAGCCGAAGCTCTTAAGCCGGGGCGTAACGCTTTAGAAGTGGGTTATTTAAAACCCTGTCCGGGATCCAGCCACCCCACGGCACGCCGAAGGCGTGGCGTGCCATGTAACAGGGAAGGATTCCGCAGGCCAGCGACCGTTCACTGCGGTTCCCCTAAGGATCATTATCGTGGTGGCTCTCCCGTATATCTGCATTGTCACCCGGTAGCACAAATCCTGTACTATAGGCACAGGCATCCAGGCACCGGGTGGGTCGTGAGACTGGGGTTGCAGCATCCATTGCTTCCTCCCCACCGAGACCCGGTGGCCTCTCGGCAGTGCAATGGATCTCGGACATGCTGCGGGGGCTGTCCCCCATGCGTTAGCCCGCCGGTGTTTCAAAGAAATTACTGGCGGTTTACACACTACGCCGCTTTGAGGCCCATGGGTACAGTAGTGCTACTACGTACCTATCTATACCGCTTTACGATAGTTGATTATTCGTTTGCGAATCCTAAAACACATCAAGGACATCTCGGTAAAACTGAGATCAAAATATCATTAACATTAGCAGATGTCAGAGCGACAGTGATCGGTCAGCAGGGTGACAGTCCAGCCGCCTGCACACCATATTTGTCAAATACTGACCCCTACTTCATCCAAAAGGCATTGCGATTCCCATTTCTTTTTAGTATAATAATATGTAGGGGACGTCCATTAATTACGTCAATCGGCGATTTTTACATCCCCCTTGTCAACAACTGTCAAACTTTCAGAGACCCCCCCCCTATATAATTACGTCAACAATTGGTTACCCCCCCCCCTTCCCCCCTCAAAACAAGTAACAGTTTTAGACGCTTACTTTTATGATTAAAATAGATTTAAAACGGAAATGTCTATCATCATCATCATCTGTCCTTTGGGTTCCTTGTGGAACATAGGGCCTCAAAGCACGCCACTCTTCACGGTCTCTTGCTAGGTCTATACTATAATTAATTGTAATACATTTTAAAACTTATTAAAAAGATTTCTAATTGACTATAATTTTCATATGTTTGCTATTGTTCTTTTCATATACATATTTAATCATGTTTAATTCTACGTTTCACTAAAATATCTTTTGATACAATGTTAATTGTCAAATAGTTTAGGGGGGAAATTGTGCACCAGTTGTAAATTAGCCTTCTATTTTGACTAGGGATGTTAACCGAAAACCGGAATACCGGATTCCGGTTTTGAAACCGAACACCGGTTTTGATTTTCAAAACCGGATTTAGGTTTCTTGGTTAGGAGGTAGGCCTAATCATTTAATTATTTCAAGTAGCACATCCTTTTTTTTTGTTTTGATGGAAATATTTTAAATAAATAATGTTGGATTAACTAAAAACAATTCTTGAAATGCCTTGCTAACACTATTTAGTCTTTGATATTGTGTTTCTTTTTTTCCAAAAACCAACTATGATTTGCGATAAAAACAACATGAAACCAAATGTTAAGTTACAGTTACAATCCTTTGTGTCAGAAAATTTTGAAAAAACGTCTTTAACTATGGCTCGTTGTAAACTATGTTCCCAACAGGTAATCAGGGGCGGTGGCAGCTTAGTACCGCTGGATTGCGTACGCGTCTGCGTACTAAGCATCCTGAATTAACATAGTCATCCTCTTCATACGCTTTTTAATATTACAGTCAACGATAATCGCAAATTTGATTATCACTATTGAAAGCTATTATCGGTTTTAATCAATCAGCCCAGATTTTTTTTTTAGTTCTAAAGAATTTTATGGTAAAGCGTACAAAATCATACTGTATTTAAAGAAATCATTAACTTGAATGCCCTGCAAACACTAATTAAATTTGAACTATTTTTCAAATATACCTACAAAACTACGCACATTTGGCTTTTCCGGCCTGTAACTTGTGACATTGCGCTGGAAAGGGGTGGGGAGAGGGGGAGAGAAACCGAAATCCGGTTTAAAACCGGTTTTATAGAACCGAAAACCGGTTTTGAAGTAAAACCGGTTTTAACATACCTAGTTTTAACCATATGTTCACCATTCCTTCTTACATTATTGTCCAAACACACACATTATATACACACGGTAGTTGCCTTCCCTGTCCCCCTACCTTGCACTATTTGCCACCCACTCCTTGCAATACTGGCGACGCCACAGATAGCAGTTAAGATTTATGGTGGGTTTTTTTTTTTTTTACATTTGTAAAAGTTCCTTTTTATGGAGCCGTATTTTTGTTAGATTTTTTAATTACTTCATCAATATGTAGATTCCAAGATAACTTATCATTTATTATTACTCTTGAGTCAGCAGTTTTAGTTTGAGTTAGGAATTTTCCATGAATGAAGAAAGTTTGTAATTATTTTGTTTCTTTTTCTTGGATACACTTAACAGTTGGCACTTTTCTGGGTGGAAAGACATACTCTATGTTATGTTCCCATTTTTCTAATTCATCTAGGTCTAATTGTAAGATTTCAGTACCGGTATCTTTTTTCTGTCTCTATTGTTCTGAAAATTCTGCAATCATCTGCATATAATCTTACTTTTGTTCCAGTATTGATACAATTGAGTATATCAATTAAAATAGTAGGACATAGAGCCATTAATTATTACAGATAGTTGTCTACTTATCAGAAAGTCTTGAATCCACTATCTCCCTCTATCATGCGATTTCCCCACCCCACCACACACACCTTGCCATCCTGTCTAGGCTACGCCTCTGATGAAGGTAGCTTTACTTGGGCAGTTGGTTTTTAGCCTCTAATGGAATTTTTTTAGAAAAAAAAAGCGATGGGGGTAAGACAGAGTTCATCCTGCTTCATTTGCCACGGTTTATAAGGAGGACAGTGTGGACATCCCAATTTCCAGCCTCCTTTACTTGATTCCTAACAAAGTAAACTTGAGAACTTAAATGTAAAAAAAAAAATCCGGACTTACCGGATGTGCTACTTTTTCGTTCAACCAATGGGCAACCGCCCTCTCATGCGGTACATGGAAAGATCTAGAGTTCCGAGCTAAATATTGTTTAATTAAAAAGTTTTTCCAAACAAAATTGACTTACCAGGCACCCGTTTGATGATCAATCACGAATCGGAGACTCCACAGGCTACATCTCGGCAGTACGTTGGTCGGTTTATACATTTATTAGCGAATTGCTAAAGCGTACATCAAACACGAGTAGGCCTAAGTCTGGTGAAACCGAATATATTTAGGTCTCCCTTACTTTAACATGACATCTTTGTTTTAAAAAAAATCAAACACTTATTGTTTAATTCAACTACATTAATAAACACAAATTAATCTTATTAATTCGGTGAATGTATTTATCTATGCACAGACTTATAAGTCTCTAACGACTTCCTGCCATCATATGGTTGTTTTAACGTAGGCCTACCGGTACCGGCACGTGCTTATATTTGTCCAACGTCTGCTCTAACCATACCTCCAGGTACCGCACCGTTTTCAGAAAAAAATGACCCTGCACAAATAATAACTTCATTTATACCTTGGTTTTGCTTCCGCTTATATGAAAAGTTCTTATAATCATTAAAAAACAAAATCGGACATTTTTTTTTACGGTCTTGGCATCTCCCTAGCAACCAGAATGAATCACGTGGATCCATAATCCCTCCCTGATATCATTTGCTTATAACCAAGTTATAATGAGCTTATGGCCGCTATTTGACAAGCCGTATAGGAAGGCTGCTTTGCAGTCTCGTGTGTGTAACACCAAAAAAGAAAAAAATGGCAGACGACATAAATCAGTTTGCTCACGAAAAGGCATCGAGTTGTTTCGTGAAGGTCATGACCAAACCGAGGTTTGCTACAGGTAAGCGCATTAGGAACTGATTATTCACCCCTCCCCCCCCCCTTTTTTTTCCCCCTGGACTGCCTTATTTGTACACATGCAATGTTTCTTTCTGCAGCAAAACAAAAAGAAAAAACACACACACACTAAATTTCAAAGTGTAAGCTTAGGCTATTAAACTGTTGAAAGGCAGCTTGCTATTATTAGTTTTATTATTTTTAGACCTATTATTATTATTTGAATAACTGGAAATATTAACCACTTCTTTATACAAGTAACAAAATATATGGGAAAGAAACTTTAATTACATGTAATCTAATATCAACAAGCGGTATGATAAGATAAAAATGTAACTTTAAATTAAAGTTTTAAAAAAACTCAGTAGGCCCCCTATCAATATATGAGAGCCTTAAAAAAAATATACATTTTCAAAAATAAACAAAAAAAGCTAATTATGTTTATGTATGAATCCTTTTTATAATTTAGACTCTATTATTTTAGTTGTTTCTTGTCAATTTAACCAAAAGGCGCATAGTTAGATTTTGTGTAAGCGTACGCGTCTGGAAAAGGAAGGGGAGGTAATTTTGCTCTCCTTCCCATCATTCAGTTTTGAAATGTACTGTCTTGAATTATTGGAATTGTTTCGGTCGCAATAACATTGATAGAAACCGCTGATCTATAAAAAAAAAAAAAAAGTATTAGGTACGGAAGTATCATTCTTGAAGCAATTTCCGACATTTTTGTTCCACTTTCACTAATATATATATATATATATATCGTGGTTTCCACGTTGTTTCCTCGTCGATAAGATGTGGTGTGCCCGCTTGGAATGTGGCTTCTTAGTTGCACAAACTCTGGTTTTGTGATAGCTAAAATGAATGAAGTATTTCGATCTAGTCTGTCGTATTGCCTGCAATTTAATTTTTTTAAGATCAAGTAAGACCGAAACAAAAGATTGGCTATATTATATAGGCTGTGCCTATTCTATTTTAATCTAAGCTTACGTGATTAACTTGAGTAAAGTACCATTTGGGCCAAATTTATCCATAGGGCCGGTGAAGCAGCGTTCATAGGTTTCAGTGGCCACGGCACACTAGGTCATTGTGTGGCCAGCACTATGCACAGCCGCCTTTATTTTACCCCAACTAACGACAGGTAGGCCTACCAATCAGAGCTGGTTAGACTCAGGGACACCCTCCAGGCCAGGAAAAAATCCTAGCCTACACCAGGACCTTCGGTACACCCGCCGAACGCACTGCCGCTCGCCATCGTGTCCCCTATCAAGTGATGTACGTTTATTGAATGTTATTGGGTCATCATCTGTTATACCACATATGGTGCAGTTGAAGCAGTTTTATCTGTATCCACAGACTAAGCGTCGTCGACATTTCGGCGATAAACTCCCCTTCCTTTTAAAAGATTATGGTTAGGCCTTTGGCTTTAATTTTAATCATTAAATCTAACCTTACTTTTATTGAAATGGTTATGTAGGCTACTCATCAGACGTAGCCTTAAAGTTTTCACCGTACTCTCCTTGTTTTTTCTGCCTTGTTGGCTTTTTTCTTGAGATGTGGTAAGTTATTGTATAAAAATTACTTTCAATGTGTTGGACTTCATCGTGTGGCAGGGCTGATGATGTGACGGGTTGATAATGTTGCATTTACACATTACCGGTAGGCCTATTATTTTATTGGCGAAACTAAAATTTATGAGTAATTGAGAGCAGAGTAACCATCTGGCAGCGTTATTAACGTCTGCTGGTCCTTGGAATTAGATAACTTCCCTTTTCAAATCCTCTTGGTTTATTGAGCTTTCCAAGCTGAACTCGCCAGCTTCTTTTGCCAAGACATACAAACTTACAAGGGGATTCAGAGGCTAGCCCAATGCCCAGGTGCCATAACATTCCCTGACTGATATTTGTATTTATCAAAGCTGGGTTTGACTCTAGTGCACCCACTAAACATGTTGAAATAGACAAGAATTTTAACCAGGATTCAGACCCTTCAAAGTTGCATACACTGTGACCCATAATTTTTATATAAAAGGATTTATATGGTCAGGGATATCATTGACAGTCTTATCTTATACATTACAGACGCTCCTTCTATAAAGAAGATTATTGCGTCCTACGCTCATCCGTGGTCCGAGTCATTTTTATTAATGTTTTAAATCATGTTAAGTTACTGGTTTTCCTAATTTGTTCAGGCAACCTATTCCATTCCCGAATGCCACTCGGGAAGAAGGAGTACTTTTATGCATTTGTTCTGGCATAAGGGAGAAGGAAAGTGTTTTTGTCTTTATGTTTATCTGAGCTTTGCAATAGGATGTTATTGGGTTGTATTTCAGTCCAATTCGTTAATGCTAATGTCTACAAATATCATCAACCAATCAAACACATTATCATTGACAGTCCACTTAGTTATGCTAGTGTCTACAAATATCATCAACCAATCAAACACATTATCATTGACAGTTCACTTAGTTATGCTAGTGTCTACAAATATCATCAATCAATCAAACACATTATCATTGACAATCCACTTAGTTATGCTAGTGTCTACAAATATCATCAATCAATCAAACACATTATCATTGACAGTCCACTTAGTTATGCTAGTGTCTACAAATATCATCAACCAATCAAACACATTATCATTGACAGTCCACTTAGTTATGCTAGTGTCTACCAAATGTCACCAACCAATCAAACACACCATTGTAAAGTTTTCTAAAAACAAGAATCAGTGAAAGTGTTGTTGTTTTTTTCTTGTAAAGTTTTTATTATCAATAACAAATACCATAAAATAAACAAATGCTCACAAGTAAAGGCCATTTTTATAGTTACCAGTCACTGGTGTGTAAAGTAACAGATGCATGAACAGCAGAAGTGCAAATGAAAATGTAAAAAAAATTTGTTTCAAAAGAAAAGAAAAACATTTTAATTTTAAGATCAAGAAATATTATATTTTAAACATCATATATAGGTCAGGGTAATAGATTTGAATTTTGTTTCACTATTTTCAATTACCAAAAACTTACCTTAAAAAAAAAGGTATAAATTTAAAAGCAATTTTATCAGAGAAAATAATATAATCAATTGTGTCTTCAGACTCAGGGCAGACTGAAAATGATACCCGGTATATTTTTGGTATAAAAATGCATTGCCCTTGTGATAGTCAGAGTCTATAATATGATAAAGTAATCTGCATATTTAAACTGATTTAATAACGTTCTCTGATAGAACTGAAAGCATGATAAGGGAAGTTAAGGCAGGGTTCACCAGTTTCATTGGCCCTGAAATACGAGGGAGGGGGACTCCGTACCTGCCTTTGATATACACAGCACAACTGTCAGATAACCATCACAGCTGTGTACACTGAGGCCTAATCAAGCCTCAAACCATAATAACAACTCCTTGGTTTGTCACAATAAAGATTGACAGCATGTAACAAACTGAAAGAGCTATAGCTAGAGTGAAAAGAGCCTAGGCCTGTATTCACATTATAGTTTATATAGTCATAGTTTATTTTTTTATGGAAACTTACCAAAAGCTATATAACAACCTAAATCTAAACAATGATATGCATAAATCAATCCTTTGTACAGACTTAAGACAACAACATGTACGGGATGCTGAGTATACATAATTTCAATTTATTTCTTCAGATTGCAGGGGACATAATTCATGCACAGATGGCATTGGTTTAAACAAAAATAGTGAAAAGAAATTACATTCGACAAGTTAATAAAAATAAAATATTATCTACACAACATTCACAAAAAGTTTGATACCATTGGGTAGATGTAATGCATGAATGATAAGTGAAAACTTTTTACATTTCTCTTTCGTCAACAAATTTCCCACTTTTATTTCTAACTACGTGAATCCCAGAAATAATGAATCCTTCCATTGCAACGTACACTCCTGGAGAGGTTGAGCCTTGCAGAACACCTAAAGCAAACCCTACGTTGAAATCAGCATCAGAGTCTTTCATGCATTCTGGCTTCACTGAACCAGTCAGGACAACAACCTGAAAAGATAAAATTAGAAGATGCTCACAAGACATAATACTTTAATAATGATTATTTATATAGCGCATCTTTCCAAGCTATGGTCTTAAAGCATGCTAAGTGCACTTTTAAAAAATACAAACAAGCAAAAACTCCATAATTCAATTGCGGATGATGGGGTTGGGAAGGCCCCAGAACTATATTTAAAGAGAAAGGTCTTCAAATTCTTCTTAAAAGACTCTTTTCTCTCAAAAATCCTAAATATCTGGGGCAAGCCGGCTGGTCCAGGGGTTAGTTCACCGGACTGTCAACCAAAAACCAGCTGACAGGTCGCGGGTTCTATCCCTGCCACCGACGGATCCCTGTCGCCCTGCAGGAGTTTTGGGCCTAGTGGACGTAATAATCTTCTATCTAGAAGGAACGTCTGTAAACTTATAAGCTGTTTCATGAACACAAATACAAAGGAGCCTACTCCAAATTATTTCTTTTTGTACCCAACAGCACTGGGATCCCTGTGCAAAGATTGTGATGAAAAGCGCAGACTGCCACAGACCCTTTCAAGAAAATAAATAAGTCTAAGATAAGCTCTTTTCCTAAGGGAAAATACCTATATCAGCCACTCTATGGATGCAAAAATAGTTCTTGATATGCAATTTTAACTGTTTGAGAAAATATGAGATAACAACAGAATTTACTAAATAATAAAGCATATTGGTGCTATTCTGAAAAGTAAGACTTTCTTAGAAATATAGTTTACAAACCTTTTCTCCGACACCTGGTCCAAAGTCACTTCCTTGGCCTACACCTGCTCGAACTAAGTAACGAGCAGTCTCACACATTGTGTCCGAGCCGTGCGTTATAAGTACTAGCTCTTGGTCAGCATCCACCACACATCGGAGGATATCTTCCCTTTTTAAAAAAGAAAAGAAAGTTGCCATACTCTTAGCTCAAACATTAAATGACCAAATTATCAGTTAGCTTAAATTTAACTCTGTGCTAATTTAATAGTTAAGGAAGTATCCCATTCATACTAATATGATCGATCCATAGGGCAAGTGAAGCAGCATTCACAAGTTGCTTTGGCAATGGCCTACAAGGAGATATGTGGCCAAAACAATGGATGCCCAGCTATCTTAATTATACCCAGCTACAGTGAGGTATCCATCAGAGCTTGGTAGACTCAGGGGTACCGTCCAGACCATGGATCAAATCCTAGCCTTCACCAGAAATCAAACCTGGGTTCTTCAATACGCCGGCCAAGCGCACTGCCACTAAGTCACTATGCTCCAAAATTTAATAATTGGCTTTAATGATAAGATAGTCAAGGAATTAAAAGTAGTTTTAAAAACTCAGTACCTGTCAGCATCTGTAATTTCCTGACTATCCTTTGTGCAAATGCTCTCGATTCGACATGGAAGATATGGTGCTCCCCTAGCCAGTATGTTGATAACAGCAGGCTGACTAATCTCAAAGCCATAGGCTCCAGGCTGTGATGGGTAAATTTTATCAATTGTTCCTTTATTTAAAAAATACACAAAGGTAAATTTAAATATAACAATATTTGATGGGATACACTTAAACATGAACATGTGTCATATTAAATATAAGTATTGGTTGGAGAGTTATGTTATAATGTAGCTCACGCATTAGTTGTTTAGTAATCATTCTTGTGACCGATTATGAGATGCAGTGCTATCAAAACAGTGTTTTAGGCTTGGGCTTGTAGACTATGACTATGACTTTCTCCATAACCTGAAGCGTAATTAATGTAATTTTAACATGAACTGAATGGTTTCAAAACTACCACAAACAGTGAATCGTCATCCACAATCATGCCCATGGCTGGGGTCTAATTATTATTTAATTCTGGTACCCTAGACCTGAAGTTCCCAGCCTGTGGTATGCATAAAGCAGTATTACAACATATATATGCTCCCCCTTGACAACCTTAAGTGGGTACACATACAGTAAGCCTACACAGGTAATCCAAAACAAATAGCTGACCGGATAGTTCAATGTTCAGATTAAAAATTAATGCAGGTAATAGTTTTACAACATGTAGTGAAAAGCGAACCTACAATAAAAGCCTATAGGCATATATATATATATATACAAATATATATATATAAGTATAGGCCTATGTGTACAGTTGATTGATAACGGGCAATGAGCTATTTGATAGCCTTTATTACATTCATTTAAATTGTGTTGCTTATATACTTTGGGGATAAACGATGCATTTTTTGAAAATTGGAGGTAGGTCTACTCGTTAAAAAAATATGTTCCAGGTGCATGGCCGTATGGGAGAAAAAGGGTAAAAATCTGTAGGCCTACTACCCCGGCTGGACAAACTGGAACAAATCCAAAAAAGAGGTGCAAGTTTAATTACTTTTTTTTATTACTAGTGAATATTCACAATAGGCTTATAGGTCTATATAGAATATAATAAAGTCAAATCAATAAAATAATTTCACTATTTCACTAAACTGACGACTGAGTAAACTCATTAAACCTAGAGTGTTCTAAAGTAAAGGGAAAAGTAGTAATAGGCCTAAATATAATATGTTATGTAAGTCATGATAAGATAAGGCATTAATTTTAACTTAATAATACTGAATGCTGCTTTTGCTTTTAATAAGTAGCCTAGGCTTTTATACAAATATAATATATAGGCAGGTTATGTTTAGCGTTACTTTTTATATTAGAACTATTACTTTACTAAATTAAGGCTTAAATAATTAGCCTAAAGGCTTAAAACTTGAATTTAAAGGTCTAGCTAGGTTACACAACCCTGGGCCTGTGACTGTGCTCGCTACACAGTCAGAGTTGAGTGACTAGCTATGCTATACTATAGGTATAGTATAGTTATAGGCCTATAAAACTAGACTGCAAGAGTTAGAGGTTAGAGTCGTTGACGTTAGAGGCCTGATGGAGTAGGCCTAGTCGGTAGTCAGGAGTCCGTGTAGACAAGACAGTGTAGCACTGTAGTTAGTCGTAAGTTTAAGTAGTCACAGATCATGAGATGGATCGGTGGTTTTAATTTTTTAATCTACAGGCTCTTTCCCCGCTGCTGTCTCTTCTTCAATCTTGTTCACATTCACAGTGACGTATAAATAATAAAGTCAAGTATAGTTAGTTCGTGCCAGTGCATATCATATTCACTGATACCGGTACTGATATTTAATTGGTATTTTAATAAGAAAATGAAAAAGCCACTAAACCTCCTGTCTGGATTATCAAAATATTTCGTTGGTTTGACATCTGAAGTTTTTGAAACTGACAAATGGAAACACCACACTGGTGTAAACGTAAGAATTTATTTAGTAAGTATTTTACTATTTACATGATAGATACAATTGTTATTGTTTTTTGTTGTTGTTTTTTTTTCAAGCATTTAACAAAGAATGTGTTGTAAAATTGTAAAGCACCAGGATTGGATCCGGAAATAAAAACCCAGACACATTTTTGTTTGTAATGGTCAAAATCACTAGCATATATAACTACTAAACATGGGAAAAGCATAACTTTGATACTAGCCAACAGTAGCCTAACAGTAGATTAATCACTATCGGCACTTCGATAGACATAATATTAAAGAAGAAACTTTTTTAGTAGACAGAAAAGTAACTAAAAACGTTAATAAATGATTGATTACCTAGAATACATTAACATCGTAGTTTAAAACAACAACAACACAGATCCATTAGGAAAAACCAATAGATTCAGACCTGCTAAAGTAATAACTAGCTTTGCAAGAGTAGCCTCCCTTACAGCTTTATTATGATCATCATGTTCATGGTAGTTGAAAATAATAATATTATGACAACAACGGGACTTTAAACATGTTTGTAATTACTGAATGTTACTAGAGCTTTTAAGTAATGGTATACCCTAGTCATTTCGCAGACATAACGCTTTAGAAATAATTTGTGATGCTATAGAAACTTTTCATTCCATGTATCATATATATTTATATTCATGTAAATAAAATGATTTAATGATATTTAATGAAATTATCATCATGACATTATTCACGATATATGATGATGATGTTATAAATTTATAAATATTTATATAGAATATCGACTATACTATAGTAGGCCTATATGCAGATAATAAGCATAATGATAATGTTATAGCCTAAATTGTAAATCTAAAAAGTAGTAAAAATATAGCTTTTTTAGCCTACTTCTACTTGTTCTGTCATCTGTTGTAGTTGTAGGTGTAGCCCAGTCAGCCCAGTGTCAGAGTGTAGGTGTAGCCCAGTGTAGGTGTAGGCCTGAGGCCTAACCTATTTGTATTATGTAGGCCGTAGGCCTATTTAATGTATTAGAACCTAGCTACTTATAACTTATAGGCCTACTCATAGTCATAGTCGTAGTTTATAAGTTGTAGACTAGATGGAGAGATTTCTTAAATTTATGTAGATTCAATAGTCTATGATGATGTGCTATATTAATAGGCCTAAATATTATTGATAAATTGAATGATAATCATAAAAATCACGAAGATGAATAGGGAATACTTTTTAACGATTAAAACTATCGTAAAAGTAAAATCATAAATAATAAAAACGAACTAAACTTAGTTTTCACATATATCGTCATATCATATGTCATGATGGTCATATGAATATGGTATGATAATGATATCATATAGCTTATATTGGCATATACTATTTAGAATATAGAGTAGAATGAGTAGAGTATTATTGAGTATAGAGGATAAGTTTAACTTTGACTAGGTTTTGACTGATAAATGACAATCCTTCTAGATTGAAGATTAGGCTATTATGTCCTAGGGTGGAAGATATTGGTCGGCGGCAGGGATAGAACCATGGTTTTCATGTTGATAATCCAGTGTACTAACCGCAGGACCAGTTGGCCTTGCAAAGAGCAAAGTAGACTACATTTAAGCTATATGAAGTAATAATTTATAATATAAAAAGCATTAAATTTAGCTTAGAAATACAACACAACAGTAATCTAATACAATTCTCTGATAGACATAGGGATAAAAACACTTGTCTTTTATATAACTTATGAAAGAACAAATGCATAAAAGTTCTTTTTCTTCCCAAGTGGAATGGGTTGCCTGAAATATTAAGGAAAATCAACAACATTTAAAATTGTAATAAAAATGCAAGACTAGACTCAAACATGACAATGGATAAGCATAAAACAATCATCTGTTGTATAGTAGAAGGAGCATCTGTAATTATAAGCTTATAAGAAGATAACAATAAATAAATGATATGTATGATGTTGTTCTGTCAGAGTTTGGTACCGGTAACTGAAGTTTTAATATTAAGAACAAGAAAACATTTAAACCCCCCAAAATGCATTAGTGTTTTTTTTTTATTGCAAGAGCAATTTTTCCTTGTGGTTTTCAAATTGCAATTTGTTTTGGGAATTATGGCTTTAAAATGTGTATTTTTTACCTTTCTAAAAAAGTGAATGATAAAACAACTTGAGTTACCATCAATCCTTAATTGCATTTAGATGTATATGCACAACTTGCATAATATATAATAGACAATCTAGATTCCCTGACCTTGCCCAGGGAAAAATTAAATAGGTCTTTAAACATTTCATTAACTACAATGAACAGAAAGCTATAGATCTAATAATTTTTAAAATATAATTATTATTTACTGAAATCATTTATGAAAGTAATTTAAAGTAAATTGTGCAATCAGGTGGTTAAAAAAAAGTCTTTTAATTTAACAAAAGGTAAATTGCCAGACGTTTCCCATGGAAGGACTATCCCTGTGGATGAGAATTGAACACCCGTCTTCCGCGTGCATCTAAAATATAATTATTAGATTTTAATTAATGAAAACATTTTAGGAAAGCTTTTAAGTCCTAAAATTCTTTGCAATCTTCAAAAAGAAAGTAAACAAGAAAGGTATCAGTGGGAAATCGAACGCAGGTCGCCCGTATTGCTGCCGATGACGCTAACGACTACGCTAGGGAAGACACATGTCAGAAGAGAGATCGCAAAAGTAAAATATGAGACAATAAAGTCATATGTCTTTAAATTAGTCAATGGGGATCAGATACGACACACACGAGTTACTTTATATATATAGATAAGAAAAAGATGAGAACTTGTGATAACATTTCAACAACATAACAGCAAATAGATAAAAAAATATTTTTAAATTCAAAGCCTGTAGGGCTGTAGACGGTACAGCTTCATCAGAATGTTGGCCTGGACTGTCCACCTAGAAGGAGGGCCTAAGCGAGTTAACCATGCAGCTGTTACCATTGGTCTTAGGATTTACTCCTTCGGAGGCTATTGCACTGGTGAAGACTATGAAACAACTCGACCCATGGACGTCCATATTTTAAATACAGGTCAGTTGATTTGTAAAATTGATGTAAACCATATATTTTTTATTTAACATCGGCAATTCCTGACTGAAATTTCCTACTATGGTTGATATAAATATGAGAACTAATTTTATTTTATTAACAATGAAACCTGGTGTCCTCTTTAATTATTTTTTTTTGTCTTTGATAATTATAATTAATGATTTGATGTACAAAAATACATGTTTCAAAAAGTGATAAATAAAATGTCATAATGCAATAATTAATGTTTATATTATTTTGTGCTATATTATTCTGATAGTCAAGCTAATAAGTGATATAATTGATAACATTTTTTTTTAAATAGCTGTATTTTGTTTGGAAATGAAGTGAAAAAAATATCATAAGAATGAGCATTTAGATAACCACAGAAATATATTTTATAGATAGCTGTATACTTATATACTAAGTAGGTTGAAAAAAAAGGCAATTCACAAATATTTGAATTTTTTCCCCAGTAACACTGCATTGGTCTCTGTTACCTTTGCCAACCACAAAAGCTGACTTGGACTACACACCATACCAGCGTTATGGTCACACAGCAGTGGAGTATAAAGACTGTGCATATATCTGGGGAGGAAGAAATGACAGTATTGGGGCCTGCAAGATTTTATACAGATTCTGTGCGGGTATAACTCCAGATTCAAAATAGTTGTCATTTTTAACCTTCAAGTGTCAAAATTTTAACAAATTAAAATTCACCATATATAATTGTTTTAAAGCATATGATAGATTTAGGCATCCATTGTAACATTGCATTTTAGTTATCCCGGTACGATACACAATTTCTCTTTGCAAATCTTTAAAAAAGTTGCAAATATGTGTCTTAAAGTTACTAAATATTTCTAGTGCCTGTAGGCATTTTCTTTTGCCTTCTGACAACTTTTGGTAAATCCATTCTAGCACTTTTTGCACCAAAACCTCTACTAGGCATGCAGAGGTGTAGTGGTTTTGCAGTGTGTAAAAGAAGCTGCTTATTAAGTTAATTATTGTAAATAACTTCATATTTAAATTCTTTAAACGTTCATTTTGTGGCTTGAGTGTATTATTTGATAGTAAACCACACCCTAAACGGAAGGCAGAAGACCTGGGACGTACAAACTGAGTCTGGCATATTTGTAATGCTAGTTGCGGCAGCTTTCTATGCTGCTCATCCATATTCCACATAAGCTGTAAACAGCTCATATTTGTTTAGAATTTTGCTCTTAGATCAGTACTTTATTATTTTATATTTTTGTATGCCATGTAGAGCATAACGATGCAAGACTAGACTCGGACCACGCAGTAATCTTCTTTATAGGAGGAGCTTCTGTAATATATAAGATAATGATTAAGTTGTTCTTGTATTTCTACTTTTAATCTTTTTGTTATTTCAGCTACACTAAAGTGGGATAGACCGGAAGTATCAGGCCCAGTTCCAGAAGCCAGAGATGGACATTCAGCATGCATCATTCATGACAAAATGTACATTTTTGCTGGATATGAAGAGTTTGTGAGTCTTATAAAAATGAACTCTGTTTAAAGGTCTCACATTATCAATACGGTCATCTCACTTCAGCCATATGACCTTTTTTTTCTCTTCCAAATGTAAATTTAGCTTGGGGATTTTCAATGTTACAATTTGCTTGGTATTTACTGATTTAGAAGAAACTTGGAAAAGGTAGTTTACATTGGTATTACTGATCTACTTAACCACTTTGTTTTTAAAATAATATGTTTTATCCGTTTCAAATACGGGCCCTATATTGGTCTAGAGGCAAAGCGTTGGATGCCATTCCTGAAGTCCCGGGTTCAAATCCCAAGCATGAAGGCCCTGTTTCATACCCAGGTCTGGATAGCCACCTGTCCTTTGGGGAGAGTAAAGAGCGGCTGAGCATTGTGTTGGCCACATGATCTTATCTTATACATTACAGACACTCCTTCTATAAAGAAGATTATTTCATATCCTTGTATGTCATGGCCATTGATAAAAGTTTCTGCTTCATCAGTCCTATGGACCAAATGGTTCGAAGGAGATACTTTAACCTGTATCAAATATTACTGCCTCCGTTGATAAAACAAATATATCAAAACTGTTAACTAATGAACTATTGCCTGTAACTCTAAACTTATTTATTTTGTTTACATTTCAGACTGATCGTTTCTCAAATGACATGAATTACTTGAATTTGAAAACCTTGGAATGGGTTTCAGTAATTGTCTATGTAAGGATTTCAACATTTTTTTTTTCATCTACCTGGTATATCTGTAAATGGGAAACGGTGACAGAGCGACAACATGTTCAGCTGGCGTACCGAAGGTCCTTGGATTGACTCCTGGTGAAGGCTAGGATATTTTTGCTTCACTTGAGGGTGACCCTCAGTCTACCCAGCTCTGATGGGTACCTGAATTTAGTTCGGGTAAAGTAAAGGCAGCTGGGCATTTAGCTGGCCACACAATCTGGAATGCCGTGGGCACAGAAACTGCATGAACGCTGCCTCACCGGCCCCATAAATAAATTAGGTCCGACTGGATACTTTTTATATCTAAAAAAAAAGCACAATATCATCACCTCATCATGCCAAACTTAACCCAAGTTTATATTTTGCTAATCCCAGGGTAAGCCGGCTAGGTGGAGAGATTTTCACACTGCAACAGGCATCAATAATGTGATGTACATTTTTGGCGGCCGCTGCGACGTAGGGGGTGACCAGTTCACCAACAATGAGTTCTACTGCAATAAGATCAGGGCCTTTGACGCGGTGACGAACACGTGGTCAAGACTACCAGCAACACCAGTAGAGGCCCCAAATGGACGACGCAGTCATTCTGCATGTATGTGTCGATCTAGTCTTTGTATTTACTTGGTATTTCTCTTACAAGGTTTTAGACAATTGTAAAATTTTAGGGTTAGTTATGTAATCTATATTGTTCTATTTTTTAAAAATGATATAGAATATATGAGACATGATTATTTCCTCTAGTTGAGTATCACGGAGCACTTTACATTTTTGGAGGCTACAATAGTAGACTGGGGCGCCATTTCAATGATTTACATCGATTTGATTTTGGTGAGTAGCAAGATAAGCTGAGAAACATTTTCCCTAAGCTCTGTAATGATTTCAGAGCAAAGGCTCCATAATTGTTTTATCTTATCTTTTATATGACAGATAAAAACCTGGCAATCCCATATTTTGTATTCTGATATAAAAAAAAAATAGAAACTATTGCCTTGAGAGTCATGTTCATTGAATCGATCCCTTTTCTCTGATACACACTGTATATATTGCTCTGACTAAATTCACTTTCCAACAGACAAAAATCAGTGGACGAGGCTCAAAGTTCCAGGAGTTTGTCCTAGTCCACGCCGGAGACAATGTGCATGCGTTGTCGGAAGCAAAGTGTACTTTTTTGGAGGCACCAGCCCAAACCTGCCATCTGACAGGTCCCCCTCACCGAGTCTGTCAGACTCAGATCTGATAGATAGATCCGATTTGTTTGTCCTTGACTTTGGTAAGTTTTTCATCGCTCTTGTTATAGGAAGTTAATAACTATTTCTAATGACTAGTTCTAGAAGTCAATCTCAATTGACCATGATTAAAGTTGATCAAATCAAAGATTATGAAACATTATTTAGATGCCATTTAAGTGAAAGAAATACAATGGTTTTATAGTAAATGGAATAAATGACTTGGTCACATATTGTAAATGGCTTTGTGTTTCTGATCTTTGTGATGTAAAAAATAAACAAACAAAATACAATTGAATGTACCTGGTATTCAATCAAGGCAATTAGTTTATACTAGACATGCTTTTAGAATGACCACAGTGTTTTTTTTTCAATTTTACCTTAAAAAGAAAGCCATGCAGTAGGAGAAAAAAAATGTCCCAACTTTTATGAAAGCAATACAAAAAAAGAAACCTGTTTGGGAAAAGTTTATAAGTGAGCCTGAATATAATTAAATACATACAATACCATAAACATTATACATATATGTAAAGTATGGTACCCTAATGACCCACCCAGTGGGTTTAAGAATTGGTGAAAGAAGGGAAAAAAAGGTTTCTTTTTTATACAAGAGCTAAAACCAAAAATATTTAGAAGCTACAAATTAAAATTTTGTACATTTTCCTCAGAGCCGACTTTGAAAACATTGTCTTCGCTTGTAATTATTGAACACAAGCTGGAGTGCAGCTCTTTGCCTCATGATTTGAGGTAAGTTATAAAAAAAACTTTTCATGTACATTTGAAGTTTTCACATTTTGAAGTTCTTTCTAGAAATAAATTAATATAAAGAATAGTCCATTTCAGAAATAAATTCATATACCATATGTATGTATGTAATGATTAGTTTATTTATTTCACCAGGTGGGAGCTGTCAATAATGACAACTGACAACAACATAACAAGACTTCACACAACTAATGGATAATAATGAACTTGACATGTGGCAGTGGTCCTGTTATTCAACATTTTATTTATTTAAAGCAATCTTTTTATTTTTTGTTTTAACATGTGACAAATCAGCCAATGGGTTGGTCAGTTTGGCTTTCACACAAACAAAAACTATTTATAGCCACAAATGAAGCGGGAGAGCTCTCCTTGAAAGCAGCATTTACTATTAGGTCACATTGACTTTTGTGAGGTTATGGGCTAGTGTGATATTAATGTATTTATCATTCTGGATAAAGATATATTCATGCAACTTTATGATTGAGGGATGCGTGGAATGTCTAGATATTTTTTTTTACAGTAAGTACCGCTATGTCATGTGGGAGTAAGTGTCTGGGAATATACACTGTGCCAGAGATTAGAAATCCACATTTCTAATTTTTTTTTGTGGGGAGAGGGGCAAAAACTCATTTAATAGTATGCTACTGGTTTCTGTGTTAAAAAAAAACTCATTACATAGTGTGCTATTTGATTCTGAGTGTAAAAAAAACTCATTTCTTGACTTGGCAATGTTTGTAACGTGATAGTTGAAAGAATGCTTTGCTGCTGTTTTGTTTGGTACCGGTACGTCAAAGCATTAGTCAATCAAATTGCCTACGGTCAATATGTATACAAATGCAAATTTTTTCACCAAATGGGTTCTGAAATCAGTTGTTGTAGCAATCAAATATAACTCTACTTAATATCTATTTAAGTAATGGATATATATATGTATGTATTTATTGTCAATAATCCTTGTATATATATATATCCATCAGTTTCAAAAAAACTTAGAATAATTTGAAATATTATTCCTTCTAGACCATCAAGAAATATTAATTTCATTTTCAAGTAATTCAAGTCAATTTTTTTAAAATTAATATTCACCCCATCTCCCCCCCCCCCCCCCCCCATCCTCTTTCCAACCTTAGCCTCTGCCATAAGGAGCTCATTAATGTTAATAATTTACCCGAGCGAAATTACTATCCTGGTCAGTAGAGATACATGTTTTAGCATTGGGTAGACTCTGTAAAAAGTGTATCATCATCATTGTATTATTAGATCTAATGTTATTTTATTTTAAACAAGGCGAAAGTGATATCTCTGGTATTAATCCTGAGACATGAAAAAAAATCTTATTTGTGATTTTCCTTTTCTTCATAGTACAAAATAATGTACAAAATCGGATGCATTTGAATTATACACACAATAATTATGTTTATTAACTATAATTTTTTTTAAAGGCACATTATATGTAATTTTTATAAACTCTATACTAAATGTTACAATGTTTTGAAATCTCTTTTTGTGTTGCCATTTTCAATTTTTTTCTTTCAGTCCCAAAATACAACTGCAATAACAACATTACATGTACCAAAAAAAAGTATCATCATCAATATTTTGTTTATCATTCTCCTGTAAAATTGCACAAATTCAGTCTTACATAATGATGACCAAACCAACAAATATAATTGTGTTAAGTAGTTTATTTATTTTTTTAACTGAACATTAATTTGTTTAAGATAAACAACAAACATTTGCAAACATCTAAAAGCTGGACTTTGAATTGATGGAAGTCAGGATCCTGCATCAATAAGCTGTAGCGGCACAAGCACCCGTTCTTTTGATGTGTACGCAATGCATCCGTTGATTATCAGCTCGTCTAGGATGATGTACACCCTCTCTACATTGTACACAATCTAATACAAGTTTAGGAGTGGTTTTTGAACAAGTCAATTCTAGTCTTTCATTCACAATATATTAGTCTGTACAAAATGAAAGATTAAAGAAATACAACAACTTTGCATTGTGTCGTAGTCTTTATCATTAATCAAAGATTATTATTTTTTACAAAAGATGTCTATCAGTTTCAATTCTTACAAATATTTCTTGAATTACAATTCCACTAGTTGCATTCTTCATACTTTGACTCTAATTTGTTACCAAAAATTATTTAAAAAAAAAGAAATGGAATATTAAAAAAGTATATTTTTTTATCTTTAACATTTGGCAAGTCAATCAACATGTTATACAATAAAGTTTGTGATCAACTTTTATTTACGGTACTTAATTTTAAATTGAAATGTACACAATCTGTTCTTAAAATTACATTTTTGCTCTACAAAAATTATTGTCTAATCTGTTTAATGGCCATTCACTTTTTGTATAGATTAAGGGGAAATAATCAGCAAAAGTTATATTCTAATTATGAAGAAGTGGTATCTAATATTTCTTTTATTATTTTTTGTTTAGCTTTGTATATAAAAATGAACTCTTTCCTCTGATCATAATTATCAAAATTTACTGGGAAAATAACAGGAAATGGCTGACTTTCATGAATTCTTATGAAATAATTATTTACCAACAAATTACTACTTTAAAAAAACATTCATTTATGACAATTGATTTTAACTTGATTTTTCTTTGTCCATATTAAATATTATTGATCTCAAGGAACAGGTGAAGCAGCATTCACAAATTTTGGTGGCCATGGCATGCGAGGGGATTGTGTGGCCTAAAATATGTCTAGCCAGCATTACTTTTCCCCAACTAAAGTCAGGTGCCCATCAGAACTGGACAACCCGGGTAAATTTCTGGATTGGAACCCAGGACCTTCACTACGACGATCAGAGGGCATACATAGTTACTAAACTTCTGTGTCCCTTATATTATTTATAGGGTATTTATGAAATAGAACAAAATAGATGTGCTATTCTTGCTTGTTAAGTTTTGTGGTCCCCCCTTTCCTTTTTTTTTTGTAGTGCTTAACTAAAATGTAGTCTATATAAGAAAGATTTTAACTAACATTATATACTAACGGGTGATTACTTATTTTTACTACACATTTTTTTTTCAAGGCTGCTTACTCTTTTTTATTAACATATAGCAAGATAAAAAGGATACATCCAGCTCAGACTGAAATTGCAAAAAAAAAGACAAGAAAAAAAAAAGTTAGGGTATAACTACTAATAACATTAAGTAAAAGAAAGAAAAAATTGTAATATAATCAATAACATTAAGTAAAAGAAAAAAATTTAATAAAACTAACAACATTTAGAAGATAAAGTGTTAGAAAACTTAGAAATATAAATTCTTAGCAATTATTTTTTTTAGCTATTTTTTTGTATGAATTTATTCCATTAAAACTGATTCAATCCTTTCTTTTTTTAAAGTACAAAAAAACAAAACAGGGTCAAAGGTGTAAGTTCAAAGTATAAATTGAGGCAGACGTATAAAACAATACATCAAGTAAGCTGCTTTACAGATAAATACTACATTTACATACCACATGTTGAAAATATGTCCCAATACAATCCATGAAAACATTAAGCAATTCTTGAATAGCCAGTTCATTCTAGTCAGTGGGGAAACAAATGAACACTAAGTTTAATAGAATAATCACTGAACATAAACATGGCTTTGATTATAAATTATTCAAGTTGCACTAATCTGTTGTGAACATTAACAATGATACATGGAAGTTATCAACTTGAAGACAGACATTGGCAGTGCTTAAAAGCCCTTGAAAAGAACCACAAATTATTTAAACTTTTAGTTTACAACAAATAATATATGGTAAATGGTCCATGTGCCCTAGGTGGGAGTTAACTGCAAACAGGCTCTAACACTACTCTGCGTGTCCTCACTCTATTTTTGGTGAAGGCTAGGTTGGGATTTTTTCAACAGATATAGAGGGTGTCCAGTGTCCATGAGTCCTACTAAGGCTCTGATGGGCACCTGACGTTAGTTGGGGGTAAAGTAAAGGAGACTGTGCATTGTGCTGGCCACATAATCCTCTGAAACTTGTGTACCCTGCTTCACAGGCCCTATGGATCAGGTTACAATAGGTCTGACTGAGTACTTTACTTTGTGTCCGAAATGAATACTAATGCTGTACTCAAAACGAAATCTACTACATAAAAAGTGTAATAGCTACATGCTAAGGGTAAGGTAACAGGTAATTCAAATACCAGTAAAAAAAAATGGGATCTAAATGACAAAAGTCCCAAAAAGGTTTTAAAAAAAAATGTATACTAAACTTTATTTTACTCTTTCAAGGATTTCATTCACTTTGAAGAAGGTCTAATACATTAATATGCAAGACAAGTAATGAAGTTTGCTGTTTACTAAATTAATTACACTAATCTTACATTAGGCATCATTGCCAAGGATTGTGTATTACAGGAATCTCATTAAGACATCTCTAATTCGCTAGCTTATGCCACCACTCAAAGTGGAGCTCTGATGCCAGACAACAACAATAAGAAGTTTTAATGTTTATACTTAATGAAATTTATGATTAATATTTGGGCCTGGAAAAAAGTAAACATCAGAGCATAGTGTCAAGAGTTCATTGACTATAGAAAAATGTAAAGTATCCCGTTGGACCAAATTGATCTATAGGGCCGGTGAAGCAGCGTTCACCAGTTTCTGTGGCCACGGCATAATAGCACTATGCACAGCTGCCTTTACTTTACCCCAACTAAGGTATGGTACTCATCAGAGCTGGGTAGACTCAGGGACACCCTCCAGACCTGGGAAAAATCCTAGCCTTCACCAGGATTCAAACCCAGGACCTTTGGTACAACAGTCGAACACGCTGCCGCTTGACCACCGTGCCCCATTCACTGACAACACCTTAACAAAATCATTGATTCATTTTTCTTAACTGTGTTTTTTGTTTTTTTCATTTTAGCCAACTGGGTTTTAGTAAATGACATCAAATTGGAAAATAAAAAAGAGCTGCTGTATGATATTTTAATTTTTAAGCTTATTATATGAACAAAGTTAAAGACCCGGCAGAAACAAAATTGTATGTTTTTTTTTATGTAGTCTTAAAGGGGGAGTATTCTAGACATTAGAAAATGTAAAAATACACACCTGGGTACCGGTACTTGTAATTTTTCAATGCCCAATTCTTACTGGCTCAAAAGTGTATTTTATAACCGTTGACTAAATTTTGACTTGTAACTTACATTTAGACCAGGTAAACTGAGCTGACGCGAATAGGCTATAAATATATTTATAGATTTACCTAAAGCTAATTAGCAATGAAGTATTGGGAAATTACTGATTACGGTATCCGACCACAAAAACGCTGGCTTCTTGAAGATTTACTTTTTTCTCTGACATTTTCAGTAATTTTTTAAACAAAAATATTGGACCTTAACAAGTGAACAATTTTTAACTCTATAATTTTGGGTATCCAGTTTACTATGTTACAACCAAAACTTCAGAAGGGACAAAACTACATTTTCTTTTTTAATCTCTTCTAAAAAAATGGACACATTTTTAGTTTCCAATATTTTTTTTCACTGTGCATAACACAGTACTAGAGTAGCGTAAGAATATGGTAAAATACGGATAGGTATCCAGGTATTATAATAAAACAACTACTTCGTAATTAGTGGTCCAAAAGGGGGAGTACTCTAGACATAAAAAAAAAAAATTTAATAATATAATAATTACTTCGGCTTTAGTTGTCCCACAAATTATAGTCAGGGTAGTAAATGTCTTGTACACAATTGTCATGTTGTCATGGCTGAAAAAATTGCACTGTGGATAAATAATTTAAAAAAATTCATTTGCTGACAAAGTCAGCCATGAATAGACATTATATTCCAGTTAATGCTGAGCAGTTGGTGAGTGAATGACAGACTTTAGAATGCCATTCCGGGCTCTTGAATTTAAATCATAATAAACCCTTATGCAAAACAAATGCATATAAATACTGTTTCTTCCTGAGTGGCATCTGGCATGGAATGGGTTGCCTGAACAAACCATGGAAACCAATAACTTAACATCATTTAAAACACTAATCAAAATGCAAGACTATACTTAGACCAGGGATGAGCATAGGATGCAATAACCTTCTTTATAGAAGGAGCGTTTGTAACATATAAAATAAGATAAACACATTAAGAATTATCTTCAGGACTGACATCAATCTGGAAAAAATGGCTGGGCCTTGTAGTAAGTTGTAGGCCAAGGCTAAGTAACTTCTGCTTCAAACTGTTCTCATCAAATTTTTCAAATTAAAACCTTTAGATTACCTGGTACCTAATTTTTATACTTTTATGAACGCTTAGAAACATGCTTTGACATATATTGCTCTCATGAATAATATAATTTAGACATATCAATATATATATATATTTATGCAAGTGTCAAAGATGTTTATGCTCACAAAGCCACCAGGTTTAACAGTCTTTGTAAGCTTTCTGGCAGACAAAGCCGCTCTTCCCTGGTGGCATGAAATAGGCTGCCTGTACTAGTATTCAGGAAGACCAACTTAACATCATTTAACTCCTTTGTCTAATGCAAGATTTAGCCCAAACAATTGATTTTTTAAAAATCTTCTGTATAGAAGGAGCAAACATCAGTAACACATAACATTGTATGGTTAGCACTAAGCTCAGCTGCCTTTATTAAATTGAAGTCAGGCATCTATCTAGATGTGGATTTTTATCTATGTCCATATTATTGATAGATAGTAAAGTATCTCTTTCATACTATGTTGGTCAATAGCACTGATTACAAGTTTTCGAGATCACTGCATGCAAGGGGATTGTGTGGCCAGACTTGAACCCTGCTTCTCTTGAATTGAGAAAACTAGCTGAGATTACTCTCTTAGTGCCTGAAGAATTGAATTTATGTACCATGCAAAATTGAGACACCACAATAAAGGGATGTTCGGGAAGAAAGGTTGGCCTTCCCAATCACTCTAAAAAAGAAACTCCTACAAGGCCAGGCAGTCAAATACCGTAGTACACACTCGACCATCTCTTCTGCATCCTTGCAGTTTTGACACCACAAATATAAGGTGGAGCCTGAGCCTAGCCTAGTAAAGTAAGCTCCTGACGGTACCTAGTTTGAAATTGGACAGTTGTTACTGTATAATGTATAATGAAGTAACAATACCTTTTTCAAACGCTAGCTCTATAATTAATACTTAATATACTATATAATGAAATTATAAATTCTATTAACAAAACTTTAGAAATATCAATGTTGTTCTAGGGTTACCTGTTTTTTAGAGCGCATCAAGCATTTGTTTATTATGGCTGTATCCCTCATTTCCCTTTCCTTTTCTTGAACATGTTGATAATTTCTAGAATCAGTGATGATAAAAATAATAATGAATTTGATAAAACAAAACATTTATGTTATTAACTATACTTTTAATATTCTGTAATTTTAACATTTGTTTGGCCTGTCAAGACACTAACCTGCGCAATCGAATCCGACCTTGCTTGTTCACAATGAGGCAGAACAGGATCATACTAAAAGTAATAGTTATTAAAAACTATATTTTTTTTAGGCAAACATTATAAATAGGAATAGGCCAGGACTTTTTAAGGAAATGTATAATTTAAAAGATAAAAAAGTAGCCTAGATTGGCTAGGTGGCCATTAAATATTTTAATAATTATTTACAATTTACTTGTTATAAAACCCCTAATTAAATATTTTAATAATTATTTACAATTTACTTGTTATAAAACATAAAAGTTTCAGTCATTGACATTGACCTTCCTTCAACTAATAAACTTGTTAAAAACATTTTAATGGCTTTAAGCTACATTAATTAATTAACTTAGGTTGAATTTGCTAATTAACGATACTAATTAATAAACAAAAAAATAAATATAGTAGGCCTATATAGTATAGGCCTAATAAACTACCTAAACTCATTTCATTTCCTATTCGCTTATTCAGCTATTTATTGAATTGCCAGCAGCATTTTGTGGCTTGTACAGACTTGGACTTGGGCTTTGTTTTGGACCTATTAATTATGAAACTCATTTTCATTTTTTGTTAGGCCTAATCATTCATGAACCTCGGCAACTGTCAACTCCCAGGCGATCTAACTCAGTCTTAGTACTAAGGCTAAGGACAAGGCCTAAGTGAAGTGACACTCACTAATCACTAACTAACTTCGAAGTCTTAGAGTCTTAGCATAGACTTAGTCTTAGCCGCCGTACTTAACGTTACCCCTTAGCCTATGCCTATGACTAGTATGACTATGACTATGATTTCATTATGATTAGTAAGATTAGCCTAGACTCTAGTAGACTTAGTTAGACTCTAGCTAGACTGGCTAGACTACTAAACTAAGTCTGTTTCTCTATCACTATCTAAGATCTAACAATTAAATACCTGCACTCTCATCACTCTGCACAACTTTGAACAAGTGTTACAAGTGGACCCTCTAGACTCTATAAATATAGTCTATACTCGTCATTCTGGAACATTTTCAACATAGTTGGTAAATTAAAGTTGTGCATAGGCGCCACAGGTTGAAACTGGACTGTAACTGTGAACAGTGAACAATAATTAATTAATCCATATTTTAAGAAATACTATAAACATTGTAGACTTGCCACTATACCGTAATAATATATAGCTCAGTGTCGAAGACTTTGTCAAGGGAGATAAAGAGATTAATTTTCTTTAAATTTATTTTGTCTTCTACGAATTACGACTGTTCAAAGTCAGGGCCCAAAGCCCAAAAACTAGTCCGAGCGTTGTGGACGAAAGGATCTAATTCATTAAATTGACCCTCATTAAAAAGACTAATAGAGATACCAACATAATAAATGTCTTGAAATAAAACCTAATGTGTTACTAATTACTATATATAAACTATGTCTGCCTATCAAAAATGAATTTAAGGATAGACACCTGGACCTGTCTAATTATGCGTAATTGATGTTAGACTTGGAAAAGCGCATCTGCCCTAAAAAAAAATCAAATAACTTTGTTGATATGAGTAAAAGCATGCGTCTGTATGCTAGGGCCCAGGATAGCGGCTTGGCCTCATATTACTAGTAGGCTTATTATTTTCTCCTATAGTCTATAGGTCAACTGTCTAGGTCTTCATCACAAATCACATCACATGAATTGAATTTTATACTAGGTAGGCTACTTATATAAGCCATAAGCCTTGGTTGTTTTTGTTTTTTTGCTAAAAATATTTAAACACACCAAGCCCTCTCTTTGGAAAACTAATTTTTATATTTAAGCTGAAAGTGTAATATTTTAAAACTAAAGAAAAAAAAAATAACAAATTGGTTTGAAAGAAAAAATGTTAATAATGCCTGGTATAACTTTTTGCAAATCTATCGATTATCAACTCTTGGCAGTTGTGACGTCATTTTGATGGCTAGCGCCCCCTCGACTAACATGAAAATTGTAATGGCGACCATGCAAATATGATAGAAGACAGCCTAGGATCACAACATAGCGGCCAACTTGGGCCCGGTTCTGGAGCATTAGGCATGGTTACTAAATCGCAGCAAGAAGATGGGATCAAGCAACGTCCCCAGTATTCAATGCCGGGGATTCTTCACTTTCTTCAAACAGAATGGGCAAGATTCGAAATGGAGAGATCTCAGTGGGAAGTGGAAAGGGCTGAATTACAAGTGCGTAATGCCATATACATATTATAATTATAAATATTTATTAGGGATAATATTATGATTATTATAATTTAGTTTGTTGTATTGAAGATCATTAGTTGGGTATACATATTTGTACGATTCTAGACGAGAGTTTACTTAAATAATTTTGCAAGAGTAAAAACAAAGGTTAGCTAGTTTGAAAAATTAAAAATAAGAACCTGATTTTGTAGGTTTAGTTAGTAGGTTAGGGACATGACTGGTTGTTTTCCATTATTGAATGACAAAAAACAACAACAAAAGATGAATGTTTCTATAATAAACATTTCTAATACTATCTTTTACAAAAATATAATTTCAAATGTGAATTAAGTAGCTCCTTTTTTTTAAAGAGGAATTTAAAAGTCATAATGATAATACAAGTCACAAGTGTGACAAGTCCTAATAATTTTAAATAGGCCTAATATTTATATATTTACCTTCAATTGTAATGGCCTAGGGTATATCTTAAATCATGAATGCATGATTAGTTTTAAAGTGTTAAAAAAATGATGAGGAAGCTCTATGCATATATATTATAAAATCTTTTATTCAAGTTATTCGGCAGGTCTAAATTGAGTTGATAGGGTTAGTCAGCTTCAAGGTATAGAGTATACTTTATAGGTATAGGGCAGGGCCTAATTACCTAATAAAGTTAAAGACTAGTTTTATTTTAACCTTGTACAAGTTTTCAAGATTGGACGATTTGAACGTATGACTTAAGTTATGACTTTTATGTTTAAAAACCAGGCTAGAATAGCATTCTTGCAAGGTGAAAGGAAAGGACAAGAGAATTTGAAACAAGATTTAGTCAGACGTATCAAGATGCTAGAATATGCTCTAAAGCAAGAAAGGTAAGTTTTCTTCACATTTTTTCTTGATTATAAATTTAATTAAAATTATATAGGCCTAAATATTTTCCTAAATATGTTCATTTACAGCTGTCATGCTAATTTAATATTTATATAATTATAATAATATGCATTTTATGAATCTCTTACAGAGCAAAATACCATAAGTTAAAATATGGAACAGATCTGAACCCAGAAGATCTCAAACCACCATCTTTTGACAAAGACAATAAAGGTAACACCAAGATATACCGTTGTTGTGGTTTTATGTTTTTCCCCAAATCATTTCATTTTAATCTTTAGATGTTTTTTTAATAGATATTAACCTGTTTTTTTGGCCAGATATATCAATAGTATTAGAATTTAAATATATATTTTTATTCATAACATTCAGATGATCAGATTGATGGAGAAATATCTTTATCAACATCATCTGGAACCAGCAATGCAACTTGGCGACAGGGACGGCAGCTTTTACGACAGTGAGTTAAATAGATAACTTAAATGAAGCAAGGAAATGTTCAAATTAATATCTATATATATATGAATATATATGTGTGTATATATGAAAAGTTCATAGGAAAATTACGGCAGTCATACTAACATTATTTTAGTCGTGGTCTTTGCCCTATACATAATCATAAGTGTATATCAAACTATCTTTCAAGGTAAAGAAATGGAGAAAAGATACTCAGCTCAACTTAAACACTAAAAATCCCTCGATACTTCAACAATTATTATATTTAAAGTTTTTATATTATAAAGAAAAAAACTAAAAGCCTTATTGAGCTAAAGAAGAAGTAAATGTCAAGATATTTTGTTCTAAAAGGGCTAAATAATGATTCTACAAAACCCATAAAAACTAATAGACCCACTTCCCATCATCCTAATGAGCTGAAACGTTTCCCATAGACATGTTGCAACTGAAAACATATTCTGTCAAATTTTCATCCCTACCTACCATCTCCCAAAATCATATTTTAGAGTTGTTGTTCTTTTTCATTACACTTTTTGGTACACATTTTAAAATCTTAAATGAAGGTATCTGACTGACATTTGTCCCAATGTTTAATACTTTATATTGACTTTGCATTTGTATCTTTCTTTGTGGATGGCAAAGTGCAAAATCTTTCAAAGGCCAATGCATAATAAAAAATGCATGTTAAAGATTTCTATGACAAGCTTTGTTCTTATGGGTTTGCTTTATGGACAGTATATAAAAGAGATTTTTGGAAGATGTTTCTTTTTTTTGTGTGGATTCAGCTTAAAATATTTTTTTAAAAGGGTATCAAGAATTTAACTGGACTTTTTAATTGTTGAGTTGGATGTTTTTAAGAAATTAGTAACGCAATTATAATTTTTTGTTGCACTATTTTACTTTCTTGAAAGGTACTTACAAGAAATTGGATATACAGACACGATTATTGATGTGCGCTCTGCTCGGGTTCGATCTCTGCTTGGCCTACAGACGCAGACAGGTGACAGTGATGCTGACATTTCCCAGTCGGTGCTTGTTAATGGAGAAAACCAAGCCAACAAGCGAGACAGTCAAGGGAAAAGGTGCGTTCATCATAGTTTGTTATTCAATACGGTCTTATTAATATTAATGTGTGTCCTATCTGCCTTATTGTATTGAAAATGATCCCTATCAAACTTGTGTGCAGGGCCGGGTTAAAAAAACTGAGCAATATGGCAACAGACAGTGCATTGATTGATGCAGAGAATGCAGTTATGACTACTTTTGACTTTTTAAATTCTGGCAATGTTGTTGAAGATGATGATGATCTAAGGTAAGACTTTCCAGTTTTATTTTTAGGCATTTGCTCTCTGAAGAATTTGACTTCTAAATTTCAAAATTAGCAGAACAATTGTATTTCATTTGTTAACATAAGCTGTAGCTATTCTATGTTGCAAAGACATTTATCAAAATTATATGTTAAACATTTAAAAAAAAACCACCTCGGCCATACCAATTCTTCTGCATTTGGGCAAAAGATGTGCACAATCATTTAAAAAATCACCTTCCCCCCTTTCTGTATAGGATAAAGTTATTTTTCAATGAAATGCACTGTTGTTCATTTAAATATTTATAATGTCTGATCCTTATAGAAACAATTCCAAACTTTAAAAAAAGTGCCCTTGTTTTTTGTGCAAAGCTTGTACTTGTAAAAAAAGACAAAAGGCATATATGAGTGAATATTCAATGATATGGGGAGAAAAAAATACTATCCAACATTCAGTACATATTTGATTGTTACTTGTAATAACTTGTAATTGGGCAGATATAAAAAAAAATTAACTCTTATGAACCCAAATGACTTATTAGAACTATTGTTTATAACATAAGTTTATAACATTAGTTCTGTGCTCAAAGTATAACAAGATAAAAAAAAAAAGAATAATAGATAGTCCCTGATTATCACAAATTTTTCTTCCTAATTTGATTCATATTACTAATTACATTTATATATATTGCTATCTTTAATCGCTGAAAAAGCTGTAGTACTGTTATGACTGCTCTTTTACAACTGAATCTATAATCTTTTTATGCTAGCAAGTCAGTTTCACATGGCAATATTCCAGTGTATGCATGTCTGAAATCTTTGTTGTTGATAGTGAAAAATCAGATGCATTTGTTATGGGCATTCTTAAAATACAAACATAAAAAAAAAAAAAATTTACCATTTTTTCATTTTAAAAAAAAAGTCAAGATAATTGATAAAAATATAGTATTAAATTTAAACATAAGTCTCTAAATTAACGCTGATAACTTTTTTCTGAAATTAGCGATGAAAATGAAGATGGAATGGCCGCAGATGATGAAGCTGAAGAAAGATTAGAAAGAAAGGGAATAAAACTGAAGGTCTTTACTTTTTATTTTGATGTACAAAATAAATGTTTATAAGGCATTGTAAAAATTCCATCAATACAGACTCTGTAATTTCCTTTAGCCCTATACAAAATATTTTTTTTTTTCAATAAATAAAAATAAGGTGGATTCTCAAAGATGTAAAAAAAATTATATATTTTATTTCTCCCATTAAAGACTGAGTCAAATGAAGGATTAGACGATACAGACCCAGATACAGTGGAGGCATTGGCAGAGTTTCATTTTCTTGAAACGGAGATTGGTGGTGGTCCAGGTGAGAGAATCAACAAGAATTACGTCATGTTACAGCTTTATTTCAGCCATCTCATTACCATTATCAAAATTAACATGCCTTTTCCTTTGAGAGTAGTATTTTTGTTGTTTGCCTTTTGTTTGTTTTTTGTGTTGTTTTTTTTAGGTCATTTTCATGCAATGATTTGCAAGAACATTTTAAAGTAGCCATTTAGTTTGCTTGTGAAAATTGCCAATTAATCATTTCAAATTTGTCTCACATACTCTGCTTCATCATAGATTTAAGAGTTAATAGTGCTTTTAAAATTAGATGTTATTTTATTTATGGATCAGTAAAAAAAAAAGAATGGGACTTTTTTTTTCTGAAATCCACTTTCTTGCATTTCCTTGTCTTGTACGCTACTTGTTTGACATTTTGTTGTGAATTGAATATGCATAAAACATCATATAAGCTCATAATCACCTGTTTGTCTGTAGTCAAGTGTTTTCTGGTTTAACAGTGATGTTAAAGTTGACGAAATTACATCTTTTATTTTTTGGAAATATATGGGTGTTACATCTTTTTTTTTTTATATGGGGGTACATTTATTTTTACATTGTAAACTAACCATAAAGTTTAACATCATTGGAAATCCTTTGTAATTGCACACAATTTGATATCTCTTGAATAATGGATTCAGATTGATATAGATTTAATCACGGTGCACAAAAATCTATTTCACTCATATTATTATTTTTTGTTTTGTCAAAGCATTTGCTCCTTTAAATAATCTTTTGAGGTTAAAAATATATATATATATAAAATATAGTATAGTAAATTTTAAATCATTGAACTCTTTTTAAAATCTGGCAAAATCAGACTGATTAATTGAATAACAGAAGATTTTAAAAGAAAAACAGGTAGTTAAAGCTACGTTAATAAGTAAAGTTGCTTCCTACATCTTCCTGCTATACTGGTGATGTAACAATCCCTCGGTGAAGCTGTTTATCAAAAAGTATATCAAGCTGTAAAATTCCCTATGTGCACACCACCCACAAAAAAAAAAGCAACAATCTGTCCCTCCCCCACATTGTCTCAGTGTGTTCTTATTATTGTAATGGTGTCACACAAAACAGAGAAGCAGGACAGCTCCTCCACCGAGGATGAGGAGTGGGTGGTGGATCAGCGCCATCTCTCAGAGCTGAAGGAACAGTATAAGAAGGAAAGGAAGGGAAAGAAAAATAGTAAGTGTTGTAAACTATAGGTCTTTCAGTGCTTTTGTGTTTGTTTCGTTGTTGTGTTTTCTGTTACCATCCACTTTGGGTTTGTTTTTTTTTGTTTTTTTTTATTTTTGCTGATTGGATTTGAAATGTAGCTGTGAATGGAACTACCTGCTAGTACATTTATGTGTAGTGTGATGCCAGAGTGTACAAGATTTAGAAGATTTTTTAATGTATTTTTCTGTATGAAGGTTAAGACTTCCTGTTTGTAAAGTTGGCTCAGGGCTATAAAATGATAAAAGAAAAATAAACTTTTTGGGCCGTCAGGTTTTCATTTCAAACAAACATGAAAACAAAATTTCTGATATATTTCATAAAATATACATAAAATCTCTTTGAATGATAATAAGATTTATCCCAAACAAAAACATTTAAAAAACCACCGTTGAAAAAAAGATACCTAGAGTGCTAGACTGTTCATGAAATTAGCTGGAACGCATGAATGATTTTGTTCTCGCAAAGTTTGGAATTTTTCACTGGATCGGTTACATCTTTGACTGAACATGATTTTTATATTTACTTATTTTTAACTTGTGCATTTTTGAGTTTTTTTTTATTTTTATTACGGTTACTTATAAAGAGTTTTAATCATCTTTTTATTGTTTCTGCATGAATGACTTCTCTTTCACTTTTAAAATTAATTTTTTTTAAATTTCATATTCTGAAAATAGTTTTGTTTATACAATTTGTTCACTTATTGAAATATTTTTGTTTGACTTTTTAAAAACTCTTTTCAAAGTTCTAAAAAAAAAATTTTTTTAAAGAGAAACATACTTAGTTGTTAACTGCTTGGTGTTGCACGTTTGGGCTTATCCTAGTCTATGTTGTAGTCTGATTGCTCTTTGTTGTGTGGCCACTGTGCCTTACAGGGCCGACCCGACATGCCTTGCAGGCTATGCTGGCCAGTTTGGGCAGCGAGGAGGACCTGTCAGGTGACAGCACTCACATGCCGGCCGGAGATGACAGGGATGACGGTAGGACTTGAACCCGCTCAAAGCTATCCATGTACCAACCTAAAACATGTATCCAAAACCAATTTTTTTTCTTTCAACTATTCAATTTTGCTTTGCGTAACGGCCCATTGAATAGAACTATTCAAGTATATGGCTATGTGCTTCACCATCATATGATAACGTATAGGGCTATATATTTATATTTCATATTTAATGCTAATATCCTGGCATGCTAATATTTTTTTGTTGCTAGCTTTTCTAGCTTAGGCTAAAACTTTACTTTCTTAAACCAATTTTATTTTTACTTTCTGCATTATTATTAACTACAATTAGTTGTTTTTTTTACAGGGGCAAATAACAAGCTTTTTATTAACATTTAATGGTTTTCAGTAAGAGGAACTATTGTGTCTGCATTTAATCTACAATATTTTGTTTACATCTCAATATATTTCCAATTTTTTACAAACAATATTTTGGCTGTGGTTTGTTTTCACATTTTCTTTGGTTGTTAATGGGTGATAAGATGCTTTTATTTATTTAAAATTTTTTTTGTTTTTAAAGCTAACTCTATAAAACACTTTTTTTTTTAAATTAATCTTGTATATCAATATATATTCAATGTAGAAAAAGTAAATTATTATATTTACAGCACATTACAGCATGTAAAAATTGATAGATTGTATCAAAAAGGTTAAGTTAAACCTTTTCAGCCGATCAGATTTGTTTTGCAGTGCTTAGAATGTAGTTTTTGTTTTATAATGACATTGTTAGCGTTCTAATTTGAAAGACACCATCGTTGCATCTGCACCTACGTTTTGGTTGTAAAAGCTAAATGCAGTCTATCTAGTGCAGGCCTATATAATATTTTTCAATGTTAATTTTATATGTATTTATAGTTCAGCATAGGTTTAAAGTACCTCTTATTGTTATTGTATTATAAAAATTCAATTTGTACAATACAAGTTCAGTAAAAATCAAGTAGTGAGAGTTACAAAATAGTATTTTTACATGGTAATGAATTTCTTCTCAATTGCGATTCTGGATATTTAGATGTCTCTTTTTTTTTTGTCTTGCATCTCTAGATGTTTCGTCTGGTGGACAAATTAGTTACGCAAGGAAACCAATGATGGGAATGCAGGACGAGGAGGATAATCTTGACGGTGGGCTTGGTCTAGGCGAGCTAGCAGGGTTAACTGTTAATAATGAAGCCGACCCTTTGAACTATGATGTGAGTTTTATATTATGTAGTATGTTATATAGAGATTTGTCTGCACAAAAAATTGCTAAGCCATAATTAAATAAAAGTTAAAAAAACTACTCTGCATGAATACAATTTTATTGTAAACATATATATGTTACTTGTGCAACATGCTATTTAAAAATAAACATCTCCATACAATATATAATCTATGTATTCACTTATAACACAGTGTATTAAGAACAAAACATGTGTACGGTATAGAAAGAATATTTTAATTTGAATTTTCATTCATTAAGGAATCGTGTAGTTTTAATGCTTATTGCAGCATTTGTAATGGTGATTTTCAATAAAGCATATATGTAATAAATTATTCTTCCTGCGATGCGTTGCTACCCTTAAATAAGACACCTTCTCCAAAGTGAATGATTGACAATTCATTTAGGAAAAGGTCTCGTGTTGTTCATTTTCAACCTGGGAGATCCTGTCAGTGAGAGTAGGCCAGTCTGCCAAATTATTAAGATATATATTAAAATTGAAATAGCAATGAAGAAAAAACTTAATTACATTTGTATGCAATTTTCTTTCTCTAGATATCTGCACCTAAAGAAGTTTATAGAAAAACTTGGAATGCTAAATATACATTAAGAAGGTATTTTTTTAAAAATGAAATTGACTCCCTTTTTTTGTACATATTAAATAGCTTTTTTTTTCTCATTAGATCTACTATTAATTTGTATGACATTAATTTTTCAACCTTTGGAAAGATAATTTTTGTGCTTATTTCTTTGGGATTGGAAGAATAGTTTTGGGTTTGTTTTGCTATTCTAAGACCAGTTCGTACTTTTTATTTCAGTCATTTTGATGGTGTACGGGCGCTAGCATTTCACCCCGTAGAGCCTGTCTTGTTGACAGCATCCGAGGACCATACATTAAAGTTGTGGAATCTACAAAAAACTGTTCCTGCAAAAAAGTGAGTTTATTTTAAATTTCATGATATAATATATATACATATCTGTGTAATTACTCGTGACACTTTCTGCTTTGTTCAATGACTTGGCTTACTCAACATATCCAAGTCCACTAAAAGTTTTTTAATAAGAAAGTTAAAAAAGAAAGATAGATATAAGTAAAGAATGTGGTACATTAATCGGCTAGCTCACATTGTCACATGACTTGTCAGGTATTTGTATTTTTTTCACTTACCTCTATGTACATTTCAGAGCTGCATCACTAGACATCACTAGACATAGCTGTTCACTTATCTATATGTACATTTCAGAGTTGCATCACTAGACTTAGCTGTTCTCTATACGTACATTTCAGAATTGCATCACTAGATATAGCTGTTTACTGACCTATATATGTACATTTCAGAGCTGCATCACTAGATGTAGAGCCTGTGTATACATTTCGTGCCCATGTGGGCCCTGTGTTGAGTCTAGCAGTGAGTCCATCAGGGGAACAATGTTACAGTGGTGGCATGGACACAACAATAAGATGTTGGAATATACCAAAATCTGACATTGATCCTTATGATTCTTTCGGTAAGTGGTAGGATCATTCAACACATTTTCAGATCTCTCTTTTAGAGAAAAATTGAAAATAAAAATGTATTAGCTGTTAATAAGACATTATTTGGATAAATATTTAAAACGCAGATAGATTTTACAAACGTTTTCTCTCTTTGTCAGATCCCAATGTTTTATCAGATACGCTTGAAGCCCACACAGATGCTGTTTGGGGATTATCAATACACAGCTCTAAGAATCAGTTGCTGTCGTGCTCAGCTGATGGCACAGTCAGGCTTTGGAGTCCTGGGAACAAATCTCCTTTACTCAATACTTTTACTGTAGAATCAGGTAATCAATTTATAATATCAGTTGAATGAATGTTGTATATATAGGTAGAATCTTCTGTATAGATGAAGCATTTGTAATATAAGATATAGTGTTTCTTTCAACTACTTCATATGGATTTAGAGGCCATTAGAATATAAGATATAAGATAATATAAGATATAGTGTTTCTTTCAACTACTTCATATGGATTTAGAGGCCTTTAGAACTATAAGGTGGTGCCAAATAAATGTCCAAGAGTGTACACCTACACCACCTTAAAGTATATTCTCCGGGAGTGATCTTTTTCCTCTGGTCCTGGCCCTCCTGACTGATGATTATAGGCTTGCATCCATCTTTTCTCCATTGGGTTAAATGGCATATTGGCCACCGGATCATTGTTATTGGGCTTACCTTGCAGACCTTTTATGTCGCCTGGCAATTAAGTATCCAAGTTATAATAGGTCATGTGCCTCTCTGGAATGGACTTAGTTTCCCCTCATCTGTTGTTAAGTGCCTTGTTTGGGTTGAATGCACTGCCTGTCATCCTGTCCGGTGCACAATGAGCACAAGGCTTTGCTGTGAGCCTGGGGGCACATAGTCCCCTAAATGTTAACCCTCTGGTGGATTCTTAAGAGGCTGGCAGTTTAAACACTTGGCCAGCTTTGCGGCCCATGGGTACAGAAGTGTTTTTTTCTAACTGAACAACCAAGCTGGTTGCTCTCTTGCAGTCAAAAGGGACATGTTTTGCATGTGCTCTTTAAGTTTTTCTGTTTCACTCTATTATAAAGTGTGTTGGTCTGAGGTGTTATGATTTTGGGTGGGCCTAACCGAAAAGTGGCTTCGTACATTTATCTCCTGTTTCCTTAAGTATTTGCCTCTGCCAATAACACACACACAATAAATAGTGACAAAATATTTATCTCCACAAAAATGAAAACATTTGAATACACAATGCACACTTTATCATTTTTTTGCCAAACTCCTAACTACTGTAATTGCTGTAAACTTGTAATGAGGTATGTTGGGAGAAGGCTGATTTTTTCTTTAGAGAATAAGCTTTGCACATATAATAGCAGCTATTCTGTTCTTACCCGGCTTTGTATGTACAATCGAACTTGGTACTCTGTGGAAACCTACCAGGCTCTTTTTTTTGTTATTAAAAAATAAACAGTCTTACAGTAAGAAACTTGGTACTCTGTGGAAACCTACCAGGCTCTTTTTTTTGTTATTAAAAAATAAACAGTCTTACAGTATTGTTTTGTCAATGTGCGATGGGTTTACTGTGTATAGATGCCCCGTTTCTCAAGCCTTGCTGAAATAGGATTATTTTTTTCCTTTTTTTTAGATGAGCTTATTCAACTGGAAATGATGTTGCCAATTTTGTTCTTTGCCCACTCATTTAGCCATTCTCCACTGAAATATGTTTTTTTTTGTTTTGCCTATACTGTATTATCTATTTATTTTAAAGCCAGTCTAAAGTCAAAGACTGGTGTGTGTATTGAAAAAGAAGCAGTAGTATTAAAAAGTTTTGTGGATTGTTTTTTTCAGAAGAAGGAGTCCCAACATCTGTGGATTTTGTACGTTGTGATCCAACCCAAATGGTTGCAAGCTATACATCCTCAAATACTTACATATTTGATATTGAAACTGGAAAACAAGTTCTAATGTTAGAAACAAAAATTAACTCAGGTAATTTTCAATACTAACTTAGCTCTTTAGCTTATACATTTTACATTAAAATGTTCTAGTTGTAACAAATGATGAATAGTAGGATGCTATTTTTAAATACATTTTTGAAGCTTGTTCTTTTTTTAAAATCATTTCTTGACTGGTGTATTATTGTTTTTCAGATGCCAGTGGCAGTAATCAAATTAACAGAGTTATTAACCATCCTACCTTGCCAATTTCAATTACAGCACATGAAGATAGGCACATACGATTCTTTGATAATAACACAGGTAATTAAAAAAAATATAATTTCTAGTTGTAGTGTTGTTAAATTTGCCAAATTAAGTTCCTGAATACTTTTTATTCATATTTTAAAAGGGCAAATACCCATAAATGCTAGACTACACAAACTAAATAGATGCATTGAAGACTTGACTTTTAGACTTTACTAGAACTAAATATATGCATCAAAGACTTTATTATTAGACTTTAGACTAACTAAATAGATTGAAGCGTAAAGAATAGCCACTTCTATTTGACTTAATGCCCCCAATAATCTAGTGCCACAGTTTCCTTTCAGAAAATTGCCTATGTACTAGTTTATGCCTTTGCAATAAAACTCAACAGAAATATTATTTTTTTCAGGAAAACTAATTCATTCTATGGTAGCACATTTAGATTCTGTCACAAGTTTGGCCATAGATCCAAATGGCCTGTATCTATTATCAGGGAGTAAGTTTCACTTTGTCAAGTTTTAAAATATAACAAGAAAGTTTTTTATCTGATTATAACTAGTATATTTACACAGTTTTGTTTAGAAAATGTCGTAATTTTTTTTTAAATCCCGTTGTCTCCTCAGGTCACGACTGTTCAATTAGGCTATGGAATTTAGATAGTAAAACTTGTGTTCAAGAAATTACTTCCCATCGCAAAAAGTTTGAGGAATCCATTCACGATGTTGCCTTCCATCCACAAAAACCCTACATTGCTAGTGCTGGGGCCGACGCTCTGGCCAAAGTGTTTGTATGATGTGTCCTAGGATTGTTTCTAGTCTAATAATATATTTTTAAAAAATGTTGCTTTTTTTTAAAATAATTTAAACAAAATACAATAGAAAACCAAATACAAGGTGTCTGCAAGTAATTCTAAAGGAACTCTTCAGCTTGTGATGCCATGGTCTGAACTATATGTTCAGCTAGCACTGAAGATTGGTTTTAATTTTGTAATCAGGTAAACCTTTTTTTTTGTGTGTGTTAAAATGATTTCTTACATCATCTGGGTTAGTTCTGGAAATGATTAAAGGGTTCAGCAAACAGTTGTGTTTTTCATTTTGTGCAGAATTGTATTCTAGATCTGAAATCAATTACTATTATATTTTATTTTTTTTGCAGCTTAAATTTTCATCTGTATTAATATTAGTTGTCAAATTGGCATTAAAATGTAATACTATGAAGTGTTTAGATTTGTGAATAAATACTACAAACAACTGTGTTCAGGGTCACGAATTGAACATTCTTTTATATACTTCTACCTTAGTGTTTCTAAAATGTTGTGAAGTACACTTCTGGTAGCATTAGGTTTGGGTCTAGATCTATACTTGGTCAGTACCAAGCTCTGACAACCCATTTCTTAGTTGTGGTTTTTAAAAGAGCTACATTTTTGTTTGGTTTCATTCATCATCTGGTCTTTAGTCTTGTAGCTACATTTAAGTAGGGCAGATTGGACAAGTAAATAATGAAACACAAGACACTGATGAAACAGTCCTTTTTATTTTAAGTTCTTTTATTATGGTTAGATATTTTGATTTAATTTATTTTTTGTTCATGACTCCATTGTTTTCTATACTATATTTATCTACACATATCTTGATATAAATTGTCTGGTTATACTGTTTTTTTTCTGTTGCACATTGACCACAGTGAGTTTAAGGAAGCAGTTGTAAGCATTTGCTGAACCCCCACGCTAATGATTCTTATATATTTATATATATATAATACGTTATAGATGTTTTACAATTTGTCATAATTGCCTCATCATCTTGTGTTTTCTACCATTAGGATTGTTTTAGACTATTTCTGCCTATATATATTTATATATATATATACTGTGTACTTTTTGAGGCAATTTTTAAGTTGTGTAAAAGAAATCTCATGTCAGAGATCAGTTGTCAAAACTATTGTAATCATAAATTTGCTTTAGGCAAAGGGTGTGAAGTATTTTAGCTCATGCAATAGTCATTTGCCTGTTGTTAGAATGCATTACAAAATGTTTCTAGCTATGATAACTTGGAGCAGATTCATCTCTTTGTAAATGTAACATCAAAAAAACAAAATGTTGTATGGTCTCACCATTAAAACACGTTAGACCCATTTTTTTTGTCCCCATTTATGATCATTGCAGTTTGTTCTTTCATGAAGTTTTTATTGCTGTTCCATTGGTTTAGAATAGCATCATGGGATTCATTGACGTGTATATACAGCTACACGCTCTCTGAGGCTTGATGTGTTTGTTTTTTGTGTACATTTAATGTTAAGTATGAAAACACATAAATGACCATTTCTCTTATAATGAATTAGAATCCTTTTTTTTTTGTTTTGTTTTGTTTACCTCACCATTTTTAACCTAAATAATAGTTGCAATATAACCTGTGTATACATTTTTATTTGAATGTAAATTCAAGGTCTTATATCAGTATAATTAAACAACGGAGAAGCCTATATAATATAGAATAGAAAATTTAACTCACATGTACCTCTGTACTCAGTAGATTTCAATGGCAAGTGGAAGAAGAAGAAAATAATTAGCCAAGGAAACTCTTGTGAATCCATGTATTACTGGAAACACTTAATGTTGTATATTGTACATAGAATGCCTAGACTAGAACAAAGTGGTGAAAGCAGGCCCACCAGCAAAATGAACATGCCTCTATTAATAGAAGGTAGATAGATGGCTGGGAAATAGCACACCGGCAAAATGAACATGCCTCTATTAATAGAAGGTAGATAGATGGCTGGGAAATAGCACACCAGCAAAATGAACATGCCTCTAATAATGGAAAGTCAAGTCTACTTGTTAGATGGATGACTGGGGAAATAGATTTGAAATAGCTGGGAAAAATAGATTTGAAATAGCTGGGGAAATAGATTTGAAATGGCTGGGAAATAGATTTGAACAACTTTGACCCTTTTTTTAAAGCTTAAAAGTTCCTTTTGAAAATTATAATATATATAAGGAACCTTTTTTTTTGTGTGTTAAAGTTGTGAGGCATCTAATGCAGCAGCTTAAGAAACTAGAATAACTCATAAAGAGAAGGTGCTGATCATTATGTCAAATTATTAATGAGTAATTTGGTTTGTTGTACATTCTACTCCAATATGTTTATTATTTTTTTTAATGTTGCATGATATTTTTAAAAACATTAATTTGCAACTATTACTGGGTGTTTATTTTATTTTTTTTTTGTTTTAAAAAAAAAGTTGGTTGCTTCATTGGCAAACATGAAAGTGAGAGTGTGTAGAGAGTTTTTAAAGTATATGTGTGTGTTTTCCTGAGAAGGGTGGTCTTCAGGAAATTTAAAAAAAAAAAATATTAAACTGATTGATTGAAGATAGTCACTATGGGCCTGTGTTGTACTGATTCATTGCTGATATTAAAACTGTTCTAGTTGTTCAATTATAAATCTACAGGTTTCTCTGATTATCTGGGTATTTTAGTCACACAACTTCTCAGTTTTACAACTCACCAACTTGTGGGTAATTTTTTAAGTCTTAGATTCAGGTCAAGGGCATTTAAGCAAAATGAAACATATCTAAATTGATTATTTTTAAAACTCAGACATAAGAATTACTGTAGGTGGTTTAGCTCAAGTCTACATTGACAAATATTCTCATAATACAGTGTTAAATACATGGCAATGAATTTGGTGTATTAATGTTTATGACAGCAAAATAAACTTCAACCAAATCACATAGAAAACAAAAAAAATTATAAATAAAATATAAAATCACAATATAAAATCAAATAGAAACATTCATTATTTTATTTTTTATAGAACAAACAATGTTACAAATAAATTGGCTGACAAAGAAGAGTTTTTTTTTTTTTTTTTTGGTACTATTTTCAGATACCTGAATTTTTTATTTTTTTTTGCCAATAGTTGGTTTAGCCCTAGGTTAAAAAAAAGTAATTTAATATGTAAAGAAAAGTAGAAAGCAATGTGTAACTCCTGGTTTGTGTGAGTGAATGCTTACCTGCCTGCTTGTATAGTAGCTGGGGGAGTAATGCTGTGGATAATCATAAAATCTGATGAATGTGTGGTTCTTATACAGGATTTCATATACCTGTAGGCATTTCTGTATTTTGTTTATTTTCTAGGTTAGTTGTCTTGAATCTTTTATTTTTTTTTTTTTTTTTTGACAAAACAAATTTAGTTTGCTATAGTTGAGGTTTTGTATTTGTTTTGTTTTTTTAGTTTTTTTTTATCTCTCATAACTCTTAAAACGTATATCTTGTATATTTAATTGATGTTGAATCCTCAAGTAATAATAAACAAAAAACAAATGTGCTTTTATTAGGAACTCTTGACACTATTTGTACCTGTGTTTCTCCTTCACCAAGATTAGACTGCATCTACCCATTGACCAAAAACAAAACAAAAACAAGGATGGAATGAAGCTCATTGAAAGTGCTTTCATTGCTTTCTTCTTCACTTTTTTTTTTATTACTATCTTTGAACAAAATGTTAGTGTGTGTGCATGGTGACACATTCAATCACACCCAGCTTCTTGCACCCAAGTGTGCTGAAGGGACAAAGAAAGACAACTGTGACAAGGGACACTTGTATGTTAGAGACATCATCTATGCATTCCTTCCCTTTCTTTTTTTTTATTTTGTTATCTCTGTTGAAGGAAGACATGAGTAGGCAAAAAACAACAACTATTGTTCAGCTTTGATTGATAGCTGGTGCCCCCCCCCGTTGTGAGATTTTGTTTGATGATTCTATAACTGCTGCCATGTTGTAAACAAAAAAAGCTCAAATAATGTTAGGGAGGATATTGTAACACTAGTGCAATTGTATTTCTTGTTGGCTTCAAATTTTATTTATTTTTCTCTCTCACTCACTCTTTGTTGGTATGTTCCTGGAGCAGTGCAGAAAAAAGTTTGGGTCTATTTTCAGCCTAGTCTAGAGCTTCATATGAAGACTACTGGAGAAATGAAGCACACATTGGAACAGCTTCATGTATCCATCTGTGTGTAGACGAGTTAGACAATGCTCAACTTGCTTTGTGTTTGTTTGTTTGTTCTTGCTTAGTTTAAAACTTCTTCAACAAGTGAAATGTATTTAACGTTATTGCTTACACATTTGGAACATTTTACAAGTGACTTAAACCTTTCCCTGTAATCTTCATTAATTTATCTACATATTATAATATATACAAAAATGTATAAACATGTTTACTGACATGTCTAATTGTAGTCGGTGATATATTTTCACTTCTCATCAGCAAAGCTGCATAGACAACTGGTGTTTGTTCATGGCAAACTACAAACAGACACACACAAAGAAAATAATATTTTTCTTCAGTTATAGTAAGCCCATTAGTTTAAAGAGTTTGAATTATTTTTTGTGTCAAGTGTAAAGCTAAGATTTCATGCCAATTTTTTCTTATTCATTTCTAAATAATCTCCCTTTTATTTATTCTATTTTGAAATAAAAAAATAGAGCGTTCTCAGTAGGCGGAGCTTAAGTTTTTTTGTGTACATTTAGTGACGTATTTGTGTAAATATAGAACCCACTTGAGGTACAAACATAACGTGGTGAAAGTAAATTACTTCTTTATCATGCAAAATTCACATCTGAATATTGGCTATCCTACTCACAAATAAGGAGGTAAATAGTAGTACTGTAGATTAATTGATTAATGTGATTAGGCTAGGGCCGGCTAGACCTATTTACACTTTCAATTTCACTTTATAGGCCTACACTTTTAATGTTTCGTAGGCTAGGCTACGATGTCAAGTGATATTGTTGGTGAATAGGCTATCTAGTCAAGTCACTATTAGGCTCACATCGTCTATGATCTATGTCTATGATAATAATAAAATAGCCTATTTTATTTAACATACATAATACAGCTTAAATCTTAATAAGACTTAAAACACAACAATCATTTAAAAAAAGCTCGAGCCTTTATGAAACTTTATTAATACAGCGGCCATATTTAATTGTACACCATTACTCAAAGTAAACACAAATCACGTGCTTTTTGTCACGGGATTGCAAACGCCCTATTAAAAAGATAAAAACTGTTTTAGATTCAGTATGGGCTGTTACTATTTCTCCTCTGCAGTAGAGCGCTATATCTTTTTATTTTTCATAGATGAAACTTATTTCAAACACTGCAAGACACATTTCAAAGTCTTCAGTTTCCTTGTGTTATTTTTGTCTCCACAACTAAATAAATGTTCCTACCGTTTCCAAGAAGACAAAGACTGAGGCATCTCTCTTATTATAGATCCTGTTAGTGGTGTACACTGAACAAACTGACTAGAGACTGTATGTTACGTAGTGTCGGTGTCAGCAATATTGAGGAAGAAAAGTGAACTGTATTGGAGCAGCAAATGATTTTTAGCCTTTACTGATTTTTTTTGTAAGTCCTTATTCTGGAAGAAATAAAACGTCGAAAGAATTTTATTGTTTATTCTTAATTATTTTTTGTGTCTGAAAGTTCTGGTGAAATTTTGATTTTTTCCACTTGCAAATGTTCAGAAGGGTTGGCAAAAGTTTGTGAAAACTGAATCTTGTGTTTCTCGTGATGGAACTGGAAAGTTAGAATTTCTCAACAAGGGACTAATCAGAATACAAAAATGCTTAGGATAAATTATGAAAAATAATTGAATAACCATGTAGCTAAATTAATATTAAAACTCCCACCATGTTTTTTTTTTTTTTTAATCCAATATATTAATATTTATAAGTTCTGCTTTTCTTTATTTCTGTTTGTTAGTTTTTTTTTACAAATAGCAAAGAACAAAATCTTCAGACTAAAATACCGATAAAGGTTTTATACGAAAACGAAAAGTACTTTTTAAAAAAAAACATACTCAAACTATTTTTTTTATTTGGATTGTCTATATTCACAGCCACTAAACATTGAGGAAATTTCACTCGCATGCCAGGGAAAAATGTTTTGGTAAACAATTATTGGCATTAGTTTATATGTGGTTGGGGGGAGTCTGAAAGTTGTCAAGAATGGGGGGAGGGGGGGCATAATTGTTGACTTTATTAATGGACGTTCACTGTGTTGACAAGACACATAGGTGTCAAAAGGATTACATCGAGAGACAAAAAGGACATTGTGTTTCAATTGGATAGTTTCGCATTAAACCCGTGATTAGTATAATATAATGTTTATTATAAAAGCTGCCATTAATCATTAAGTTTAAGTGTGTATTAGTAACTATTACTATTAGTAAACTGAGCAAGAAACAGTTTTGCTAAAACTAACACAATGCCGTTGCTGGGGATTTGGGGGCCCGGTGGGCTTGGCCTCTTTAGGGGCCCCTGCATTTTGACATTCGACATGACATGAGAAAAAAACATTTCGGACACTCCTTTTGGGGCCCCCCTTAAGTAGGGGCCCGGGGGGACTTTCGAATTTGGACCCCCCCCCTCCCATAGTTAAGCCACTGTACTAACATATAAATTCCCTTTACCGGTCGACTGAAAGACAGCTTTACATTTGGGCAACTTTGAAAAAAACACTTTACAGCTCACACAAGAGTCTTTAATAATTTTTTTTTAAAAGACAATTCTTTTCTTGTACAAATGATCGCTTGTTAATTAAATTATATTCTTAAAATCTTAATACCATTTTTACAACTTTACGCCTACAAAAAAAAAAGAAAAGAAATATTACAAAAACCGGACATTTTAAAGGTTTTGAGCTTTGCCGGACGGACGGGGGAAAAGTCTAAAATGGTGGACATGTCGTCCTTTTGCCGGACGTCTGACAACCCTACCTGTGTGGCACCTTCATTATGGAACAGTTTGCCTCTGCCACTGAGGAGTTCTGGAACAAAAAGAGTCCTTTAATACAGCTTAAAGTCCTTTCTCTTTATTTTATTTTTTTTCTGCTTATTTCACTGCAACTGACTTGCCCATAGCAAGAGCGCACTGAGCATATTAAATGTAACAGCATGTGGAGTTGCGATATATAAATTATAAGGTACTGTATAGCAGTTCTCTGTGAGTGTGAGACCGCTTTGCAATAAATTTAATAATAGTGAAACGATGTTTTAACAGTTGGGTCAATTTAATAAATAATAATATATTTGTCTAGTGATTGCGTTGCCCACCCTAAGGGTCTACTGATAAACAGAGAATCGTAACAGAGTATGCCCCATACATATGCCTTTAGATTGGTGGACTCTTTCGCGCCATTGCCTAACTATATACTTCGCATTGGGCGGCCAACAGTTCCAAAGTTCTCTGTCCCTCTCAGCCTCATTTCAGTTCACTCCGATGGACTGTGGTCATATAATGCGTTTTTTTTTCTTCTGTTTTTGTTTTGATGTGTTGGTCTAGCGGCTCTAGCCTATCTATGACTCCATTTTTCCATTCTTCAATTCCCAACTGAAGTCCCGTTTTCTTGCATTTTTCAGATCATGTAGTTGAGTTGCCTTTCGCAGCATGTCTACTTCAATGCTAGTTAACTTTAAATTAAATGTCTCAATGATGTATACTAATAGTAAAGAACAGACGATAGGCCTACACTTCAAACAGAAGGCCTATTTGGCCACTTTGAAAAAAAAACATGAGTTCTGATGTGCATTGGAAAACCAATCTAAACGCAAAAAAAAAAAAAGAAGAAAGAAAACTTTAGCATATAAGCCAGTTTTTCTGTTCTTGCTGACAACATTGGGTGAGGGGGGGAGGGGGGGGGGGGAGCCTTATTCTGCAAAGCAGTCTGGCTGGGTGGGCGGAAAGAAAATGGCTTAAGGGCCACTGCCATAAGCAATAAGCTTAGTACTAATAGTAGATCCTATTGATAGGCCAACTACATCTCCCCGAAATGTTTTTATTTTGTTTTGTAAATGAATCTTTCTCACAAGTGGGCCTACTTTTTTAATGGACACATATTATGTTAACCCTCCCCTTCCATCCTTGCACAACCCCGGGAATATTTCTGTTGTCCAATGAACAGCTTTATAGCTACTAAGACAAAATAATATGTTTTGAATTTTGATGTCTCAAAGAAAAAGACATTTCCCCTGTTTCCAGAGGAGGAAAAAAAATATTTAAAAAAAAAGGGGGGGGGGATTTACAGACTACATTATTGATTTGTCCTTCAGTTCACAGGTAAAAGCTAATTAATTATGAATAGAAATTAACTTTTTTATCCACCGATTTCCTCGATCGTGATGCAGAATAGATCATCCCCACCAGCAGCACCATAAAGTCTCAAACTAAGCTTACAGTTCACTATGGTGACTAAACTCTAAACGTATCAAAGCAACGTAGAAAAAATATCGGGAATTTCCGTGACATCATCCTCTTAAGATAAAAGCACGCGACTGTGTCTATTTATAGTAAATTTCTTTATCTCCTTACTTGGCAATATTCCCACCTATCACTCCCCTTTCCTATTGTCGCTGTTCTTGTGGTACCGTATTGTTGACCGGGTACTAATCATTAAATTGGTTGTTTTTTTACCACCGTCTCTCGCCGATTGTTCTCCAGGTGATGTTGCACTTGCAATTCAGTATTTTGTCCTTCTCTCGCAAACCCGTGATTTCTCTGTTGTCATACTCTGTGCTTTTACTTTGGGGGAAGCTGGAGAGACTGGCCCAGGATAGGGATTCCTGGAGGACTCTTGTTGGCAGCCTATGTCCTAGGAAGGACCGCAGACTTCGATAATCGGCGCCTGTTCCTCAAGGACAAGAAGGCAGAAGAAGAAGATAACGAGCTCAATTGCCCGGCGTTTCACTGGGTAACTATTAGATCTATTGCCTACATTTTCATTGCAAAAAAAAAAAAGGAGAATCGAACCCAGGCCAGCCGGGTGCCAGGCGAAGATTCTATTCGCTATACTACGGATCAAGTTCACATGTGGGAAAAAAAAATTGCGTGACTTAAATAGACCTTTAAGGCAATTGGGGCTTAAAATTGTGTCTTAACCCTTCCCGTACCGACCTACTTTCTCATACATACCTTCAGTCCCGCTATATACGCGCCCGGGACTGTAAGGGTTAATATTGACCAATGAGCGTCGGAATCGATAGCCTAAAAACATTAAACTTTATATATATAGATATGATTAATGCTAGATCTATCCTTATTGGATTCTTGTTTAAAAGTATTGTAAATCGTGAAGTCTGTTTTTTTTACTGGTATAAGGAAACGGAACCATCATAGATATCAGTGGCACAGCCCGGGTTGCAAGGGAGGGGGTGGGTGCAAGGTAGTGGAGTAAAAACTGCAATGTAAGGGGAGTGGTAAATAGTGCAAGGGATGGGAAAATGCAAGTCAATTCTGAACTCCGACCAATTTTGATATAGATTTATTGAAACAGCATACCAGGGTATTGTGTGGTCAGCACAATGCTTAAGCGCCGTTAGGGCCTATATACTTATTAATTTTTACAAAAAATGTTACTATCTCTTCATTCTTGTTCATTGTCTCTCGCAACCATAGATGTCCATTGAATTCTCGTTATTTCAATTAGTTGTCTTCTCCCGTTTTGCATTGATTGTTAGGCTATAATATCATGGCATGCCGTATAGTACCGATTTAGCAACTTGTTTCTAGTTCTGGTAGAAATTTTTGCACGAGTCCAGTAATCGCTTTCTTTTGCCCCTCTCCCACCATATTTACCAGTTCCCGTCTTGCACTATTTGCCTCCCCTACTTGCACTATTTGCCCCCCTCCCACCCCTACATTGAACTATTTGCCCTCCAGTGGCGTAGCTAGGGATTTTGGGGCCCGGGGGGAGGGGCTTGGCCTCTTTAGGGGGCCCCTTCATGTTGACATTCGACATTATGACACGAGAACAAAAATTTCGGACACTCCTATGGGGGCCCCCCTCATCAAGTAGGGGCCCGGGGGGACTTTCGAATTTGGACCCCCCTTCCCCCTCCCCTACCTACGCCACTGTTGCCCTCTATTAGCTTGCACTATAAACCTATATAATTGCCTACCCCTACCTTGCACTATCTGCCCCCCCCCTTATCTTACAATCTTGGCCACGCCACTACGGCTCTGAATCGGCATTCAATTCAATTCTCAATATTACGTTATCCATGATAGGTATAGCCTATGCTGCCTACATTTGGAGTTTTCGAGGTTGTATGGGAATGTGTGGTGGGGAGGGGGTGGTAAAGAGTTAAAACAATTACATCCCGCTTAAAGCTGCACAGAAGTAGCAACGACAACAACAACAAAAAAAAGAGAGAATGCATTAACGCATTACCCTTGTGTTTGTAAGGCTGTCACGTCGTCATGATAACGTGATGTGAATGCCTTGTGTATTTTTAGTAGGTCAACATTGAAAGGCGTGATTCTTTTATACGCACAATTCTTTCTTCTTTAAATTAGTAAGTGATTATAGCCTATAATAAGTAAAACGGTTAGCCTTCATTAAAATGTGTTCCCGAATCTGGAGAATGTCACTGAGTCCACCCCGCTCTGATGGATATAAATACCTGACTTTAGTTGTGGGGGGGGGGGGGGGTAAAGTGAAGGCGGCTGGGCATTGTGCTGATCACGCAATCACATAGTAAGCCATGGCCCACAGAAACTGGTCAACGCTGCTTCAGCGACCCTATGGATCAATTTGGTCCAACGGCTAGGCCAACTTTACTTACTACCCGGTATTAGCCTACTTATTACGATACCGGTAGGCCTACATTTGGGCAACGGGATGCGAGTGAATGTGTGTGCGGGTCAACAGTAGGCCTATCGTTTTCAGAGAGCTGGTGGCGGGTGGGTATCTACTTTTTTTGTGCTAATACTTATTCCTACTGTTCCCATATTATAATCCAGGGGTCGGCAACCTTTTGATAATACTATGCCAATATAGGAATTTTAATACATTCAGCGTGCCAAAAGCCTAAAAGTCCCCCTGATCTTTTCTTGTAGAAGATTATTGAAAGGCCTTTTCGTGGGTCTTCAGCGTGCCGTAGAAAATCGCCTTGCTTGTCAAGTATGGTAAGCGTGTCATGGGTTGCCGACCCCTGTTATAGTCAACCTGTGTGATCTATGGCGTGTGGAACCTCCCTTTCGTGTCTCCGGGACTCGTGGTGAAGGCATGAGCTCGATTTAAGCCTCTTGTGTGGAAGCCGGTATAAAGGACTTGCACTAAGCTTATACCGGTACCGTGTTGGTTTACTTCCAAGATATGTCGATAATTTGTTTACGATCGTGTCTAGCCTCTGGCTCTTATTGTGGTTTAATCAAACGTTAGGCTTTATAAAAAGGACTTTTTATAAATAGGCCTATAAAAAGAACATAAAACTAACATGCTACCTAACATTAGTTAGACCTATACTAGAATATGCGTCTTCTGTATGGGACCCGTCAACTAAAGAAAATGGTGCACGGTAGCCGAGAGGCAGCACTTTCGACTGGCGATGCGAGGGTCCCGGGTTTGATTCCTGGTGAAGACTAGGATTTTTTCAGGGATTGGAGGGTGTCCCTGATTCTACCCAGCTCTGATGAGTACCTGACAATAGTTGGGGTAAAGTAGCCTAAAGGCGGCTGAGCATTGTGCTGGCCACACATCTCCTAGTATGCCGTGGCCACAGAAACTGGTGAACGCTGCTTCATCGGCCCTATGAATCAATTTGGTCCGGGAGAAACATTACTTTTACTTAGGCCTACAACTAAAGAAAACATTTTATTTTAATAGAACAATTCTAGAAAAAAAAAACAGCAATTAAGGTTCTTTATTAGTGAATATTCACAACTGATAAGAATAACACCAAAATATAAATCAATAAACTAGAAATAGGCCTACTAGAGAAAAGAAAAATAATACATACGGAATCTAATTCTAACTTAAAAATACAACACAAATAACAATCGACTGCAATCCTCAAATAAACATAATGACAAAAACACCTTTCTTAATGTAGCCTATATGCAAGAACAAAAGCATATAGTATCTTTTCCCGAGTGGGCTCTTGACATGGAATGGGCTGCCTGAACAAACCAGGAAAACCAGTAGGCCTAACATCATTTAAAACACCAATCAAAATGCAAGACTAAAATCAAACCACGGATAAGCGAAGGGCGCAATAATCTTCTGTATAGAAGGAGCACCTGTAACAAATAGGATATAAGATAATTAAGATAAGAACATGTCTTACACAACCTCGTATTGTAATGGAATAATCACAACTAATTATCAAGGATGCCTTGGTTTATGCTTCATTTTGCCTATATGCTAGTATGGCGGTGTAAAAAGACAAAATTAGTAATTTTAATTAAACTCTAACGTAATATCTGTCCTGCTGTATGACTCAGAAAGTTGGCAATCAACAAACGGTGACTGGAACAAACTATCATTATTGTGAATGGCTGCCTACGAAGAATATTGGATATTAAATGGTATGGTCAGAGTCTACACTGATGGGTCATCAGAAAAATATTTAAAAAATGAAGGAGCCGGCATTCTCATACTCATAGAGTGGCCTAATGGACAACACCTAGAAAAAGCCATTGTCACAGGCTGCCTCTCAGATAGCACTAGAGCAGAAAGAAAAGCAATCGAGCTTGCTGCAAATATACTAACAAGCCACACTCAATCCCCCAACAGCCGGACTGTCATCTTCACTGACGCCAAAACAGTGCTCCAGTCTCTAAGAAACCCAAATGCCCTGATCAACCAGTCACTCAGTACAGAACTTTAAAACTGAGCAAAATAACTAAAGAATTGGTTCTCCAATGGATCCCTGGCATATACAAAATGAAGGACTGCCGACACCTTAGCTAAAGCTGGAGGCAGACAAATCCAGACAGACCCATCTCTACACCCCAAAGAAATTGAGGCCATACTCAAAAGGAATGAATCCGAAAGATGGTCTGAGCTGCAACAAAACAACCCGAAAACTGATGCTTACTACAAACTCTCCCGCCAATTTCAACACATCATCTTCAGACTAAGGAAAGGTCACAACAGGCTGAAGCAGCACATGTTCCGCAAACTACGAATCGGAGCAAGCGAAATGTGCCCCTGCGGAACAGCTCCCGAAAATGCGGAACATGTCCTTCAATCCTCCCCGCTGTATCATTCTACCCGGTCAGCCATTTGGCCCAGGAGACTACCTTCAACGACAAACTGTTCGGTGGACTTGAGCAACTGACGGCCACGGCGCAGTTCATTACAACTATTGGACTTGTTGTCTGAATCCTTTCTATCATAACATTTGAGAACGAAGAAGAAGAAACGAAGAAATGGTATGAACAAAATGAATGGAAAAGGAAAAGGACAGCACATATTCCTATAGAGCAAGAAATCCAAAAAGAAGATGGAGATGGAATGGTCACATATTGAGAAAACCGACTACAAATTTGACTAGTCAAGCTCTTGCATGGAATCCACAGGGTGCAAGACAAAGAGGTAGACCCAAGACAACCTATCGGAGAGAAGTAGAAAATGATGTGCAGCTGATCGGGAAAAGCTGGAAGGGGGTTAGAGAAGATAGCCATAGACAGGAAGACATGGAAAGAAATTGTTATTGACCTATGCTCTACTAGGAGTTGATAATGGCGAAGAAGAAAAGGGCGGGAGGTGCTGCGGGGGAGCGGATGGTAAATTTAGAAAATTACTGTTGTTATACAGAAGACAAAGTCCACCAGCCTATACTCTCTCCACCCTGCGAACACCACTGGCCATGATATAAAATAAAAATCTGCGCCACTTGTTTCAATTTTAGCTTGCACTTAATTTCGGACCCGTCCAACGAGCGGTTGTGGTCCTTGTAGCCCAATACAAATCGTGAAAGGGGGCAGAGCCATTATATAATTGTTTCTCTGGTCTCGCGCCTGTCAATGTGGGCAGATAAGACAACACAGAAAGGGGATTGAGGTTGAATCAAACACATTCACCCTGACAAATGTAATTTAGGGTAAATCAAAACAACCCAATTCCTTATAAGACATAACCTTTACATAAAAACACTTTTCTTATTCCATATTGTATTTTCTTCCAGTGTGGCATCTGTGCTTGGAATGGGTTGCATGAACAATAAACCATTTTCATGGTCTATTGAAGCAAGCTACCCGCAACTGTCTTGGCGGAAAATGAATAGCTTATGATATCCAGGTCTACATAACATCAAATTCTCAGACCGTCATTGTTGACGTTATTGGGGCCGCGACCTCGATTTGACCTTATTTATTTTACTTCAGCTTCACCCAACCGTTACTGGGGAGAGAGAGAAAAAGAGTGAGAGAGAGGAGAGAGAGAGGGGGGGGAGAGGGGAGAATATAATATATAATTTGTCTAGAGTCTAGAAACACCCTTGGGAAGGGTGGCATATATCATTTTAGGCTACTAATTATTGTCGCCCGCAGATTATTAATCTTTCCAATGTTTAATAATAGGCCTTTTAATTATAAGCAATTTAATTGACCCTGAAGAATCTATAAGCATCTCCAATGTTTGTAGGCCTAAATATACGTGCGACTTTCACTCAGTCGGTCATCCTAGCGGGCACACAACGTCGTATCGACTTGGGGAAAAACGTGGAAAAAAACTAAAAAACGTAGAAAGCAGATATAATAAACATCATGCTTATCACGCGCGGTCTTCCGTTAATTTGTTTTTCTTGATCGGCTAAACATGCGCTTATATTATATTAATCTATTGATTAAATGATGTAGGACGTAGGCCTATAATATTTACAACAGATTTATTAATTAATGAAACAACACCATCTAACATATCTAACAGGTCATGCTTTGCATCAATGTATGACGTCACTGGAATGTCGTCTGCTTTTAGGTTATTGAACTGCAATGTAAAAAAAATAATTTAGAAAGAAACCTTTTAACCTTAACATATTCAATTATAGGCTACAATCTTTGTTATTATCAGTAGTAGTAGTAGGCCTATACTAGTATGTAAAAAAAAAAACATTTAAAAAAAACAAAGTATTTTAAAATAGTTTGCAAAGCCATTACCGACAGGACTAAAATGTATTGTTTGCATTAAAAAAAGAACAATTCTTTCCCTTGCCATCACTCACATTCTTCTGTTATGATACATTTTTCTATCGATTTTTCACCGAGAGACGATGACGTTTCTTGTTCGATAATTATTAGTCATTCGGTGGATTTTCCAACAAAATAGGTTAAATGCTTTACACAAAAAATACCCAATCTAAAATATCATTGTTAAATACTAAGGGTATACGGCCTAATGACAAGTAGGAAATTGCAAATGAAAATGGGTACGTTTTTGGCATTTGTTGAAATAATATAGTCTAGGTCTAGAGATTGAGCCATACTTTTAGTTTTACGTTAGGAATTCAATCGATAACCCTAGGCGCATGCGTATCTGAACATCCGCTTGCCGTGTGTAACAATTTTATACGGTATGTTGGAATCACCTGAGGAAATAAATGATTGCTTCTGTTTACCGATATAACTATTCATCGTATCGGAACTATTATGTAATGTCATTTGAGTTTCTTCTGATGTAATTCGTGAAATTGTGTCAGACTTTTTAAGGAGTTATATGGCTCTAGTTTGGCGCCTAGATTATTTACTGATAAATTATTTAATTCAATGAGCAATTTCAAGGAGTCTAGTTTTTTAGTGAAATATTGTGCTCCACAGTTTTCTTTCACATCACTTTATAATTATTATGTGATTCATTAAAGAATGCATGAATAGTTTGAAAAGCTGCAGAATACTTTCACTTGAATTGGATACGGAATTTATTTTAAAGGTACAGTAAACGTTTTATGGTATTTATTAAATAAGTTCGTCATTATAAGTAACTAGTCAGCCTCACTGACTTGCTAGCAATGTTATTTGGTGTGCGCATGAATACGAAATAAGCAACTTTTAACACAAAATGGCTGACTTTTTTCTTCAAATAATTTACATTTTACTTAGATGTATAATGCAATTTGATATTCAACGCTTTAAAAATGCATTATTTTGGTGTCTAATTATGTAGACCTAACTCATATTTAACGCATAAATTTGTTGCATAATTTTTTAATTGTAACTTTTAGACGTGCACTAGACTGTCAGCAGACTTATTAGTAGACTAGTCCTAGTCACTAACTAGACTAGGACTAGGTAGGTTAGACTAGACACTAGACTAGACTGTCTAGAGTCTAGACTTAGACTAACAGACTACTAGAGTGACTAGACTTTAGACACTTATTGACTTTAGTCTTAGTAGATTAGAGATAAGAGGAGACTGAAATTAATTACTTAAGTTTAAGTCTAAATAAAGTAGGCATTCTTGTAAACGTGATGAACTAAAAAAAATTAACACATTAACTTCATTGGCCTAATTTATTATATTTAATAAACAAAACAACAACGGTGCTTTTATTAAATTTTAATTTATTACTTTTGTTTTTATCACAGTCACAGTGTGGAACATTTTCTTTTATCATTTATCCTTTATAATAAAATTAAAACGGAAAAATCATAGAGATATATATTTTTAATAAAAATGTCCTAGTTAATTAATTGATAGTCAGTCAGACATGTCTGACATGAGACCATGCTATGTCAGCCATCTGAATATCATTGAATAAGTAAAGATTTATCATTTCCAACTGTAAAAAGTATATCATAGGAGTTATAGGAGTCTAGTCACAGGCTTGTGACCTAAGCCTATGGCTAGGCTATATATATTATATTCCTATATTTTAAATATAGTACAAATGAAAGATAGGTTGTTATTATGTTTATAACCTCTACGCCGCCTCTATGGCTATGGGCTATGGCCTATGAATTGAAAATCTTGACATTATCAGACATTTAAATTGGTTAGTTGTAGGCTATTATGGCCATTATAATTATGTTGTGTTTATGACTATCCTGACTCAACTCAAACAAGCAGTCACATTTTTACATAAAAAGAAAATTAATTCAATTAAAATACATGGAAAATTGTTTTCTGAACAAAAAGGTAATTCCTGCATTTTTTTAAAAAGTAGGCTAATTATGCAATGTATTAATAATGACAAATAGGCTAAGTTAATAGCAGAGAGAATATAAGATACATTGAATGTCACATGACCATGCATAACTCAAGTAGGCTAACTGTTGGCCCTATTCAAAGGAAAAAGGATGAAAGCAAAAATGATAACCTGCCATTGGATTATCTTCATAACATGTTACATTCTATTAGTTTAAAAACAATGCAGTTAATTTATTATATATATAAATATTATAGTATTTTTTTAATTTTTTTTTTTTAAATTCTATTTCCCCTCTATGAAAAAAAAAAGTTATCCTTTTTAATTTTATGGCTGTTGTTGGTAGTAAAATATTAGTTTATGGCCTTAGTAATTTCTTTACATGTATATATCCTAAGAGTTTTATAATAAATACTGTATAATAATAATTTAATTTGTACAAACATTAAATGATAAATGTTTAATATTAGTGTGAGAACAATATCAAAAGTTAAACCACAAAATTCAGAAACATCTCAGAAGATTTGAAAAGTAAAGTGGTAAAATAAAAACAACAACATTGAAGTATAAGTTTGAAAGACAAAAATGTCATAAAATTCTTAAATTGACAGAGATAAAAACATTTTTCCTTATTTCCTAAGAAGGACAAATTTGTTTTTTCGGGCTGGCTAATCTAATTTTTGGAAAGCTAACTTATCGACTTCCCGTCATCCTATCCAGCTCTAACTTGGCACATAGATTCCTTTCGAATGACAACACAATCTTTCAAATTTTCAGCCCTGCCCCACAAAAATCTTTGGTTTACCAAATCTTTTTTTTTCATAGCCATTTAAAAATCCTTTATATTATTTCTGGTCACATAGTTTAATCCAGGAAATGAAATTATTGATTTTTATACCCCATGGTATTCTTGCTGGGCTTACAAATGCATTAAAGGATTTATAAGAAAAACTTTGTTTTTAGGAGAAGGAGTTGTTTAATTATTCAAATGCAACCACATATCAAACTTTTTCTTTTGAAGACATGTCTATAAAAGAAAATATACTGTAGACCTATATCTTTATAATACATTTGACAGAATCTTACCTTGTTTGTAATATTATATTTCAATAATATGTCCATATAAGTAATTAGAAAACAAGAATGTACAACAATAGCGAATATAAGATAAAATAGGTATCTCAAAAAGTATTTTGTTTGTGAAACATTTATATATTATAGTAAACTATACTATAGTATATGTTTTGCTGAAAATGTTGTACATTACATTTATTAATATTTGAAAATTATTTAGATGGATAGTCTAGGGTCTATTGAAAATAGCATAGATGTAACATTAACAAAGTAAAAAAATATTCAGACATGCTTTGGACAATGCACATATAAAATTGTTCTGTTAATAATAAGCATCTTCTGCATTCTGCAATAACAGACTCTTGTCAAAAATGATTTTAAAATATTGTAAAGTATCTAAATAAGATAAGTCTTTAATTATAAAGCTTTTACTCTGTACATTTGAAGAACTTTTAATGATTGTTATAAAAAAAGACAACTTTGAACTTTTTGAGTTATTTGCACTAGTGACTTTTTTTTTTTTTTTTTACATGTTGGCATGGCTTGTGATTTTATTTTGACAATTTTCTCTTGTTGTTTTGCTTTTGGCAAAATCTGAATACTTAGTAGATTTAATTAAAATAATATGATGTTTGAATAATGAAAATACTTAAAACAAAAATCTGTCTCAACATTTGTTTTCAGAGTATATAGATTTTTTGCTATCTATACCCAATGTTGAATGTGATGATGCAAGGGTGATTGCATTTACCTCTATATAAAATTAGAATGCCTACAGCTTTTTAGGCCCTGGTTTTTTGGTTTAATAGAGAAGGCATACATGCCAGGTAAATTTTTCTTTAAATGTGATTTGCTCACAGGAAGATAGTGCAAAATGGCAATAATGGTTTAAGATCTATATTTTGGTAATGAAGAAATGCAAAAAAAGTATTTATATTTTACACCTAAAAGTTCCAACACAATGAGTTGGCTGTATTGGTCTTAATAGTAATAGTAGACTGCAAATTTGCAAAGGTCCACTTTTATTTCAATTATATATAGGCTACTACCTATTGCTGTTCAGGAGTAAATTTGTTGACATTTTATTGATATAGAGTAAAAGCAATGAGATGGAAAGGACTTTATCTGTGCATCTTTTTTTAATGAGTAGTATTATTATAGTAGGCCTTAGTAGTGTTAAGCTGAAAACATAACATTTGTGACAGCTTACCTAAACTAAACAGTTAGTAAACTCACAAGTATCCAAATGGCATTTCTTGTCCTATTGAAATATAACTAGGAAAAGTGTAGATTTTAATAATAATAGATATTAATAGTTCTGTCAATTCTGTACTATTTATGACTTATACCTTATACCTTATGACTTATGACACTGAAAACTATTTTATATACCAATAGAATATTTTTTCTCTGCCTACTGTACAAATATTGCTAATACATGTATACCTACTTGATTGATATACTGTCATAAAGCAAAGGTATGTATCTAAAACAGAATCTTAATTTTTTGTTGACACCATTACACACTAGTTGTGCTCATCATTGGACTGCTTCTAGTAATGAATATATGGTTACACTTAACTGAGCTATTTACTTGATGTGGAGAGTGCCACATACCATTTTATTATCCATGTCGCCTAACAGCAGACCCAGTAGAGAGATAAAGGAAATCTTTAAGGTCTACTCAGGTTTCAGTACAAATGTAAGCCGAGACTGGGGGATAGGGCGATTAGCGAGTGGTCTCAAAGTATGTGTCTATCTAGGACCCGTGTGCTGCTTTTGGAGTGTGCTTATCTGCGCCACTCAGATAACTGCCCATTGGCGACTTTGCGTGTGAAGAGGCCATAAAAAGGGCAAGTGTGTATCGCGGGCTGTAGTCTGGTGTGATGTGTAACCTAAACACGGCTTTCGCTGGCAATAGTTTTAGACACCTGGCAATTGTGTTAGAAGGTGGGGTCAAGCAGGAGAGGCCAGAGCTCTGTTTTCTCTTGTTACGAGGACTGGTTCTGCTCCATGCCAAGCCCCCACCCCTCTCCCTTCACCCCCGCCAATCCCCGCTTCTCCCATCAAGGGTACACAGGCAAGAGAAGGTGGCTTTCCAAATGAGCTTGGGTGGTGTGTGTGACGCGGTGACTTACTTGTGTTGGTGTTCTGGTGACGCCAGCTACACACGGTACATGTTTCGGCACACGAATGAGGTGTTGATGTACCGAAAGGATTTATGTGTTCATTCCAGATAAACAAAGTAGTTTGTGTTAGGTAAACTGTGCGAGGGTGTAACTTTGTTGTGGATTTCTCGCATTTCGGATAATTTTTTTTTATGACTTTAATGAAAAGCTCAATTTTCTTCTTGCATTCTGAATTCATGATCGTGTCCCTAATGAAATTAATACGTTTGAACCATTTTTCACATAAATAAATCTATTCACGATCAATCTTATTCTTAGCCCACTTCTTAGACTTCAATTAAAAAGCCCTACGCTGAACACAGTGACAAGGTAATTTAAATTGCTTATATTGAAACTTGTTGACGCCTCCGCGAAAGTGGATCTTTAGCCTTTAATTAGGCTACTTGTCATCTTCTAACTAAGTTCACATGTTCAAATTTGTATTAAAAAGTGAATCGCGTTTTAACTTTAAAGGCTTCTCTTTTTGTATGCTTAATTGGTGATTAGAATTAATTAGAGTAGGTCCTAATCCAGTATTAAAATGGTTAGGACTACGTTTTGTTGTGGCTATTTGGTCCGTGTATACTAGTCTATAGTCACACTCTAAAGTCTAAAGTGACTCTAAAGTCTATACTTGTAGTACAACTTGTACACACACGTTAGAGTGTGTTAGTGTGTGGTTAAACGCAGTATTGATTACTGATTACTAGTTACAACAGCTCGGTCAATGTTTTCTCTCAAAGATCACTAACCAATGACTCCATTTCCCTGGGCTTGCTAGCCGTTAAGGCCAAGATTTGACATTTTCGTTTTGTACGCACGGCGGTCATAGATGGACAACTTATGGTGATGAAAATATTAGTTATTAGACTAGTCTGTGTTGTGAGCAGCGATATTTCATTATTTGTGTAAAGCATATCGTCTGGCTATATTCAATGGTCTTTTCCGTTGGATAACAAAACAGAATTTAGATATTAATTATAATACAAGCTTAAGGCTGGCATGCAGAACTCTGTAGTAGGCCTACGCTGTTGTAATTTAAGGCCTCCTTTTGCTCAAAATACTTTTTGTGAACTTTTGAGTGACCTTAAGATTTCACGCCTACGTTGTTTTTAATATATGAACAAATCTATAATACTGGCATAGGTCTACTCTTCACACTGACAGGCATATGCCAATAAAATGTCATGTTGATACTGATATAGCCTGATGTCTAGGCCTATATGTCTGATCTGTTGTGTGTCATTCCTTCGACTTCTACGGTTAGGAAATAACACGTATGATGCAGGCAACAGTAAATTATTTTGTTAACTTGGACATTAACTCATTTCTTCCATGCATTTTCGCATGTTTCTCGTTGGCGAAAGCTATAAATAATCATGGTTCTCCTTGCAAGACATACATCGGCGGTCACGCTTGACGCGAGGCCGCATAGCTGACACCAGGCGACACAGTCTGTGTGCAGCTAGGCTTTAAATAATAGCGACATTGTGGGCGGCGCTGGCTTAGTAAATACCAAGATACATCTTTGTCTACCGGATGGTGGAAAATACCCCCCCTTCTCTCTCTAGCTCTCCCCACCCGCCCCACGTTTACATTGGAGCTAGCTGTTGAAAACTTTTTCTCTTGTTGAGACAGGGTTGACCGACATACTGTGGTCTATGACTTTTTATAACCAAACATGGATTTTTATTGCGTCTTTTATCAGACTTTGGCATAATATTTAATATATATACAATGTAATGCTTTGAATTCGGGAATTTTAACGCGCAGTTGTGCCATTCTATTAGTTTTAGGCCACTTTGTTTTATTAAAGTGTGTCCAAGCTTAAAGACGATTTTAATTCATGTGCAATAAACAAACTAGTGCAGCAGAAGACTATTAGGACTATATATATTCTATCATATCATAGGCATGAAGTTTGATACATAAATTAAATTATAGTGTGGAATTATGTTTTTTGGTTTCATTCCTTGTGGACATAGTTCTTTAGTGCTTTGTTGAGCCACACATTCAAGAATGGAGAGGTCAGAGTCAGGGTAAGTTAGTTTGTCATACAGAAATTATATATAATTATAATAAGTGGCATGCATGGGCCTATTTTATGAAAAGTTGGATGACTAATGAATAACATTTATATAAATATATTGTGTACCCATAACCTACATGTTTATTAATGAGCAGGTGTAACATTTGACTGGAATACCACATTATTCAATCTAATTGGGGCATATTGATTATATACATGTTTACTATTGATTATTGAAGTATTGACCAGCCCTAATTATAATTTATTATATAGGCTTACCTTTTGTGGCTGTCTGGACTAGGCCTATTCTACTAACCTAACTGTCTTAACTCCATTTTTTTTAAATATTGTGCTTAGTGCCTTATTTGACATGGGGCAGGGAGGATTATAAGTTGTCATATATGATTGAAGGTAGCCTACATAGTCTAATCCTGAATTCCACATACCCAACAGCTTTGTACTGTTATTGTATTATTGTGTATCATATCATCTGTTATTGCTATTGCACTTAGGTCTAAACATTATATTAAAATGTGTCTATCTGTATAAACAAAAAAACTACAGCCCTACTCATTTGAATTTGAAGCATGTTAAAAATTTGATGGGAATTTATTGGGTTTCCTTTAGAAGGACTTCCTAGCAGACTTCATATCACTCTAGTAGGCCTATTCACAATTGAATCTAGGTAGGCCCTATTATAAGGGCATTCACAATAGTATATAGACATATAATAAAACACATTTTTGTGTATGTACACAACCAGATAGTATGACTGTGAACCAATTGTACCCAGATTATAATACAACCTTTATTCCTTTTTGAACACATTTTTCCTTTATCCATTCACTCCCTATTCATCAAATCATATTATAATAAATACTATACTATACCATATTATTGTATACTTTACACTCTTTATAACAAGTTGGAGTCTTATGGAGTTGTTTTCTGTTGCTAGACTTGAGTCTGTTGCCTGTGTATGTTATTATCATAGGTCTCTTTTTTTTCTTCTGGCAAGATGCCATTGTATGTTTATAAACATGACACTTTTACATTAGAGATTTCATGATTAATTTGCTCATTCTTCAATCATCAGTTAGACTTGTAAAATGTTTCTCTTGTGAAGTCTTTTATCTAGCATTTGATTTCCAATCTAATTATACAAACAAAATGATATTTTTATTTAAAAATAAAGATCATCTAAAAAAGAAGGCTACATTTTGTTCACACAAAAGTATGCCAGCATATTATTGTGTTTTCTGTGAACTGTTTTCCTCACAATGATTGATTGAACATAGCAGAAAGTTCATACAAGTTGGGAAAGTTTGTCAAAACAAAACTTTTTTCATACTTAGAAGGAATACTTACCTATGTTTTGGAAAGTTTGAGAATTTTGCTATAATTTATAATGGACAAAGCAGAAAGAAAAGTATTTACAGTAAAAAAACATATATATCTATAACTATAACGTTATGGAGTCCTTATCTTATTTTTATTTGGACATTATTCAAGAACTTGTTTTTATAATTTTCATGAAAAAAAATAACAATAACACAAAGAATGTTAAAGTTGGACTACTTATATACAATATACACTACAAGCTAACAATAAATACTTTACACATACTAGTGTAGATTAGTTTGTGAATGTTTCATGAAATGTGGGAGTTTTGAAATGATGTCAGAGTAAGAACCCAGGGACGTTTCATTAAACAAGTTAGTTGCAATAGTTGAAGTAAGTAAAAACAACATCATCATCAGCCTTTACTAATAATAAATCTTATTCTATAATATAAACATTATTAAAATAGCTTGCACAGTTGCACCTGAGTAATTAATCTTTTAGTAAACAATATACCCAATGATGAGATGTAAGCTAATATTTGTTTCTTGAACATTTGGAAATTGATATAATTACAAGTATCCTACTGTTTGCCTCATATAATTATAATATATACTCTTTGTTTATGTTTTTTAAACATTGTTTTGTCTGGTTTTGTATGTCTGAGCAAGACAGTCATTATAAACATAATTTGTAAGTTATTTGATTTTAATTAAATCTTTGCATTGCATATTATATACAATTAAATGGAGAAGGTCACTTGTCATTAGGTGGAATTTTTTTGTATATATATATATTAAGATTATTGTCTATCTATGCTGTTGTTTTCATGTTTTTCTTATACTGACCTGTAAAGTAATATAACATACTGACAACTGCTGATGTATCACATTTTAACTAACCCCTGCATTTTGTTTAACCAGTATTTATAAGATTTATCACCAGGATAAGCAGAGACCAATTATTATTTTATTGTCTGAACTTGTTTTCTTGATTTCTATCACCTAAAAAATCACACAAAGTCTAATAAGTGTGTTTTACACACATTAAAGTATGGTTAAGAAGTGTTCCAATAAAAGTTTAGACATAATGTCCAAATTGTGTATAATTTTAATTTTACAGGTTAACAACTATGGTTTTATATCCATAAAAATTATCAGCTGACATAAAACTCATTCAAATTAAATAAAAAGAGTTGTGTATGATTATAGTATTTGTAAAAAAAATATTTTCATAATTTTCCATTTGATTAAAAAAAGATCTGGTTCTGCTGTACGATGTATTTTTTTTTGTTCTGATAAGAGTCACTCTTGATTACTGAAGTAATCCCACTCTAATTGGTTAAGTGGTTTTCGAGTGATGGGACACTGTGTGAGCAGTGAGTTAACGAGTATAGTGATGCTTTTAGCGAGTGCCGGGCAATAGCATGACCATTCTGTCAAGTGGCCTACTTAGCCCCACTCAATATCTACTTAACAAAAGGGAAGAGGATAAAATCAGATAAAACTTCTTCATTTGAAGGATTTTTTGAATTTATTGATCTTTTTACCTTGAAAATTTATAGATGAAACTGTATACAGATTGTTATGCAGGGTAAACTTAAAAATCATGCTGTATTTTTAAAGTTAATTAACATTTTTTTTCAGGAGTAAGAGATTTGGACGGTATAGAAATATAATGCAAAGCCTCAGACGAAGGCTTAGTTTTCGGAAGAAAAAAGATCATGTTCCGGAATGCTCAAAGCCTCACCAGTGGCAAGAAGATGAAAAGAAAGTTCGTGAAGGAACATGCAGTTTCCAAGTTCGGGTAAGTTTTACATCATTCAATATCTTGTATTCTAGCTTAGGGATCAGCAGACTTTTAAAAATTGGTGTGCAGAAGTGAAGTTGTAAAAACATGCAACAGGTGGACGAAGACAGTATAAAGATAGATGAACACAATATATAAAAATAGTTGGATGAACACGTTGTAAAGATAGATGGATGAACATAATATAAAGCTAGATGGATGAATATGAGATAAAGATAGATCGAGGAATACAGTATAAAGATAGATGAAAAAATATAAAGATAGATGGATGAACACAATATATAAAAATAGTTGGATGAACATGATGTAAAGATAGATGGATGAACATGATGTAAAGATAGATGAATGAACACAATATAAAGATAGATGGATGAATACAGTATAAAGATAGATGGATGAACATGATATAATTATAGATGGATGAACACAGTAGGTTATAACGATAGATGGATGAACACAGTATAAAGAAAGATGGACAGGCACTCATTTGTATTAATTTCCCCCCCCCCCCTAGAGTTTTTGTTTTTTTAAGTACTGCACTCAACTCATTAACCCACCCTTTACGTAATTGGTCATAAGTCTATTTAAATAAATTATTAGTCTTTGTTGAATACCATTTAAAATTTTATTATTTATTGTTTTCTTTGCTTATTCAAACTGGTCCAACTTTCCTACATACTGGCCAAATTAAAATCTTTCAATGTAGTAGTCAACTGAAAACAAAGATAAAATAAAGTAATAAATAATAATTATTTTTTAGCAAATTCTACAAATATTAACAATCCAGAAAAATATCTTTTTAAAAAACGTGTATAAGAAATGTTCAAATTTTAGGATAAGAAATGTACAATTTATAGTATAAGAAATGTACAATTTCCAATATAAGAAACATACAATTTCCAATATAAGAAATGTGCAATTTTCAACATAAGAAATGTAAATGTACAATTTCCAGCATATGATTTCTAGTATAAGAAATGTAAATGTACAATTTCCAGCATAAGAAATGTAAATGTACAATTTCCAGCATATGATTTCTAGTATAAGAAATGTAAATGTACAATTTCCAGCCTATGATTTCTAGTATAAGAAATGTAAATGTACAATTTCCAGTATAAGAAATGTAAATGTACAATTTCCAGCATATGATTTCTAGTATAAGAAATGTAAATGTACAATTTCCAGCATATGATTTCTAGTATAAGAAATGTAAATGTACAATTTCCAGCATATGATTTCTAGTATAAGAAATGTAAATGTACAATTTCCAGCCTATGATTTCTAGTATAAGAAATGTAAATGTACAATTTCCAGCCTATGATTTCTAGTATAAGAAATGTAAATGTACAATTTCCAGCCTATGATTTCTAGTATAAGAAATGTAAATGTACAATTTCCAGCCTATGATTTCTAGTATAAGAAATGTAAATGTACAATTTCCAGCCTATGATTTCTAGTATAAGAAATGTAAATGTACAATTTCCAGCCTATGATTTCTAGTATAAGAAATGTAAATGTACAATTTCCAGCCTATGATTTCTAGTATAAGAAATGTAAATGTACAATTTCCAGCCTATGATTTCTAGTATAAGAAATGTAAATGTACAATTTCCAGCATATGATTTCTAGTATAAGAAATGTAAATGTACAATTTCCAGCCTATGATTTCTAGTATAAGAAATGTAAATGTACAATTTCCAGCCTATGATTTCTAGTATAAGAAATGTAAATGTACAATTTCCAGCATATGATTTCTAGTATAAGAAATGTACAATTTTTAATTGACTAATGTATTTTAGTTTGTTTCTCTCCCAGTATTTAGGATACATAGAAGTATTTGATTCAAGAGGCATGCATATATGTGAAGAAGCTGTGAAGGCATTGAAAGCTGTGAGTACACTGTAAAAGTTGGATTTTTTAAAGTTGGATTTTTTAAAAACTTAATTTAGTAGACAGTGGTCTCAATCACAAAACAATGATATAATTTCAGTGGGCTCAATTTCAATCAATAAACAGTTTTGTAAAAAAAAAAAAGTAGCATGGTTTCAAATTTCTTCAACTAGTTAAATGGACATTTGAAATTTGAGGAACCAATAAAATTGTAATATCTTGGGAGGGCTTAGTAAATAATTTTTTTTTTTTTGGCTTTGCTAAACTAATGCCTATTTGCGGCTTGGTAGAGAATCAAAGTTACTACTTGGTTGCAAAGTAGAAAAAAGTTTAAAATCACAGTCAAGAATATCAGGATGTGCTGTCGGGTATTTTATATTTTAAAATAAGAAAATAGTGTAGTAATTCATATCCTCATATCTTGTTATTTGTGAATAACAGTATTGTAGGTGACAAAAAATCAAAACGAATATGTTTAAAATTAATCAGGTCATAGAAAGCAGTTTGGGAAACCCTGGGGGGCTTAGAGTTTAAATTTTCTGTGCATTAAAGCAATATATATATCAATAAGATGAGACAATGGAGGTCTCTTGTTTTACAAATATTATGCATGAAATTTTGTTTTAGTATGATTTGTAGAATTTTCATTGTTATAAATAAGCCAATGTTCAATCTTATATTATGTTGATGTTTTAAAAATCCCACCTCCACCACCCCCAACATTTTTTTTTCTTCCTGTGTGTTCGCTAGCAGTGTAAAGGCAAATATCAGCGAGCTGTGCTTTATGTATCAGGGGATGCTCTCAGAGTAGTGGATGAGATTAGTAAGGTAAATTGTTTTGTTAATCAAATACAACTTCAAACATACTTGCCAAAATTACCGTTGGTTCCATTTGTTAGGTACAGAGTTTAATGATAATGATACTCTTTATCTTTCAGAGTATGATAGTTGACCAGACCATTGAGAAAGTGTCCTTCTGTGCACCAGATCGGAACCACGAGAAAGGTTTTGCCTACATCTGCAGAGACGGGACGACGCGGAGATGGATGTGCCACGGCTTTCTGGCTGTCAAAGAATCCGTAAGTGTCAGTATTCTTTTTATCAATCATTCTAGATGTGGAGTTATCATGGGTGTAGTCTTGGCCAACACAGTCAGTCATATTGCTGAACAAACAAGCCCTGCGTAGCAATGTGTCTAGTCAATGTATACATACAGTTAGTGCTTTAGTAGGCAGTTGTAAATTTGCAATCAGCATGATACAGATTCTACTATTTGTTTATATTCTTACAGTTGTCTTCATTTATGTTTTCATCCTTTTATTTTCTGATTACTTGTTTTTTAAAACTGTTCTTTCATTTGTTTATACACACGTTTTTTCTCTATGTACTCTTCTCAAAATTGACATCCTGACCCTCAGTTAGCATAGCACAATTTTAGTGTAAAAAAATCAAGTAAAAAAAAAATAATAATTAAATACTCTGCTACTACTTCTATGCTAAAACTGCTACATTAGCATCAGTACGCCATAGCAGTGTTAAATTCTCTTGTCCCTTGCACCATGTTACAGTGAATTCTTTATAGTTCAAATTCCCCGTTATAATAAAGCACATCTCAGTGTTACAGCCAAGTGACAATATAACAAATGTACATAGTATATCCACAAAAATTTAGATCAAGTTGTTCAGAGGCCTGTTCATATTTGAATCTGATTATTTAGACAGTTTTTGGCTCAACTTGAAGAGAAACAATTTTCATTCACATGATTACATTTAAAAAAAAAAATTTGGTTGTGTTTGAGTTTATTTACTGACATGTTTTGTTTGTTTTCTTTACTGCTGCAGATGAATGATAATTGCATGGTTATTATTTACATATTACTACATTTGTTATTGTAACTTGGGCTTTATAGTCAGGCAATGATGATATTTAAATATGATCTTATTTACATCTTTTTCAAAACTCAATTACTATAATATTTCAGTGCAGTAAAGGGATTGGGAGTTAATGAGGGCTGAACTTTTGTATACAATTTTATTGTTTATAATTTTACAAGTAATTTTATAATTTTCAAGACACTTTTTTGAAGACTTGGTAATTTCCATTCAAAGTTTGATGACTTATATATACATAGTTAGCTTATGTGTTTGTATACTGGTACACAGCATCCATAAATTGACCCCATTCTAATGTTATCCTTTCCTTATGTTGATGTTCTGATGTAATAGTAATAATGCTATAAATGTAGATAGTTGTGAATGGTTTACTGTTATGTGGGCACTTATCTTTGTCGCATTCACCTCTAGCCACTTATAAGCTACTTTAAAGGAATAAATATTCTATATATATATATATATAAACTTTCTGTGTAAACTTTTAGTACAAATTATAGATCTTAAAGAAAAGTTGTTAATCAAATGTAAATAAAACAATTAAGTGGACAAAATTTTTTTTTTGTTAATATTTTAAAATAAAAAACAGTCAAATTATTGGCTAGAATTAAAAATGCTCAAATAGATGAGTTTTCCTGCAAATTGTGCCAATATGAACTATATGTACTACAACTGTACTATATTCAGAGTTAAACATCTGTGTCTAGGCAAAGAATAGCAAATATTGCTCATGTCTTACACATTTTATCAGGAGTATTGATCAATAAAGTCAGCTGATATTATTATTTTTTTAAATAAGAGAGAAAAAAAAAAGCACCTAATTTTGTTATCCTGGATATTGTAAATGATATTTGTAATTATTTTTAGAGGCATTTGATGATTGATTAAATATTTCCTTGTACTCGAACACAAACCAAAGCCTTACTCTATGCTGTCATAAATATTCTTCCATTATTTGTTGTTTTTCTTCTTTTGTGGAGTTTGCATGGTGGATTCATTTGTTTGTTTTAGTGCCATCAGTCCAAGTTGTTGTCATTAAACCTGTTTTAATTCTGTTATTTCCCATAATAAATAAGTTTACATATTGATTAAGTAAATATTAAATAAGTATTCAAGAAATATTTAAGAAGTAGGCCCTTTGGAGTTGTAGAGAGAAATGTTTTATGAGTTTTAAGTGGAGTGTAGGACGCAATAATCTTCTTTACAGCAGGAACATCTGTAATATATAAGATAAGATAAGTGTTTTGCTTTTGCATGCTGTTGTATATTTCTGGACATTTTTGTGTAGACATTTTTGTGTAGTGTCAGTGTAGAAGTAATCAATTCATGTCTGTTTTGTTTTTCTTCCCCCCAGGGAGAGAGATTAAGCCACGCTGTAGGCTGTGCCTTTGCAATATGCTTAGAGAAGAAACAGAAGCGTGACAAGGAGACGGGAGTCACTGTGACATACAACCAGTCGAGGACAAGCTTTGAGAGGACTGGTTCCTTCCGGCAGACAACTCTGACTGAGAGAATTGTAGATCCACAAAGTGCTATTCTTGCTGGTGAGAAATGTTATGAGTTTTTTTTGCTGTTGTTGTGGCAAATCTTACGCATCACTCCTTTTACACATTCACCAGAAGTTGACTTTAATTCCACTGTGATAATTTTCATCTTTATATGCATTCTAGTTGGCGTGTGTACACAGTGTGTCCATAAAATCAGTGCCCTCACATAGGGGGTGGCAGAGGGAGCATATGCCTGGGGGCGACACTTCTAGGGGTGGTGAATATAGCCTAAAATAGCACTAAACAAAGCAGTTACAGTACGCAAGGGGGTGTTGCTGAAACTTTTGCCCAGGGGCATGTGGGCTCTGCATAAAAAAGATGTATAGATTTTAAAAAGTAATTAGGAGATGATTGTTTTTGTTTAAAAAAGGACACATCATACAGCATACTTCTACAAAATAAAAAAACAGACCACACAGCTGTAAACAAATTCAGGAAAAACTAATAAAATGATTAAAAGAAAATTCAAGGGCAATGAACTTGAAGCTACTATTTGGCGTGTCCTTAATGTAGTTGTTATATATTGATTGTATTTTTGTTAGAGTATATATGTATATATTCTCATTATTGGGCAAATGTTTATTTACAATCAACATCTTTAGCAGCACAATTGATATAATAAAAATAACTTTATTTCATATTTATTCACTTTTTTTTCTTAATTCAGTAAATTTAAGGTTTATAGTGAACATACATTCAAACAAGTGTAAACAAAGTCCAGGAAATTATTTGTGTATGTCTGATAATGTGATGTTTTTTTTAATTCACGCTCTGTGTTGTGAAATATTTTGTGTTGAGTGTTGACAAACATAGAAACTTAACCATGAGCATTTTGTAATGATTGTGTTCCAGATCCTGTGCCACTCAGGGCCGCCAGCAACCCCTACGCTGTTCAAAGACCACACGCCACACCCAACCTTTTGGAACGCCAGGGTTCATTCAGAGGGTTTGAAAAGCTGCAGGAGGTGTCCTCCCCGTTTAAAAGGACCCTTTCACTTCGGCTCAATGAGCTCCCTTCTACTTTACAGAGGCAGAATGCTGTTATGGAGTCACCTACTCAGAACGGCAATGGTGGTATGGACAATTCTGTTTCTTTTGTGTTTTTGGTTCTGGGACTTGGTGTATGAATTAGTCATTGGTATCAAAGACAATTATTAGAATGTCTTAGGATCCTAGCTGAATGAAGTCATCTCTGATGAAGGGTTGGACTAGCAAATGAAACTTCATCGTCGGCTTCAACTTAAAACTATTGTTGTATGTTATAAATAGTATGAGTAGTAATGCTTACTTTTGGTCCCAGAGCAGTCACAATCAACTTATCCTTACATCATGGACTTTTTCTTCTGGTATATCAGGGTCTCCACAGTATCATGAAGAAGAAGGAATGTTTACAGGATGGAAACAATATTTACATTGAAGTCTAGCATTATAAGCTTTAACAATTTAGCTTTTACATTTGCATAAAATATTTTAATACCTGCTTTTTATTTGACTTGTTTAACAACTTCTGGATGTTTAAATTGTTTTCAGCTGTTGGAGGAACAATCCCTGAAGTGTCTCAAGAGCAGGAGGACTCCATTGCTCAAATGTGCCAACAACTGACTCAAGGATTAACAGCACTCACTTCGGACGATCCGTTTTCCGGTGCCCCAGGTGCACTGACACACCAGACTTCTTTACCCACGTACTTTCAGAATCATGCGCCGTTGACTAGGCAGCATACAGTACCCGCATCACAAAGTGAGTTATTAAAATTGTGTGCATTTTTTTACTCCCTTTATTTTAAGTTACATTTTCTGTCTGTCTGCAATGGTGCAAAAATTGGCTTCAATTTTTCGACCACTTCCCGTGGTCCGATCGAGCTGAAATTTGGACAACAGACTTGCCCCAAAATACATCCTATCAAATTTTCAGTTAAAACAACTTAATAATACTACACTTATGACAATATTCATTTCTTAAAAGGAAAGTATAAGAAAAATTTTGGTTTCACTTTAAAAATGCCTGTGCAACTTTTTATAGTTTTTTGGCTCAAAGCTAGAAAAAAAAATTATGCGCTAAGATTATTTTTAGAACAATTCATTCGGAGTAAGGAGATATTTTTGAGATTTGCGACACAGATATTTTTCATTTGCAGTAGTCAATCAATTATTTAATTACATGATGGTAAACTTAGTTTGCAAATAAAGGGAGTATAATGAAAACTTTGTTTTTATGGTTTTCTTGTTAAATTGTAAATCAGGGTTCATATTGGTTGGGTAAATTTAGTAAAACTGACTGGGTGGAAAGTTTAGTAAAACTGACTGGGTGGAAAGTTTAGTAAAACTGACTGAGTGGAGAGTTTAGTAAAACTGACTGAGTGGAGAGTTTAGTAAAACTGACTGGGTGGAAAGTTTAGTAAAACTGACTGGGTGAAAAGTTTAGTAAAACTGACTGGGTGGAACGTTTAGTAAAACTGACAGGCTGGAAAATTTAGTAAAACGGACAGGGTGGAAAGTTTAGTAAAACTGACAGGGTGGAAAGTTTAGTAAAACTGACTGGGTGTACTGTTAAAAAAAGATCCACTAATAAAAATGTCAATTTGGACTTTAAAACAGTTAATATAAAGATAATTTCTGCATACCAATCACATTATATATTGTTTTGTGAATTCTTTGTAAAATTTGGGAAAAGTTTGTGAATAAGAAATTACATTAGAGTAAGAATGCTGTTGACTAAAGACTATTCTAGTCAGTGAATTAAAGAAGCTTTAATCTATTTTCTTTGACTGTGAATTTATATGTCCTAGAAACAACATTTCTATTTTTGTTCCAAATGTTCCAGCACTACAGCCAGGACATTCATCAACTATTAATCCATGGGGGAATGCCAGTACATCACAGTTTGCTCCTACAACATGGGGTGCTGCCCCAGCCGTCTCAGGCACCAACAACCCTTTTGTTACCAGCACTGCACCAACATATCCACAGTCAGCTACATTCAATGGCACCCACCAGACACACCACCATCACCACCAACAACACCAGCAGCCGCAGCACACTTCATCTGGAGGAGCTGTGCCACAACATCAACAACAGCAGCAACAACATGCTTTTGCCCAAGGTCGTAGTCATTCCATTGACACTGGGGAAATGTCCAGCCACCACTGGCAGCAGACCTACCAGCTGAGGAAACCTGACAGCGCCAGTGCATCCTACCAGTCGCAGAACGGCGCGGCCACCTCCTCCGCTGCCAGCTCCTCCAACCTATGGCCGACGTCCTCGGCACCTTTCACCTCCGCGCCCGCCCCCGGGGTGGATCCGTTCGATGTGGCCTGGGCGGCCAAGTCTCTAGGTCAACCAGCGGCTCCCTCTAACAATACACTAGGGAGCAAATCTGTGAAACAGTTTGAAGTCAAGTTGTAGGAGACATCCCTTGGATTTATCACAAAGTATCACAGGACTTTTTTTAAAATTATCAACAGCTGCGTTCTAGAGAACAAGGGCTGAAGCAATTTTATCAATGTTTATGAAATTGATAGACTTATAACTTTGTTTGAAGAAAGACTTGCTTAATGAAATTGGACTGTACAGAGATCTTCATTGAAGCAGTAATCTAGGACAGATTAGTTTGTATAATAAATACACTTCCTGAAGAATATGAAATTTTGCAATATCTTTTTTTTTTCTAACCGAACAAGAACCTTTTTGTTTTACTTATCATAAGGTACATATAACCAGAAAGATACAATTTGTTTTCTCTCTCTTTTTCTTTTGTTTGTCTGTATAATGCCAATGAAATAGTTGAATCCTTGTGAAGGATGTGTTCCAAATATACTTGCCTATGATGCTGTTGGTGTGTGTCTTTTTCTCTTGTTTATCATCAGCATCACCAGAGATCGTGGTTAACAAAACAAAGTAAGCCGGGGGGGTGAGGTTTTCAAAGCACTGATGTTTAGGGTTCCTTGTATCTCCCCTGTCACTAAATACATGCTGTGCACTTATTGTTTCCTACCTATATATATGTACTTATAGTATAGGGAATTAACTGTATATTGAATGCATTGTTTTGTTTTTTTAAAGCTAGACTGTTTTATAACAGTTTTTAATGAGATTTACTATAAATGACTTTATTATCTGACATTTTATTTGTAATATGACTTTTTATTCCTTCTATCTATCACTTTTTTTATATTATCAAAACTTTTGACTTTAAAGAATAAATTTAAGAAAGATTTTTTTAAAAGTTGCTTTAAAATAAAATAGAATTAAGTTTTAACAAAGGGGAATGAATAATAATTTTGACATAGCATGAAAACTATTTATTTCATTTTACTGATAAATTACTGATGAAGTAATGTCATTAATCAGGGTAAATATTACATGATTCTATATCCACACATCAACCTGAATAGTTCTTATAGAGTTTGATTCAAGCTCACTATATGTCGGTATCTTTGCCATTAACTGCTTTATTGTCTGTGTATTGGGTACTAGTATTATTGTGTTAATAAAGAAATGAATCAGTAGAGGAACTAGGACCTGGTGATATTAATCATCTTTGCTGATAAGCCACCCCTTTCCCACATTTAGAAAGCCATCTTCTAAAAGTGGAATGTTTTTCTTGTCACTAAAGCAATAGTTCATAGGCCAGTTTTCAATATGGGTTAAACAAGAATATCATTTACCCCACTCCAGGTAGAACTAAGACCATGGTCACTTCTAGGCGAAGCTTACCTTGAGTCTGTATTTGATGGTGGCTGTATCTCTACTTCATGTGGGCCTAATTGTACTTCTGACCAGTGATGTTTTGTATAGTATTTGTTGTATTGGATTATCACTAATGTCTTGCATCTGGAAATCTGCGTCATGAGTATCTACAGGCTAACTATATATATGTGATTCCTGTTTTACACAGTGGGATCATTTTTTTAAAGCTATATCTTGTACGATGTACCATTTGTTCAGCTCGAACAAACTTCATGTATAGCTAGAGAGAGAGAGAGAGTTAAGTGATCAAATATCCTGTGAACAAATTCTGTAGTAACTAGTTCCATATTGAGCTTGTATATTGTCAGAGCTACTGTACTGTTATTTTAATCAATAAAATAATATATATTCTATGTGTACATAGCCAAAGTTGATGTTTGCCCAGTGTTTGGTTCCCACAAAGTACAAGTAAAGAAATGTATATCTCTTTGTCATAGAAATAGATTAGTTTATGAATGTGTACATAATAAGTAAAACTATTGACTTTTTAAGACTCACCAGAGAATCTTAACTTGAAAAAAACAAACACTTTATTTAATTTTCTAATTAGTAAAAAGAAAATATCATTTGTAAGTAAATCAATGTGCAGTTACTTCACTTTCTATTTATGCATATATATATATATAATGGAAATATAGAGATGAAATGAAACAGTATAATTGTGATGTTTTTATGTGCAGATGTAAATGTGTATATAAGGACCAGTTTTAAAACTTGTTATTTTTCTTCTTCTCATAAATGCAAACCCTAGTTGTTTTATATTTCATTCTTTGCACTGCTAGCAGTCTACTCTTGCCTTACTTTTGAATGGAATTCTTTGTCTAGTACTTAATCACTCATGCAAAATCCAAAGTTTTTTCTTATTGTATTTTGCAGGAAAATAAAGTTAGTGTACAAATACCTCAAAACTTACATCCATACATTATTCAACATCCTTACAATCAAGGTGTGTAGCTGTCCTGGAACTATATAAGAACTCTCATTGATAGCTCTATATAGTATAAGCTGGCTTGCTTGGAGTTGCAGTCATTGCAGACTCATAGCTAAATGACATATTTTAAATGTTATATTCTCATTTTGTTCTATTCCTATTTGGTTAGTGCACACACATTAGTGATAACTATTATCAGCGACAAATGATAGTCTGAGTGACAAAGAAAAAGGTTATTTTATGAATGAAAATGTTTCCTTACTACAAATGTAAATTACACACTTGTTTTGTATTTAATATTTAAGTTATATAAAAAAAATTTTTTTTAACAAAGTGCACACAGCATTTGTATCTTTAACTATATTTCCGCCACACGAATGTGATGCTACCCCACAAATCAGTATGAATGTCAGCAAAAAATGATTTTTCACCACATGCAAAATTATGTGGAAAAAAGTGGAGCCTAGGTCTTTTTTAGATTTTGATTAATTTTTTAATGTTGAATCTGTGAAATTTGAAAAATAAAAGGTTTCTTAAATTACTTTAAATTGTATTTTTTATGCAGCTATTTATAAAAATAAAGTAGAATATCTTTTAAGATGAAACTATTGAAAAGTCAACAAAATGTTTTTTATATTTTTAAAATCTCAACAGTTGTCTATAGAATTATTTTCAATGCATTAGCAAAATTTCATGGCAATAGGTTAATATTAATTCATCTGACTTGACTGATATTTATTCATCAAATTGCAAATTTAAAGTGCTAAAAATCTCTAGTTTTCTTTTAAATCTAAAAAAAACAACTGCCCTTATCGAAACATAATTTTGCATAACTTATGACCTGATTAATTTTAAACACCCAAAACTAAATATTTTTTTTTTTGGTCTACTTTAGTGCCATTCTGTTGCATCACAAATATTTTTTCCTTCATTTTTCAATTGTTATTTTCAAGCTATTGCTGCTTAGCTGTAACCCAGTTGAAATTTTATCACCATATAAATTGCCTGTTGCTGTTTTTAGTTCAACACTGTAGCAAGGCAGACAATGTTGTGAGTGTGAACATCATACAAAGTAGCATGGCAGACAATGTTGTGAGTGTGAACATCATACAAAATACTTTTTTTTTTTTTTTTGGTTAAGTTTTTAAATGGAACATAGTCATACAGCAAACAGTGAGTGTTTTTTTTTATATTTATAGCTGTCGCAGAAAAGTGATCAAATCTTTGGGGTTTTGAATTAAATATAGGAAGGTCTGGTTAATCAGGGCTAGCATTATGGTAATTGATTCCACGTTCGGTTAAAAAAAAAAAGTGCCTGAAGTGGAAACCCAAATTTTTTTTTATTAAAACACTTGTTTGTTTTTCTCTCTCCATGCTTCATTTTATTTATTTACATCTATAGAATGATGTTTGTTTTTTTTGTTTCCCAATTTGTGATGTTTATTTTACAGGCTTGAAGATATGTGCTTGTAGTGTTCATTCAATTCTAAAGCCTTGGGGTCCTCTGTAACACACACACATCATCTCTCTTTACATATGCATTTTGTATTGTATATATATATAAAAAGACTGCCTACCCTTTTTGTTTGTAATGGGATTGACTTGATTTTAATAATGGATCCATCCCTATGATAATGTTCTTTAATAAATAATGAACTATATTTGTTGATAAACAAATGTGGAAATTTGTTGTTGTTTTTATAGTATAATCTTGTGTATTATTGGATGCAATATCTGCACTAGCAATATTTATAAGATGTAGATATAAACACATAACAGTGTGTACATTGGATACAATGACATAACAGTATACAGAATTTTTAAAACAATTTCATAACATAAAACTTGAAAAATAACCTTCCTTTAATTTAGTTATTGCATTATGATTCACTTAACAATATTCCCTAAAATATAATTCTTCTTACTATAATTTTTTGGTTTACAAAGTGTAAAATTTCTAGATTCTATTTGTACATGATATTGTACATTAAATAAAATATAAAATAACAAAATTCTGTCAAAACACTGTCTTATCAAAAGTTAGCCTCTATAAAAAATATAACAATTTGTTAAAAAATAAAAACAATATGAAGGCATTTCAAATTGGTCTTCCTCAACATTTCCTCTAGTCAAGTTACAAGAAATATTTATCCAGGATTAGAAGGGTTAAACCCTAATCTAAAACAATTCTTCTAGATGGAAAAATTATATAATGTATTGCTAAGGTTAAATCAAACATACATTCAATTAAATGTAATACAAAAAATTGTCATCAAAATATATATGAAAAAAAAAAATTAAAATAAAGGCACCTTTTCTCTATTAAGTAGACTTGCGAAAAAATTGTGACACTGTTTATGTTCAAGGAAGGCATTTCAGTGTTCTTGCTCTTAAAATCATTTCAACAATATTCTAAAAACATCAACCAATTCCATGTGAATAAATGTATCAGGCTCAATGTTTACAAAAGTAAAGATAAGCCCTGCTGATATAAACCAGGATCTGAGTCCCAATTTTTTGGCTGTATTGAAAGATGTGAGAAGATGTTAAAAACAAAGGGAACATAAAAATCAGCTGGCATATTTAAAAAAAATATCAGCAGTTTCATTCGAATTTCATGCAGTCTAAAATTGAAGTAAAACAAGGGAGGTAAAAGTCAATGTGAGACCAGTGCAGTCCAGTCTCAGTAGAAACCCTTTTGAAACCTGCTACCAAACTAAATCATTTTGTCTTTGTTAAATAAAGCTTATGGGTGAACTTCCACACATTTAGACATTTAAATGTGAAGTAAAGTATCTCTTTCACACCAAGTTGAACCATGGGGCTACCGTTGCAGCATCAACAAAGGGCACACAAGGAGATTTTGTAGCCAGCACAATGCCCATTTTTTACCCAACCAAAATGTCTGGTACACATCAGAGCTGTGTCAACTCAATGCACACCATCCAGTGCATTCAATATGCTTACATTATTTCTTATTGCAATCGAAAAAAATACAACCGTAATATTTCATTTAAAAGAATTTGTTATTTCAATAAAATCAAAAGAACATTGATCATTCTTTGTGTGTATATATATATATGAGGAGATGTGTATTTGATTATAAATATGTCAATATATTTAACAATTCAACAATTTCATCACATGATAAAACATAATATAAATAATTTGAATGTCTTACTTAACATGATATCACATGTACAAATAAATATTTCCATTTTCTTTACAAACACAAAAAAAAACACCAGAGTTAAAAGGTTAACAAAATATTACTTGATGTAAGTGTAAGTATAGAAAACAGCAATACAAAAATCCACTTTCAAATTTCACAGATAAGACTTTATAAACTGGAGACTTTTGAGCTTGACTTGGGAGATAGTTCGCTGGAAAATGTAATGACTTTATATAACAATGCAATAAAAACACATATTACGGATGTAAATAAAACTTTCATTAAATAAAAACGTAACAAATAACTTTCTCCCCACCCCACCAGTTTTTATATGAATGTTGTTACATAATGTCATACATTTAATTGGTTACAGAACAATCAATAGAAAAAAAAATTACTTTATCTGTAGTTAGCCATAAACTTTTTTTGTTCTTATGGTTAAAACCATTCTACTCAATATTTGTGTAAAACAACTAACGTGCCTGACAATACATTTGTTGACATGTAACATCTCACTAATATTATATATAATATAAATAATATATAGATATTCAGTAAAACAAACAAGAAATAATTATTTATCTTGTTCATCTGTATCTAATTTTGTCCCAGGTGATAAAATTAAGGGCATTTTAGTAAGTTCATTTTTACAATAAAATTATTTTGCAGGCACATATCTATAGTTTTCTTCTAATAGATCTTCTCTACCATTCCTTGGGCACTTGTAAGCAAGGGCCATAAGTCATCACTAAAGTTTTCTACAAAAAAAATAAAATATGCAACACACTACTATAACCGACTAGAATATAATCATAGATTATCTGCTCTTTAATGCACTGATTCTGAATGGGTTCTAGTTTTCATCAACAAAACAAAATTTTAAAATATCATGCTCCTTTCATTTTCAAAGTTTTCTTGGGTATTAAGATGTAATTCCAAGCCTAATGATGGTGCTGAATGCTACAAATTGACCATAAATTTATTTTCTGATCAAAGGTGACTAAAAAAAACCATGACAAAAAAGCCATTAGAACCTTTACATCAACGTATTAAATATGCTTAAAAATGTATATAAAGCTTATATAGATTGAAAATGATTTCCTGGGCAATAGTAAAATGAACAACTTTTGATCTGAAAATATTTTCTTTTATATTACAAATTGCAAATTTGAACAAAACATGAATGACATAAGCTTACATCTTTGAAAAAAGTTCAATAGTGAAAAAAAATTTTTTTGTTGAATATAAAACAAACAACAATTATTTACACCTGAATATATATATATAGATAAAAACATCTTTAAACACATCCCCTGCCCCTCCACCCCTTGCAGTGTTCAGATATAAAATTGATATTGGCTTCGTCCAGAAGCCTTCCTCCAAATATATTCTCAAGCATAACTTCCAGTTTCTGACCAAACAGACAAAAATTCTTTCTAAAAAAAACAACTTAGCCTTTTTTCACTGGACATCATCACATTTCAGTCGCCTGTCAGCAATGAATACACATTTTAATAACCAGACCATTTGCCACTAGGCCTTTAAACAAAAATAAAGTTTAAAATACACACAAAGCTTTTTTTTATTAAAAAAAATGTTGAAATAACAGGCAAAGGCTATAAGAACCAAAAATCCAGGATGCTGTTATGTAATGAAAGACGCTGGGGGAAGGGAAGGTTACCGTGCCCCTCCCCCAGAAAGTTTTGAAATGTATTTAAGGTATTTGGAATAATAGGTGTCAACAACACATTTTCAACAAAAGTCAAATCTTGTCTGTACACACAACCGATGAGAAAGAGGGAGAACAGGGCGATCATCTGTGGAACGTCGGCGCCTGGTTGCCCAAAAAGTCGTCCAGATCTCCAATCAGGTCATCCTCGTCATCATCCAGCCTAGACATCCGGAATTGTCTGTGGTGGAGAAAAATATGTCAATCGAGGCAATTCAATTTCAGAGAAAAAACAACTGAACAGCTAATGGTATGTCTGAGAAAAGACTGACAACGTGGGTCAGTGTAGATTGAATAGATGATATAGATCAATATAAGTGGAATAGATGATATAAAGCCATATAAATTGAATAGATTATATAAATCTATATAAATGGATAAAATGTTAAGTATATTAATACTGATAAACAAATTATTCAAAATTTATGCAAATCTACCATCCCATCTGAGGGGCACGGTAGCCGAGCGGCAGCGTGTTGGACTGGTGAGCCGAAGGTCCCGGGTTCGAATCTTGGTGCAGGCTAGGATTTTTTCCAGGGTCTGGAGGGTGTCCCTGAGTCTACCCAGCTCTGATGGGTACCTGACATTAGTTGGGGTAAAGTAAAGGCGGCTGTGCATAGTGCTGGCCACACCATCACCTAGTATGCCGTGGCCACAGAAACTGGTGAACG